>QLNU02015360.1:84949291-84964045 GCA_006491805.2 Dysdera silvatica | reverse complement strand
TTGCTAATTTGAACATATTTATAGTCCCTTTAACTTTGAGTTAACCAAATTTGATTTTATATATATATATATCATCATCATCATATTCAACCATTATCTATCCACTGCTGGATGAAGGTCTCTCCAAATGCTTTCCACACAAGTCTATCCTGGGCCATTCGTTTCCACGTCACCCCAACCTCTTTTCTTATTTCATCCACCCATCTAGTTTGAGGACGTTTTCTAGGTCTTCGGTGGTCTCTTGGAATCCAGTTCAGAATTTCTGTTGTCCATCGTTGATCAGTTCTTCTTGCAATATGCCCAGCCCATCGCCATTTCAGTCCTTTTACTTTAACAATGATGTCCTCTACTCTAGTTTGCTCTCTCACCCAAGTGTTTCTTTTTCGATCTCTCCTAGTTATTCCAAGCATGCACCTCTCCATGCTCCTTTGCGTTGTCTGTAACTTTCGTATTGCTCCAACTGTTAGACTCCATGTCTCTGATCCATAAGAGAGGACTGGCAATACACACTGGTTGAAGACTTTTCTTTTTAGACATAAAGGCAATTTCCCCTTCAGGATAAAACTGTTTCTTCCAAATGCACTCCAGCCAAGTTTAATACGTCTGTTGAGTTCTTTCATAATGTTGCCATCCATTGAAATCAGCTGGCCAAGGTAAATATATGAATCAGCAATTTCTAGCTCAGTGTTGTCAACTTGTATTTTTGTTTCCTCTACAAAATTATTGAACATGATCTTAGTTTTTTGTAGGTTCATCTTGAGTCCAACTTCTTTACTTCTAGTTGAGAGCTCCTGTACCATGTCTTGGAGTTCTGATGGGTTCGTTGAAAAAATAACAATGTCATCAGCAAACCGCAAATGATTTAAATATTCACCATTTATTTTTATTCCCTTGTCATTCCAATTTATCTGCTGAAAAATCATCTGTAAAGCTGAAGTAAAAAGTTTTGGAGAAATGGTATCTCCCTGCCTCACACCTTTACCAATTTTGATAGCTTCGGTATCTTTATGTAACCGAAATTTTGCACTTGCATTTTTATACACACGTTTCACCATGTCAATGTACACTTCCTCGATGTCTGTTGATCTTAAAGAGTTGATGACTGCTGATGTTTTAATAGAGTCAAAGGCCTTCTCATAGTCAATAAATGCCACACACAATGGAAGTTCATATTCATGTGTTCTTTCAATTAATTCTCTTAATACTTGAATATGGTCCACTGTACTGAATCCACTTCGAAATCCAGCTTGTTCTCTTGGTTGAGCTGCATCTAATTTTTTCTGCAGGCGATGTGTTAGCACTTTTGTGAAGATTTTATAAATAGCAGGTAACAAGCTAATTGGTCGGTAATTTTTTAAATCCTCTTTATCACCTTTTTTATGCAAAAGAATTACTGTTGCAGAATCCCATTGGTTTGGTATGTTACCACTGTTGAGGCATTTGGTAAAGAATTTTGCGAGTATGTCTTCTACATGTTCTCCAGCTTCTTTTAAGATATCTAATGTAATGCCATCATCGCCAGGGGATCTTCCTTTCTTCATACTTTTTATTGCAAATGCTACTTCTTTTAAGATTTTAGGAGCTGTTCCTTCGACTATCTCAGAGTCTTCGTTTAATCCACTGTTTCCTTCATATAGTTTTCTGTAGAATTCTTCAACTCTTCTAAGTATTTCTTCCCTATTTCTTGTTACGGTGCCATCCTCTCCTTTTAATGCAATGATGTGTTTCTTCCCAATAGACAAACTCCCTTTAACAACCCTAAGGCTCTTGTTGCTTTCAATGGCCTTCCTTACTAACTCACAATTGAATTTTCTTATATCTTCTTTCATGTTTTTGCGCAAAGTTTTGCAAAGTTCTATGTACTCAATCCTGGAACTGGTATTTCGATTGTCCACCTTCATATCTCTTCGCCTTTTCATGAGTTGTTTCGTCTTCTCAGATTATATATATATATATATTGTAATCTTTCATAAATTGAAGTGAACATTTTTTAAAAATCAGTTATGCTTAGAAAAACGGTGAGTATGGGATTATATGAGGCACGTTCATTAATAAATCATCTCTTTTCAACGTACCATTGGCCCATGTACGCCTCCCACAATGGTGGAATAACCAAAACCCAAACTCTTATAAACCACCGACTCCACCGACCGTTTACTGTAGTCCAAGGTTGGTTTCTCAGGCCTTAGGAGTCTTGAATTCCTCGGAAAAATACAGGCAAACTACCCTACTGTTTTTCGTCTTTTCGTTTGGCTGATTGCAGAACTTTTCAAAAAGATTTACATAATGATATTTATTTTAAAGTATTTACTATAGATGACAAACTCTTATGCAACGAAACCTCGATGCATCGTTCTCGGTTCTATCCTTTTCCCACATGTCGTTCACCATTTTTGGTCCAGAAAATTTACCTATAGGAATGACACTAATATTTCTTGGTTCTACCGTTCCCCGATTTATCGTTTTATTGCATCGATCGTTTGATAAATCGCAGTCCTGCCGGAATATTTTTCGACGTGGATCTTTTTTTTCCCCCTAGAAACGTCTGGGATTTTGATGGTTAATAAAGGATTTTAAATGCTAACACTGAGAAATCACCTCCCATCGTGACGAACAATTCTGTTGTTCTAAAGCGGGGGACTCTGTTAAAACGGGATGTAGAACTGATGCAGAGCCAGTATGTTGTGTGCAGGTGTGCCCTACTCACAAATTTGAGATAACAAATTTTCAAGCACTGTTATTACGGCATACTGCACTAGCTTATTTGCATACGAAAGGTGCTGTGACATTTCAACGAACAAAAGGTCCCTGTCATTGTTACAGGTGCATCATTTCCACAATTTTACTTCATTGCAAGTGCTTCCGTGTGCTCTTACATGCTTTCGTTTCCATCTGCTCTTGGTTTCATTAGCACGCGCATACTTCATATCCTTGTTCGTTTTTAACGTATAGTACAGTGACTGTATAATTTTATTATCCTTGTGTCATGTCCCAACGTAAAAAGCAAGTGAAAACTTTGCGTGAGAGATTAAAAATAGTAGAGAAGAAACTTGGAGAGAAATGTGTCGATATTGCTAAACGTCTTGGTTTAGCTTAAGTAGGCTAAATTTTATAATCTCAAAAAAGGACAAGATACGACAATAGGTCGAAAAATGTTGTAACGCCGATAAGAAGAGGCAAACTGGTAGTTAATCGATATTCGTGGAGTTGGAAAGTATACATTCTACGTGGTACCAGCAGGCATAGACTTCTAATATTCCAGTTGATGGAACCATTCTCTGTGAAAAAGCGAAAATGGATTGGTACGCAGATGAACGTATAAAAATTCGCTCAGTTTAACAGCTGGATGACGAGATTCAAGGACCTTCATGGCTTAATATTCAAGAAGTTAACCAGAAAAATTGCTGCAGTGGGCAAGGAAAGCACAGAAGTGTGGCTGGAAAATTGCCAGACTTGTTAATTCGCTACGAATTACGTGATTATTTACAACGCAAATGAGATGGGACTTTTCTACAATGTGCTTCCTGATCGAACTTTGATTCTCGAAGGAAGAGTCCTGTCATGACCGGAAATCCTCAAAAGATGGAATCTCTATTAAAATATTCTACGTCTTGAAAACTCGTGTTTTGAATTAAAGCGTAAAGTTTTCAGAAAACAAATAATCATCGATTTTTTCAGCAAGAAATAGTATTAGAAGTTATAAAACGTACTGTATTGCAACATACGTATATTTCAGCAAATAATAATTGTTAAATTGTTCGCCTCTGAAATTTCGAACGGTTTCCAAAAACTATGGTTTTCCCGCATATATCGGTTTTTTCCATCCCCCTGAAAAACGATGGATCGAGGTTTCACTGTACATAGTTTGTATAGTAATACACTACTGGCCATTAAAATTGCTACACCAGGAAGGCGGCACGCCACACTTGTGAAATTTGTATGACAGATAGAACATGCTGTTTTATGCAAACGATTAGATTTTCAGCGCATTCATGTGAAGCAAGGGATGGTAGCGAAACCTACATTGTGTATAAAAGCAGAGATTTGACAGCAGTTTTCTCATACTCGAATTGCATTTGAACGTTTGTTTTTGGCCAAGAAGGTTTGTAATGCTTCGTGTAAGGAGGAGAAATGCCTACCAGCACGTATCTGACTTTGATTGAAGAAAGATTGTAGCCTACCGGGATTGCGGTTTATCGTACCGCAGTATTGCTGCTCATATTGGTCGAGATCCCATGACTGTCCGCAGAGTATGGAATCGATGGGTTCAGGACAGTCATGCGGAACGTCGTGCAGGATCTCAGCGACCCCCCATCACTAACCGCCGAGAAGACAGACATATTATTCGTGTAGCCACAAGGGATCGTACAGCCACGTCACGAACCTTGAGTTCGGAAATGAAATCGTTTGCAAGATAACAAATTTCTGCTTGAACTGTTCGACGACATTTGCAGCAGCATGGACTGTCAGCACGGTGACCATGGCTTCGGCTACCCTTGATGCTACGTCACAGATAGGAGCGTCTCTAATGGTGTGATCAACGACAAACCTGAACGCAGGAATGGCATCAGGTCATCTTTTCAGACGAATCCCAGTTCTGTATACAACATCATGATGTCCGCATCCGTGTTTGGCGGCATCGTGAAGAACGCACATTGCCAGCTTGCATTCGACATCTTCATACTGGCCCATCACTTGAAGTGATGGCATGGGGTGCCATTGGATATATGTCTCGATCACCTCTTGTTCGCATTCCCGACACTTTTAACAGCAACCGTTACATTTCTGATGTGTTAAGGCCTGTGGCTTTGTCCTGCCTTCAAGGCCTCCTGAACGATATGTTTCAGCAAGACAATACACGACCGCATGTTGCCCGTAATGTCCTGACCTTCCTTGATACAGAAAATGTTTCGATTCTGGCAAGCTCGTTCTCCTGATCTCTCACCAATTGAAAACGTGTGGTCAATGGTTGCTGAGCGACTGGCACACCACCACTCACCACTCACTACTGTCGATGAACTGTAGCATAGTGTTGAAGCTGCATGGGCTGCTGTACCCATACATGCCATACAATCTCTGTTTGACTCCATGCCCATGCGGATAAATGCTGTTATTTCTGCCAAAGGTGGTTGCTCTGGGTACTGATTTCTCAGGATCTAACCATCCTAATTTCCTGTAAATTTAATCACTTGCTCTTTCCACTATAATATATATGTCAAATAAATATCATTCTGTTATTTGTATTCCTTCCTGGTGTAGCAATTTTAATGGCCAGTAGTGTAGTTCAGTGATCCACATATGGTTTCTTGCCATTTTGCGCTTCTTTTAACTTCACGCTTGATTCTATGCTTGGGTCATCCCGTATCACAATTCGGCAATGGTTTACTAGTATAGCACAGTTCCACATTTCTTTGATATCTCTTCACTATCACAGAACTGTGTTTGTGGAAACGTTTACCATGCGTGAAAGAAGTGAATGTTAAGTGACACACACGTTATAACCCGATATTCTTGTGGTAACTGTAGAAGTTTGCTAACAAGCTTTTTATAGTTGTCGGTTCTGTATGCTCCCCAAAACATTTCCAATACAGATTTATAATAGCTTCAAGCTGCTTTCTCATTACCTTGAAGATTTAATGTCATGTTTCATTAATGGTATTTTTATGTTTGATAGTTATTTTTGTACCATTATTGAATATCTTAGCGCAACTCTCAAGTGCGTCTAATTATGTAAGATGTTTTCCGACTAACTACTCATACTACAGTTCGGGAGTTTGTTTCCCAGGCCTTCAGAGGTATCCAATTCTACGGAAGACTTTAGATTCTGGCGCAGCATAACCCTTTCTGTCCTTGCGTCATAAAACGGATACACATATACATATATATACAATAATTTTCGCAATAACGTCGTTATAATTAACAACTATTTCCGGTTAACGACGATATTTTACGGTCCCGGCAAATACTTCATAGAATTGCATATATTCCGATTAATGTCTTTTTTTATCAAAAGACTTTTTCCCCGACTCTAAAGTCGTTAATGGGAGAAACTCTTCTATATATACAAGGTTAACCAAAAGTCCACATACATTTTAAAAATTCATGAAAACATGGAAAAATAATTGCAGTAAAGTACGGCTTGCGTGCTAAATATTGTTTGGATGTGGCTTTTTTTGACAGAATAAAAAAAAAAGTTTACTTCAACGTTCACCGATAGCTGGCGATTTAGATAATTAAAAGACAATGGAAATTACTGTGTTCAGTTTGTGCATTACAGTAGAAAACGTTCAACATTACTTCCGCAGCAAGATATGCCACAGTTCAAGCGAGTTACAACACCCACAACTGTAGAGCGCAGCATATCTGTAGGGATGGAATTTATTTTACACTGAATGGCATCTTTCAGTTCTGACAATATTGAATGGCCTGAGTATTAAAGTGCCGAGACTTTAATACTTCACAATCAGAAATCAGCTAGTAGCAAAATCTGGAGGCCATAGAATCTTGTAGTGCCTACTGACATGGGCGCCAATGTAAGTGGGCAGGAGGCTCGATCCCCCCTAGCCGTTCAAAAATTTTATTTGCCCGGTTCTGCTATGCATTTACTTTAAAAATCTTTACAGTCACATTTTAAAATAAGGTACTTTTTAGCTCATTACTAATTGTCAAGCAGTATCAATTATTTTTGTAGCCTTTTGGTATCTTGTATATTCACTAAAATGTCTGATAGTCTTGAGAAGGGGGAAATAGCTTTTCTCAGCCCCCAGAAATACTCATATGGCGCCCAGCTTACTGACAAGTCCATTTTCACCGAAGGTGTTGATCAGAAATGTCTTTACGGAACTGCGATGTGAACTGCTGATCCATCCTGATAAATGTTATATTAGACATCACATTTTGTTCTCGTAAACACTTGCTCGACAACTATGTAGGATGGAGCACAAGCTCACATCGTAATTCGAGTAAAGACACTGATCAACTATTTCGGTGAAGACAGATTTATCAGTAGGGACTTACCATAAGCAGAGTTTACGTCACTGACTCTGCTTGATAATTCTTGTTACGGAAATGAGACGAGATGCGATTCCGGCTTGCAAAACGAGAGAATACCAGAAATAAAAGAATACAAGAAATACAATATACTAGAATATAAGAGAATACAAGAAATACAATATACTAGAATATAAGAGACAAGAAATTCTAAACTTGATAACAATTTATTCTTTTTATTCCTTTCGACGGCCTTAACTTCTGTCCCGTATGTAGCTAAATTGTACTCCCAGCACAGAGCAATCGGGGAGATGATGCTTATTCATTTATACCCTTCTAGGTAGCGGACAAAGGCAAGAACAAAAGAGTACGAACCAGTGCTGCGTCGATGGGCAAGACCTTCTCGACATAGTTCCGTAACTGAGGTGTCCTCCTTTGAAAATGGCCGTAGGAGATCGATTACGCTTCTCCAGGGGTGATGTTGCGAAGTATCAGGATGTTATTTTGGTAGGGTTATTCGGGTGATGGTGTACTATTCTTGGATTATGTTCGCTTATGGGATTTTTTCTTTTGTACAATCCGCTCTTCGCGGTGAGCCTCGTGAGGGAGAAAAACTTTCCTTGAAACGTGCCCGTACGCAGTCCGCGACGTTCTGCCCCTTTTTCTCCCCCCCCCACGGTTACCTTCCTGTTTTTCCCTACTTACAGGACTTTTCCCCTATTATTTTCTTGATCTAAGCTGGATGTCGCCGTCCTCCAAATAACCTTGTAAGAGGCTATGCCCTCCGTTTGGCCTCTGAGTTTTCCGTTATGTCGGATTAAAGAATTGTAATCACGACACACTGCAAGATCCTTTGGCCTCCTATGTCTCTAGATTTTGATACCATTTGATTTCTGATTGTGAAGTATTTAAAGTCTCGAATTTATTAGTCAGGCCATTCAACGTTGTCGGAACCGAAAGATGGTACCCAGCGTAAGTTCTATCCATACGGATATGCTTCACTTTACATTTACGGGTGTTGTCACTCGCTTGAGTTGTCATAACTTGTGGTAATCATGCCGAACATTTTCTAATATAATGCACAAGCTGGACACGTAGTAGTCATTTCATTGCCATTTAAATTTTTAAAGTGTCACCTATCGGTGGGTTTTAAATATTTTTTTTATTTTGTCAGGTGATGCAGTTGCAACGCGCTCGCGTGGTATGTGATTATCTCGGTTCGACTCAAAACTGTGAAAAAAAAAGTTAACCGACTAATTGCTTATTATATTCGGAAGCTGGTTCCATAGGTCTTAAGAGGTTGAGATTCTCCAGAAAATCGTAGATCCTGGCGAGGCATGACCCTTGCCATCCTTACACCGGGAAACTCACGCAAACAATATGGTGACTTTCCAATTGCGCTGCGTTATTGGGACATATGGAGAGGTTACGATATCACATTCGATACGATATTAGGTATCGATACGATATTAGGTATCGATACCACGATAATATCGAACATGAAGTATCGATAGTTATAGTATCGGTAAATCCCGATAATGGGTTTATGATTCAGAATTTTTTACTAATATATAAAATGAATAATCAGCTATAAGGTCAAATATTAGTAAAAACATAGAAATACAGCTATATGATATCAAATTTTAATAATTTTTTCTTTTTTTCTCCCATTTTATTTTTAATTTGATAATTAGTTTTTCAAAACCTTAGCCAAATCATACTGCTTGTCAATGAAAATTACTTTTGGTGCTAAAAAATTGCCTAAATATTATTTTTTTCAAAAATGTTGACTTCGTTCTCTTTTAGTAACAGGCGCTCCAGCCTATATTCAAATATAAGAGATATTCTACGTAATAATTTCAACAACCACGTTTTTTAGCTCAAACTCGAGCTTTTTGTACTAGGAGGAAAAGAGGCATCGTCTTCGACCTAGACTGGAAATAGGGTTTTCCCGTTAAACCCGGAATGCCTTAACCACTAGGCCGTCGAGGACAGGAAAGAAGCTCGTTTTGTCCATTTATATAAGGTTGTAAAACATTATTTCCCTTCTCAGGGATAACACAGTGGCCAAATAAAGTCAACACAAAAAGCCTCCCTGGCCAGTGTGTGTGCTTTTTCGTGGGGAATTTATTATACGTAATAGTTATATCATCAGTAATAATTATAGTAGTTAGAGTAATAATTAGAGTAATAGTTATAGTAAGAGATATTCGTACCTTTCTCAAAGTTAACACAATTGACAAATAGTGAACTCGCGAAGCCACCCGAGCACTTTTTTTTTTCTTTGTAATTTAATTTTCGTGGAGCATTGATGGATACTATTTTTGACACCCAGTTTTCCAATTCAAACTAGAAATGTTTATTTATAGAAGAAAAAAAGACACCGTGTCTTGGTTGCCGAGCAGGTTAAGGCACACCGGTTCATAAGGTGGGTCTCCGGTTCGACTTCGAGCCAGGTCGGTGTCTCTTTTTCTTATATACATAAAAAGTCGGATTTGAGCTGAGAAACGTGGGTGTCAAGAATATTATCTATGTTTATTTGAGACTGATGTTGACACATTAAGCAAGTGAAGTCTATCTGCTTATACAAACCCGTGAAATTTGTTTTTAATTCTTCCCATTGTTGCATGTGGGTTCGATATGAGTACGCTCACCGAATTGGCCAAACATACTGAAAGTTTTGAAGAATCTTCACATTTTTTTTATGGTCAATGAACACATCTACAGCATTATCTTTCTTTACGAATGTCCACATAAAATGTAGATATATTTATACATTATGGGTAAGATGAATTTGCCAATAATTCTATTTTAGTTTTGATATTATAGAATTACGCATACCGGTACTGTCAATATCGAAAGAAAAGTACGGATATTTAATCATACCAGTAGTATCATAACGTCCCGACGTCTGAAAATGTCTCTCTTGTTTTTTGTTTTTTCTTTGAGAAAATGGTATTCTTACCAACATAACAGATTTGAACCAAAATGTCAGCGCTTTCTCCTTTCACGAGAGACGATTAATGTTTTCTATTTTCGTCTATACAGTCAATACTTTCTCTTCGTTTTTTCTTTGTTCGTTTTTGTGTGAAGAAAGACTCGCGTGAACGAAAGAGAGATTCAAAGCGTGTTAGTTTTAGAGGAACCAGGCGCAAACTGAAGTTAGTAAATTTCTTAAGAACTTTAGGGAAAATTCCTCACAACGTTTCACCTATCTCTTTAAGTTAACAAATCCATTATTCATTAGAAGATCAGTAAAGTATCAAGTGTTTACTAATCTGATTAAAAATGAAGAGGTTAAATTTAATCTGCAATTCCTTCCAATTTTTCTTGCTCAAAAAAAGAGAGTAAAACACAGAGCCGTAGCCAGGATGGAGCTATAGGGGGCTAAGCCCCCCTAAAAAGGTAGTCAACCTTCCCCCTGAAAAATATTTTTTCTCAAAATCAAATATTGTAGAATTTTATTTTAAATTTTTTGTTTTGTACGAAATTGTACATGACAATGGAAATTGTTCTTTGACGTTAAAAATGTATTCAAAATAGCTTTCTACGGTAGATCTTGTGTACATAATGTTTTTTACATACGTTTGAGTCTTCATATACTTTATAATAAGGATTGGGGAAATTATAGAGAGGTATACTAAAATTTATTTCTTAAGAAATTTATTTATTAACGTTAAATATATTGGGTTATGACATTTAGTAATATTAAATATATTAATGTAAAATATATCATACCACTTTACACATTTTAAGCCCCAGCAGCTTTCTGAGTGCGGTAATATTATTCATAGCCCACCCCCGTAACAAGCGTCTAGCTAATACGCCTGGTAGAGCGTTGATGTCATACGTTGGACCAAATAAAATTGGAAAGGGATAATAATAAGTATAGAACTATCATTGCTCAAACGAGAAAAAGCGGTATACGCAAAGCGAAGCAGGTTGAATCGACACCCGTGGAAATCGCGGGATGGGCTAAATTTTGTTGCTTTTGTTTTCCCTGCGGTGTTAGATCGTTAACTTAAGATTATTTTTCTTATGCTGTGTATTCCACTATCCAATAATATCCTGTTTCTTCTTCGTTCAATACTTTTGCTTTTGGCCAAGAATGTTTCCGATAATTTTCTTTAATTAGCATAAATAATTTGTAAATCCCTTTAAATATATTTAAATTAAAATCTTAAAAAAATTAAAGCCTACACGCAATTAAGCGTAGTTTGGACAATATAAATGCTTTAAAACATTTATTTTTAATAATTTTATTATATTATAATATAATACAATAATTTAATAATTTTTAATAATTCAAATGTTTTGGATTACCAAATAAGAGATCACAAAGCTATACTCATCGAAGTTCAAGAGAAAACTAAACTCATGATAAACAATAAAATTAAAGTCAGAGATTTTGGTTCAAAACATCTTGAAAAGTTTAAAGAGAAATTGAGTTCTATAGATTGGAATGTAGAATTTAGCGATTTTAATAAATATGATGTATTTATAAATAAAATCAAGGAAATATATGATAGGAATTTTAAATGGAAACTCATAAAGACAAAATAAACAAAAAAAGGTCGGATAAATAATAAATTAAAAATTTTCATAACGAAAAGTAATTGTATCTTCAACAGATTTATAAAAACTAAAAGGACTAAAACTTGGGTAGACTTAAAAAATTAAGGAATGAAATAGTGAGGAAAATTTATCTTCACAAAAGAAGATTCATGGAAAAAAAATTATCAAACACTGACAATAAAAACAAATGAAATTTTATTAATAAATTGCTGGGAAGGGTAATTAAAACAAATGATAAGTTGATAATCAACAATAACATGAAAGTAACTTCCAATAGTGAAATTGCAAATTGTTTTAACAATTTTTTGTGGAAATTGAAGAGAATACAGTAGATAGAAAGGTCAATATGAACAATGAGTATAATGAATATATGTGTCATAACATTGGTAAATCAATTTATGTAAGTCAAATAAGTCACTCAGAGTTATTGAATAAATTAAACAAGATTAATAATAAAAAAGGAGCAGGATACGATGACATACACCCTAGGATAATCAAGGAATGTGCTAATGTATTGGTTAAACCACTGTTGGTGATATTTAATGAAATAATTGATACAGAAGTAATTCCTGAAGAAATGAAAACAGCTAAGATAGTTCCTATGTATAAGAAAGGTAAGAAAGATAACAAAGAAAACTATAGAACAATATCAATAACCTTCGTTTTCACGAAGATATTTGAAAAATTACTTTACTAAAGAATAATTGATTTTATAGACAATAATGATATAATGGATAATTTCTAATTTGTGTTTAGACAGGGCAAATCAACTGAAGGGGCGCTATTGAGAACAATAAAAAGAATATAGGAGGCAATAGAAAACAAGGAACAGGGTATTGGCATTTTTTTATCTGAATAAAGCATTTGATGTAATAAATAGAGAAATATTAATTAAAAAAATTAAAATTTGCGAATTAAGGGAGAAGATCAAAAATTTATTGAGCAGTTATTTAAAGGCTGGAAAACAAGTTGTATATATTAAGAGAAAGAAATCTAAATTACTGGTTAATAATTACGAAGTGCTTCAGGGTTCCAATTTGTGGCTATTATTGTATTCCTTATATGTCAGCGATATATTCAACGTGTCTGATATAAGAAACATCACATTATTTGCTGATGATACAAGCGTCATTATTACTGATAAGGACTTAAATAAGGTAACGGAACGGGTATTAATGAAATAAAAAAATATGAAAAATGGTTTGCTATTAATCAGCTGAAGTTAAAATGTAGACAAAATAATCTTTTCAGGTAAAAATAAAAATATATATATAATGATGTCACAATTTACAATGAGCATAATAAGAAATTAGAAGAGGATAAAATTACCTTAGGAGTTCAACTTATGTAAACAAATTAAATCGCCATAAACAAAATACAAAACGATTCGTAAAGTATAGGAATTCTAAGACGGATAAGTAAAAAATCTATCCCAAAAAAATATTGAACTCTCTATAATTCTCTGATTAATCGCCATCTAGTATAACTACAGCTTGGGGAAATTTCTGCATATTGTTAACAATAATATAAAACTTTCAAACAACCAAACTGGATCAGAGATAATAGACACTTAAAGAATTTTTTAAAGCATTCAGAATATAATGGAAATAGATTCATAAGTACTGTATATTAATTGCTTTTGCTTTATTTCTTTTGGTTTTACGGCTCAAAGACTACAGTGGTCATGCTGCGCCGGGACCTACTGTTTTCCGAGGAATCCGAACCTCTTAAGGCCTAGGGAACCAAACCCCGGACTACAGTGAGCAGTGCGATCTTTATGAGATCTCTGAGTAAGCGTTCTTTTTGCACTGCTGGGAGTCGAACCCGGATTAGCGGCGCACTAGGAGAACGCGTTACCACACTGTATACTAATTAAAATGTTTGAAAGGATGAGAGAAATAAACATACAGATCTTATAAAAATTCAATTAAACGAAAAAGAAGTAGATATCGAAACTATAACGAATTAATATTACCCAAAATAAGAACAGAATTGGGAAGATGCAACATAAATTACATAGGACCTAAATATTAGAATGGAATACCAGATAAACTAAAGCGGTTAAATAATATAGTAAAATTTAAAAAAAAAGCTTAAAAGATACTGGATAGTCAGTAATGTCCAACAATTTATCGATAATTAAAAAAACCAATCAATTAAAGACAAATTATAAAAACAACTCATATAAGAAGTGCATTACATATGCGTGATCTTTAGTAAAGAGTGAGGGGTGTTGAAATATGTGGAAATAGCCTGATGGCCGAATTTATTGTTTGGGTGAATTGTTATATTGAATCAGTCTGAGGTCCTCAAGCCTGTTATATTTATCATAGATATTTACTTAGGACCTTTCTTTGTGTGGTCATGTATTGTCACAACGACTGTTCCAAGAAGAATAAATAAAGTATTATTATATATAATTTAAGCGATAGCTTTATTGTTCGCATTTTTTCAATGTATCCGTTCATAACGACATTGAATAATTTGGAATCATTGAAAACATTGAAGTTCTGAAAGCAACAAATCGGCGCAGTATGATCGTTACTGCCTTTGCAGCTAAATCTCGCAAACAACGAAGTAATGGACTATACTTCGAGGTATTTTGAAGGATGGCCGAGGAACGATAAAAAATATAATGCGATACTATCATCTTGAAGTCAATATGATCTACAATTGCCTTGCTGCTTAAAATGCATCCGTGTATATTAGGTTGGTACTTAGCAGATAGAAAAATATAAAAGTAATTTTTTGTGTAAGTCTCACTTCTTATTTCTTTACCTTTTGGGTTAAGTAAGTAACAGGTGAAAGTTTTGAAAATTTTATTTAATATTAACACGTGCCACAAGGAGGGTGAAAATTTAACTGTGTTTATTCCTAAATTTTTGTAATAACACATTTATTTTCTTTTAAATTTAAAAGAAATATTTAGGAGTAAGAACAACTAAAATAAAGTCTAGAATTCCCTAACCACAAAAAACTATTTTTTATTACATTAAATTATAATAAAAAAAAGGTTTAATAATGAATGCTTTTAGAAAGATGGAAAATGACTTCGACAGTCTTTTACGATTTGCAATAGGTGTTGGTTTTGCTCCTCATCTTCGGTTATGAGAGTGTTGTATTCTTCCATAAGCATAAAACCCCTTTCTGCAGTATCATTGACAACTGTCACAATTTTTTGTTTTGGTT
>QLNU02015360.1:84936841-84949191 GCA_006491805.2 Dysdera silvatica | reverse complement strand
ATTAGCAACAGAGATAGCAGTTTTTTCAAAGAAAATTAAATTTACAAGGCAAAAGACTACAAACGATTGAACCTCATTTTAAAATGTGCTTGTAAGAATTATGAACGTAAATGTATAGCAGAATAGGGCAAATCAAAAGTTTGAACGGGTAGGGGGGATAGAGCTCTCTCTGCCCCCCCATATGAGCGCCCATGCTTGTACATAATGTAGGAAGAGTTCAAGAACTTATTTACGACCATTTCTACATTCAAGCTAACCCTTATAAATAAAGGTATTACAAAACAATGCAGTTATCGGAAAACAATCCCACTTTAAGTAAGGTGGAATAAAGTTTAAAGGGTCTTCCCTTTAATAAAGAAGTCAGCCGTTTGATAATATTACAAAAAGGCAGTAAATTGCGAGATGTGCAGTTTATGTTCTTCGTCTTCTGAAACTAATTAAAACCTTTGTATTCATTGCAAATCTACTTCTGTGGATGATTTGAAAATGCTCAGGTAAGACGACAACAACGCAGTTAAAAAATGTCAGGGAAGTTATTATTTGAAAAACGTTCTTTTTATTGTAGTTTCCAGTTATTCCCAAATAAATACCTAATGCTTCGTTCTAACGAGATAGTCCTTCCTTTGTTATTTCTTTTCCATTGTTTTTTCCAGTCTTCCCTTGTGTACTTCAAGGAACAAAGCAGCACTTCACGTTTTTATTTACCCTTATTTTTTAAAAAAAATGATTCCTTTTATCTTCGTCATTTTTTCGATTACTTTGAAATATTTCCTTTACAAACGGCTTCCGTAAAACCCTTCCTCGCAGAAAAGGATATAATTATTGTTGTAAAAGAAATTAAACGTCTAAAATTGGGTTCCCGTTATTAATTATTTTCTTTATTCAAATAATGACGCCCCAGTTTTACTAATTTCTCAGAACTGTTAAAGAAGAACGGAAAAGAAGTTGGAAAGAAGGAGAAATTTGTGAGAAAACGAAGGCAACGGGAATATTATCCTATTAAATTAATAATTTATTTCATATTTAGCACTTTAAAAATTGTCATATGATGGACATATATATATCATCATCATCATATTCAACCATTATCTATCCACTGCTGGATGAAGGTCTCTCCAAATGCTTTCCACACAAGTCTATCCTGAGCAATTCGCTTCCACGTCACCCCAACCTGTTTTCTTATTTCATCCACCCATCTAGTTTGAGGACGTTTTCTAGGTCTTCGGTGGTCTCTTGGAATCCAGTTCAGAATTTCTGTTGTCCATCGTTGATCAGTTCTTCTTGCAATATGCCCAGCCCATCGCCATTTCAGCCCTTTTACTTTAACAATGATGTCCTCTACTCTAGTTTGCTCTCTCACCCAAGTGTTTCTTTTTCGATCTCTCCTAGTTATTCCAAGCATGCACCTCTCCATGCTCCTTTGCGTTGTCTGTAACTTTCGTATTGCTCCAACTGTTAGACTCCATGTCTCTGATCCATAAGAGAGGACTGGCAATACACACTGGTTGAAGACCTTTCTTTTTAGACACAAAGGCAATTTCCCCTTCAGGATAAAACTGTTTCTTCCAAATGCACTCCAGCCAAGTTTAATACGTCTGTTGAGTTCTTTCATAATGTTGCCATCCATTGAAATCAGCTGGCCAAGGTAAATATATGAATCAGCAATTTCTAGCTCAATGTTGTCAACTTGTATTTTTGTTTCCTCTACGAAATTATTGAACATGATTTTAGTTTTTTGTAGGTTCATCTTGAGTCCAACTTCTTTACTTCTAGTTGAGAGCTCCTGTACCATGTCTTGGAGTTCTAATGGGTCCGTTGAAAAAATAACAATGTCATCAGCAAACCGCAGATGATTTAAATATTCACCATTTATTTTTATTCCCTTGTTATTCCAATTTATCAGCTGAAAAATCATCTGTAAAGCAGAAGTAAAAAGTTTTGGAGAAATGGTATCTCCCTGCCTCACCCCTTTGCCAAGTTTGATAGTTTTGGTATCTTTATGTAACCGAAATTTTGCACTTGCATTTTTATACACACGTTTCACCATGTCAATGTACACATCCTCAATGTCTGTTGATCTTAAAGAGTTGATGACTGCTGATGTTTTTATAGAGTCAAAGGCCTTCTCATAGTCAATAAATGCAACACACAATGGAAGTTCATATTCATGTGTTCTTTCAATTAATTCTCTTAATACTTGAATATGGTCCACTGTACTGAATCCACTTCGAAATCCAGCTTGTTCTCTTGGTTGAGCTGCATCTAATTTTTTCTGCAGGCGATGTGTTAGAACTTTTGTGAAGATTTTATAAATAGCAGGTAACAAGCTAATTGGTCGGTAATTTTTCAAATCCTCTTTATCACCTTTTTTATGCAAAAGAATTACTGTTGCAGAATCCCATTGGTTTGGTATGTTACCGCTGTTAAGACATTTGGTAAAGAATTTTGCAAGTATGTCTTCTACATATTCTCCAGCTTCTTTTAGGATATCTAATGTAATACCATCATCACCAGGGGCTCTTCCTTTCTTCATATTTTTTATTGCAAATGAAACTTCTTCTTTTAAGATTTTAGGAGCTGTTCCTTCGACTATTTCAATGTCTTCGTTTAATTCACTGTTACTTTCGTATAGATTTTTGTAGAATTCTTCAACTCTTCTAAGTATTTCTTCCCTATTTCTTGTTACGGTGCCATCCTCTCCTTTTAATGCAATGATGTGTTTCTTCCCAACAGATAAACTTCCTTTAACAACCCTAAGGCTCTTGTTATTTTCAATGGCTTCCTTTACTAGCTCACAGTTGAATTTTCTTATGTCTTCTTTCATGCTTTTGCGCAGAGTTTTACAAAGTTCTATGTACTCAATCCTGGAACTGGTATTTTGATTGTCCACCTTCATATCTCTTCGCCTTTTCATGAGCTGTTTCGTCTTCTCAGATAATTTGCTATTGTGCTTTTTACAGGTTACACCACCAATTTCCCCAGCAGTTTCAATTATTGTCTTAACAATGTTTTCATTTGCTTCTGAGATGTCAACTTCTTCAATAAGTCCTTCCAGTGCAGAAAAGCGATTTTTTAATTCCAACTTGAATGCCTCGGTATTTTCTTTTAATTTCTTTAAATCCACCCTCTTACATACTTGTTTCCTAATGAGCTTCTGCCTTTCTAGTTTAGTATTTAAGTGCATTTTACATCTCACCATTCGATGATCACTTCCAGTATTAAATCTGTTCAGTACGCTGCAATCTTCAATAATTGATTTCTTGTTTGCCAGTATATAGTCAATTTCGCTGGTTCCTCCATTGGGGTGTTTCCATGTCCATTTTCTTTGTAGTTTCTTCTTAAAAAATGAATTCATGATGCTAAGATTTTCAGCTTCGGCAAATTCTATGAGTTGATCGCCACGTTCATTCCTTTCCCCGTATCCGTATTTACCAACCGATGTCTCTCCTTGTTCCTGTTGTCCAATTCTTGCATTAATTATTACTTGCATTATTGTTGTTTCCCCTTGGTATGTAGCTGTTTGATTTCTTCATAGAATTCTTCAACCTCCTCGTCGGTATGGCTTGATGTTGGTGCATATGCCTGTACTATCTGAAGTTGGTATCGCTGGGTTAGTTGAACAACGAGCCTCGCTGCTCGATCTGACGTGCTTTCGACTTCAAGAAGGTAGTCTTTAATTCTTTTGTTGATTAAGAAGCCAACACCACTTGTTCTTCCAGTTTCCGTTCCTCTATAATAAAACAAATGTCCACTTTTAAGTTCCACCAACTCTTCACCTTTTCTTCTAACTTCACTGAGTCCTACAATGTCCCATTTGATCTTGTCAAGTTCTTCTTCCAATTCCTGAAGTTTTGCTTCAGAAGCAAGGGATCGTCCATTAAACGTAGCCAAGGTCAATAACAAACGGCAGCCTGGGCCATTCCAGTGATTCTTAGCACCCCCTGCTTTCATGCCACACTGACCGCTGCCTTGATCAGGAGCACTCCAGCACCTGGAGACTAGGGGCCATGGTTTCTGGTGTGTCAACATAATGGAGGAATTAGCCATAATTTCACCACGCTGGCTAGACGGGTTGGTGAATTAGCCCTCCCCTTCCGCCTTTCTATCCGTGTAGCAAATATTAATTTGCCACATAAATAGAAAGCTCAGCCTGCACCACTTGAAGGCGGGGTAGGACACTAGGTTACTGGCCTGGCCGGTTCCACACATCGTCACATACGTTCAGCGTGTGGGTCTCCTTCCAGTTAGATACCAGCAACCCTTTTGCAGGCCATATATATATATATATATAGTGCACTTTAACATTATACCAAACAAAATCCACATTTTTTTCATAAAGTCTGGAAATATTATACGCAGGTTTATTAGAAGGGTCCGATGGTATTTAATTTAACACTAACCTGTAAACAAATATTTAGATTTTTAGGCATTCTTAATTGCAATTCCGTTTACGTAGTAACTTTGGGAATTTTCGGATAACCTGTGATCCATGTCCTCCCGCCCAAGGCTTCACCCCTACCCCCCTAAATCTAAGAAGTGGGACTACCCAGAACTGGGGGTATAAATAAATGATATCCTCTCTTTCTCGACACTTTCCTTGATAACAGGAACAGCAGTTCTCGAAACGTTGCTGGATCTTACCTTATACACTGAAATAGTGACAAAATTTTATTAGTTACGGCTAGAATTGTTTGATAGTGGTTCGAAGAGCAAGACCAAGGCTTCCAAGTACTTCACTGCCCCACTAATTCCCCAGACTTGAAACCAATCTAGAATCCGTGGAATAACCTCAATCGTATTGTTCGCTCTCTGGATCCTCCACCGCGCACCCTGCAGCAGCTGTCTGATGCAATGCAGTACTGGCGTATCCAGGGGTGTTCATGGGGTTGTAACCCCCATTGCAATGAAATTTTGTATATTTAACATAGGAATCTATGGAGTTACATTTCTGTAACCCCCCATTGAGCCTATAACGCCCTTTATGAATCTTCTGCGTACGCCTATGCACTGCAGTAAACATGCTGATCGATCAACTGAGGTCCTGTGTTAGTCCCTTGGGCTTTAAGAGGTTCGGATTCCTTACAAAGGTCCCGCCACAGCATGTCCTTTGCTGTCCTTGCGTCGTAAAAGACAAAGACTAAACGAATATTTGATCCAGAAATCATGTAATTCATTTTGTCCAGGTATATACTCCATTTTTGTATTTCAACTTCCGGCCGTGCGGTGGTAGCACGTTCGCCTAGTGTACGGTTATCCCGGTTTTGACTTCCAACTGGGCCAAAACAAAAAGAACGCTAAATGACTAACTGCTCACCGTAGTCCGGTGATTGGTTCCCCAGTCCTTAAGAGGTTTAGCTTCCTCGGAAAACTGTAGGTTCCGGCACAACATGACCCTAGCTATACTTGCCCACCGTAAAACTCCAGCTATTTTAACTTCCTCAACATTTCTAGGGAAATATATTCGGTGTCTCCATCTGTTTTACTTCTATCCCCTTTTTAACATAGTTTATGGATTTTGCGTTTGAATTAAAATTTTATAAGTTATTCTAAATATTCTTCCAGAATGCTAGTATTTCGTCCTTATCAAGGTAAGCATCCATCTTGTTTGATGCCGACTTTCATTTTTCGTTTTAAATAGAGGGATGCATTTTCGGAATTGAAAATTTGGTTTTCAAACCTTTCACTTTTTGTTTTCTATTGCAATGATTGATTGCTTCAATTCTTGTACAATAATTTTTGCCACCCACGTATATATATAGTTCTATCTAGAGTTTTTTAGTTTTTGGAGAAAAACTCACAAAAATCTCGCCCCGGAGGCTTTTCTGTGTTGACCATATTTGGCAATTGTGTTATCCCTGTGAAGGGTAATAATATCATACATGCTTTAATTCTTTAACAATTGCGTTATCTAATTCATGCAGTTTTTAGGTGTGGTTTTATTATTACTATTATTATTATAATTTTTGTATTTAATAGCAGATATTGTTTGAAATTTAAAAGTGAAATCTAACATAACATGAAATATTTACATATTATACAGTATATAAAGACTTGTGATTTCACGAGTAGTATAAATATATGTATGCGCACGAGATTGGGGTATATTGTAACGTAAGTTCACGGTTTTTATACTCAAATAGATTTCAAATAAAATTTACATTATGTAAACGCGTAGACACGAATTTCACTTTTAAAATCAAATTATACTTGGAGACTCTTACACAAATAAGCTTCATCTGTAAATATATAACACTTAAACCTAACTGTAATGTCCTATCTTCCATATTTATAACCGAAAGAAATGAACATTATAAATTCGAAATGTGTTTGTTTTTAATAAGAAGTGACTATTTACACACACATTGATTTTTAAATTTCATTTCTTTTCTATAATATTTGATCTCGTGTTTGAACCCTGATATTTTCGCAATTAGGTCTCATCCTTTGAGCATTCATTGCAAGTAATTCATGTGGACACACCTAACGTTCCACAACATGAATATATTCATGGCAAATAATATAAATAAATTTATTACCTTTGAATGAGCTTAACGTTTAACATTCAATGCTTCGCATGTGTGTGTAAAAGAGGATGGCTTCTGCTACTCCTTAACGGAAGTTTCAACTCTCATCACTTTCTAAATACTTAAATTATTCGTTTTATTCATAAATCCGAATTTACATCTTTCTTGGGTGTTCTCTATGTAAAATTAAATCACAATTCATAATCAATGTACGGTCTGAATCGCAAAAGAACAAAAAATAGGTTTATTGTTAGCACCGGAATGTTAAGCTTCAAAACCCAATGACGGAATGTTATTTCACTTTCATGACTAAACAAGTTAATTTATAGGTAATATTTTACATATATTTTACTTTTATAAATAAGAAATATATTGTATTAGATGTAAATGTAAAAGCAAAGTAAAGATAAACGTAGTATTGTGTTCTGAAAAACTAAAAGAAAATGAGCATTTCGAACAAACATGGGTTTAACAACAATATAAATCAACGTTTATTGGCGTAGTGATACATGCCGATATGGGTGATTAGATGAGGAATGTTCGAAATAGGTCACATTTCTTGCATTCGGTGGACCCGAACTCACGACCTTCCAGCTTCAGGTCCCACCGAACGCAGAAATATTTACCTTCTTTCGAACGTTTCACTATCTAATCACGCCATAACATCGGCGCTGGTATCACTACGCCAATAAACGTTGATTTATATTGTTGTTTAATTTAATCTGCGTAGTGTTCGATTTATTTAAATACAGTGCAAATTGCTCAAATCCTCGATCTTATAAAAGTTCTTTTAGTATTAAAAATGCATTACAGTTTTTGCTTTTAAAATAAACTCTTTTCGAAACAAACTATTAAATATTTCGTTCGATTTGGAAAGTTTTTACATTTATAATCCATTTAAACAAATGCAACATGGTGAGTTTGCATGTTAGCGTTTAATTGAGTTTTTAAGCAGAAAGGTAAATAGCCTACGAGAAAAGCTTTTAAAATTCCTGCCTCATCTTATCTCGAAGCACAATTAAGTACCTTGCAACTCTTAAGTTAGTCAAAACTCCAAGGGCATGTTCAACAGAATACTTTGCTGAAACAACAGCTCATTTGAATTTTAAAAATTCAAATTATTTAAAAAGATTGCCATGAAATAAAAAGTAGCGCAACTTTGGTTCCAGAAATAAATTTTAACACGCGACATACGTGTTGTGAAGTACGTACGGGGACTTAGTGCAGAATAATTATTCAAGCTGGAATATTTTTTTTTCTGACCAAGAGTAAATTTTGATAGCATATAATGGCTTGCTGCATGTGTCCGCAGTTTAATCAAATTTGAAGTAAATAATGGAAGGACTGTGGATATTCGTCGAGACAACTCTTTCATTTTTTTCAGACACTTACGGCATACAAACTTTTCTAAAGCAAGTACTTTTGTAAAGGATTTCTTAAAAGCGTATGCCTAATAATTAAACCTATTTCTAACTCATTCTGTAAAATTGTATCTATCTTACAGAATTTAATTAGTTTACGAATAAAATGTGATTATTTACTCGAGCATTCCGTAGGATGAAAAAATTCTTCATTGATTTGCTGATTTTCTTTGATGCTGACGAAGAAGATACGCTAATCTTTGGAATTCAAGTATCCCACGATATCAAGATACCGAAACGTTAGAATTACTTACCAAAAATTTTTTTTCCCAGTGTTGGAGCGTAGATATATATATATATAATAGTGTGGCGAAGAACCAGCTTGGAGTGCGACAAAGAAGCAGGTTAGAAGGTTCATCAGAAGGCTTTAATTCTTTAGTCCGACGTCACCAACTGAAGATATATAAGTATTTATGAAACGTGGTAATTCATCCAGTTAAATAATATTTATCGATACTTTAAATATTTAGGCTAACTCACTAATGCAATCCAAAAAATAAATAAATTAGAATACATCGGTAAAAGACTTTAGTACGCATTTTTGGTGGAGTATGCGAGAATTACGTATGCACACTTTGATGGTAAACAGGAGACTCGTTTGATTTTAGAATTCGAAAAACAATTACACGCACTGTTTCCAAATATAGAAAAAAATGAAATTAAAATTATACACTGTATAGAAAACATAAAAGGCAACAATTTGGCATGTTGCCAATTTTAGAAATTAAACTTATTAGGATTGTTTTCTTGTGTTTCTAAGTGCAACAATTAAGAAATCTTGCAAAGTGAACATTTCTATTGTGGGAGCCCACGGTCAGGGGTTGGTTCCCTGTGCCTTAAGAGGTTTGGATTCTTTGACAAATTGTAGCAGTATGACAACTGTGAGCTTTGCATCGTAAAATTCAAAACGAAATAAATATGGTTTGGTGAATATTTAAGGGCCTTGTCTGATTCTACTCATACCTGTGGAGGGCAATCTTGATAGATTTGATTATGAATCCATCCTTGCAGATCATATACATCCATACATGTTGATTGCCTTCCTTATGGCCTAAGGGATCTTCCAGCAATGCGACTTGTAACACCTCTAAAATTGTTTTATAGTTATACGAACAGCAAGACTTAGATTTCCAAGTACTTTACTGGCCCCCTAATTTCCCAGACTTGAACCTAATCAAGAATCTATGGGACAACCTCCATCACCTTTTTGCTTTGTGGATCCTCAAAGGCAGGGGTTCTCAAACTTTTTCTCCCGCGTACCCTTTCGTCCTGTTCGAGTGTGTTGGCGTACCTTCTGAGAAGAATATAAAATGTATGGATGCTATAGTATATATAACAGACAAGTAGTATTTCTTTATAATTTAGTCAATGCATAATTACGCATTTAATGAGATTGATGAGCGTGGCTCTTTTCAATAAGTAAATCAATTCTGGGAACCTTTTCAGAGAGAGAGAGAGAGACACACTCATATCATTTTCAATTGACAATTTGCGCGGTATTTGATTTTAATCATACACATTGTTGAAAAATCTTGTTCGCTACGGTAAGTCGATGGAAACAGCAAAAGATAGTATGGGAGACGAAGGGAACGAATTTAGAAAGCAAATTGCCTCTTTCTATGCTGAAAAAACAAAAAAAGGGTAATAAACTTCAAATCATAAAAAGGAGCAAAGTGCAAACTCGTTCGCGTATCGCTTGATTTTCTCATGTGTACTCCAGTTTAAGAACCCCTACTCTAAAGCTATCATTTATGATAACCTATTATTGTATCTATTAAATCAGGCTCCGTTGACTGACAGTAAGAGCTGAAGGCATGCAGAAAATAGTCACTCCATAGACTGGGAAAGAAACGACGAATGCAGTATATGTCAGTTTTATTGCCACAAGATAAATTTTAGCTTAAGTATTAGTCAACATGTACAGTATATATCATTTCGAAATATTTAACACCAAGCAGCAGTTATGAATTGAGTTCGAGTACTTGGAGTCTAGTTACAGAACTGGTCAAGAATTGTGAGAACAGATATATTTTTTGAGGGGGCGATCAGGTCGTTGGCAGCCTGCTATTGGTCGAAAATTGCTAACCGCGACGCACTGAGTATTTGCCCAGAGTTGATGGAAGACCGTAAAATTTAATCGGATTGGCAAAGAAACTGTGGCATGAGAGATTGCTAACTTAGAGCTGCTTTAAACAAAATTATTTACATGAAAATTATATTTTTGCTTTGTATTTAACTTATATTATGAATAGTTGGTCCTGTGGATAATTAATACAAATTAGCCGCTCCTCCACGACGCACCCTCCAGCAGCTGTCAGATGCACTGCAGTCAGTATGTGGGGCTTCAGGTATGTATGACAATCACCTATCAACTTACTGAGTCACTTCTAGCCCATCTAGATGCTGTCCATGCTGATATTGATATAGATATAGATATGCGTATATTGTACATTATATCCTTGTGTTAAGCAATTATAAGGGTCCTGCGGTGGTGCAATGGTATCGTGCTCGCCTAGCGATTGGTTATCAGGGGTTTGGCTCCTAACTGTGCCAAAAGGAAAACGCTTACTGACTAACTACTCATCGTAGTCCAGAGGTTGGTTTCTTAAGCCTTAAGACGTTCAGATTCCTTAAAGAACTGTGGGTCCCTGCGCAGCATGTCCCTTGCTGTCCTCGAGCCGTAAAACTCACATATACTCTTAAGTAATTGCAAAATTTTCACTTTTAAACTTTTTATGACTCACTAAGGATTGAAGCAGGACCGGAGTCTTGATCCATAGTTTGGAATTCACACAAGGGTGCGGCTAATTGCTTCAATTTAAGGAGAAATCTATGATTCGGTACTTTCAGTATTGAATACGACCTTTGTCAAAGCGATTCTTTTTCAAACTTTATAAACTCAATCTTGTTTTGACTAAGTTTGCAAATGAAGTCCTAAAATTTTGTGAAGGCAAACTAGAAGTTGGCATTGTTAGAGTAAGTTGGAAACTGCCGCTTTTGTCTTAAACGAGTTTTCGGAGAAATTCTCATTACCAAGTATTTTGAAAGAGGAACTGCTCAGAATATATAAACTGTCTTCATTAAGTGCCTGGCATTATTTGTTACATGCAACTAAAACTAAAGCACTGGCTTCAAGTAAAAGAAAAAAATATTTCCAGTAGCCCTCCTTTAATTAATAATTCAAGATTTGAATAGATTCATCGTAATACAAATCTCGCCTGGTCGATACATTTCGATAAAGGTTGTGCTATTTTAAACAGTATTCTATCGAAATTGAATTGTAAATTAAAGGGTTTCGAATTTTCGCTTTTACGTAGTGATTCAAGGTATGGGGGTTCAGAAATTCTTTATCGCAGTTCCTTCTTATCTTATTTGCAGCTGAATTTTCGAGGGACCTGGTAGTTTATGCTTTCGGAAGTTCAACGTACCGGCTTCTATTAATCGCCAAATAGAAATGCCGATTATGGAGATTTTCGCTGACGTAAAGAATGTATTTCCATTTAAACCGTGCAAGGAATGTCAGCATAGGTTCTTGATGAATAGTTATCAAGTTTTCTAATGGATTTAGATGCTCAAGGTAGATTAAAACACAGTAAAACTATTTTTTTTTGTTCTCCTTAATCTCATTCAATGAAAAATGCTATTATTTATGTATTAAAATATTTTAAGGACGTATTTTCTCATCAATAGAAGTGAAAAACTTAAAATTATATTTCAAAGCCATTTGTTAAAACAACTTACACTAATCAAATAAATCATTTTATTTGATAAATAAGTTATTTTATTTGATAAACAGTTTAGTTTGATAAATGTCATTTTATTTGATAAAATAAATTATTTCATGAGAATTAAAAAATAAAGCATTATATTCTAAAAAACTAACCAACAGTTTTCTATAAATGTAAATCGCTAGTACTTTAATGCAATTTCGAAAAGTTTACTACTCTGCGTAGACAAATGAAAATAAATGTTAAATACGACTTGTACTTTTATGAGTTCTGGCAGTTCTGCATTGCATAAAACTGCATATACAACATATAAAACTTCACTAGTCTACTTTTCCTATTATATAATAATGTTTCCCATTAAAGTAGGATATATATTCTTACCTCCCATTTCATCAGCCGACAGATGAGTTAAGTTACCCAAAAAAAGTTGCGTCTTAAATTAACTGGATCTTTTCTACTTTTACATGTAACAGTAACTTTAATTTCCAGAAACAAAATATTGGTATCTCATGGAATATAATTTCCGAAATTATTTTACAAGACTTCAAACAAAATATTGGTATCTCATGGAATATAATTTCCGAAATTATTTTACAAGACTTCAAATAAAATATTTATGTGGATAAATTTTTGAAATTGAAGTGAACTTCAGTATAAACTATATTTCATTTGATTTT
>QLNU02015360.1:84923285-84936741 GCA_006491805.2 Dysdera silvatica | reverse complement strand
AAACATATACAGCAAACTAGTGAATGGAGGACACCTGGGGATTTGCATATCGATCCGTTGTTTAGGAGGATACAACAAGCATTGGAACTTGGAATCGGAAAAGTGTCCGCTATTCGGGTCTTCGTTAAAGAGGCTTTACTCGTGCATATATTTGAACCACTCAGACATGATTACTGTACTTTATAAGTCCGTCTCGAAAACGTATAGTTGCCCATTTTAAATACATGAATAAAGAAATACATGTTCCTAACTTACTTAAAAAATTAAGATATTCTTTAATTGGTCCTGTTCTATAATTCATAAGAGAGAAAACTGTTGATCTCGGATTTGTTCAAGTTCATATATTCGTACAGAGAAAAAAATTACATTCAATTTCAGCATTTGATGCAACTCAGAAACATTTATATATGAAGATGGTACGATTTTACTCCTTCATTTTAATTTACAAATCAAATACAAGTAATCTCCAAAATTCAACATTATATCCTCGTAGGATCGTTTCTCTTTGACTAATTTTAATGAATATGATTTGATGAATAGAAAGATCGTTCCTGCGAATAATAGACCTCCACAACTCATTACCATGGACTTACAGTAAGAACTATAGCATTTCTACCTCAAGCACTATCGCATCATAGAATTAAGCGTTTATTGGTCCTTTGATGAAAGAAGGGACTCTCCGTACTTCAATGCGATTTTATGAAGTCTCGAGTGGAATGATGTTTCTAAAGAAAACAAAAATGAAAGAGTTTTTCAATGGTACCATAGAAGTTTATAAAGGCATGCACAGAATATCAAATGCTCCAACCCCGTCGAGTTATTATAAAAATAAACAGGATCTTACCCTAGATATCCCCCCCATTCTTGTTGAAGAAGCTAAGCGGGAATCGGACTTGAAGTTCGCCGAGATATCGAGAATTGTCGATGCGCAAAACAGTAGCAAAAGCGCATCTTTGTCGTTTAATTGCCTTTAATGAATAGAGTAAGCTATTCCTCAATAGGGCGAATACCGACAGTGTAAATAAACCCTTTGGTAACCCGAGTATTTGCTTCTATCATAGATTATTCGAGTGGTTGATATGAGTTAGCGCTGTAGAGGCTCTTTGTGTCTTTTACGAGTGGAAAGTTCTTTGATCTCAAAGTTCGTCTGCACCCTCTAAAAGGCCACGGATTGAGTACGTGAATGACTCATTTCATGACCAGCGGCGCTCAAACGTCGCATTCTGTTTCGACAAGTATTGAAATCTCAGGCAAAGCTTTGATGTTTGTTAGAGTCACCCGATTTACATAATATTGGAGTACAGCACCACTTGTGCTCTCACGATCAAACCTCACGAACTCCTTTAGTTCCTCTATCGGAAAAGGTTTTGTTCCATCCAGAAGATCGCCATCAAAGGTACGTCGCTATAAACCAGACGGAAGAAAAATATCAGCGGGTCTCTATACTTCTGTAGCCGATTGTTTAACCGCATTTTTACCCAACGGAAGCTCTTTATGCTCGGAATTTTTTTTTTCAAAACATCTTTTAGGAGCAGCCTCGTTTGATTTTATATAATATTAAGAATTATGCCGCCGCTTTTGATACAACGAAGCTCTTGTTCATGATGATATGACAGGCAACGAAAAATAGTGGACATTTTTGAATCCGCTTCAAAATACTAAAAGACGTTTGTTTCGAATGAACGTTGCCGCATGACGAATTAAAAAGGTTTATCGTAAAATGTTGCCTATATCTTACATCGTCATAAAAATTTCATGTGCTCTTGGTGTAGTTTTAGTGGCGCAGGGAATAAAGTTTACTGCCAATAGCGTACGATACCTCAACATTGACAGGACCCAAAATATATGCACCGTGTACTTACGACAATAGAATATAGGATAAGATGTGGGGTTTAGCTTCGTATGCCACCGCTTGCCGCTAACGCTACTAACTCCATAGTTTGTCGCATTTTCAGTTAATGCAAAAATATAGCTTTCATTACAGGTATTGAGAATAAATTCACCGATTTCATACGCATAGAAATATCCATTTCCAGTTGCAAAATTATGATAAAGTGGACTAATGTATACACATTCCACATTCTCTAGTTTACTTTACATACGATTTCCTTAATTCATCATGAATTAGATTATTTACGTTTGCATTTTTAAATGATCGAAGTTGTTAAAGGATATTTAAAAATGTGTTTTTTGTAATTTTAGATTTCCTGGTTTATGAGCATTTTACTTCTACGAAACGTCCTAGTTAAGCTCAGATTTTCAGAAGATTCGATTTAATGTATATTATAAATAGATGTTAAATGCACATACACTCATTGACAATAACAAAAACGGCACCAAGGAGGAATTGTTGCAATCGAATGAAACTTTATATGTGTGAAAGTAATGCAGTAATCGATTACAATATTAGAGGGAAAGGATAAGTTTATTAGAGAAAACTGTATAATTCGAAGAAGGTTCTAGTATCTTATTGGGACGCCTCTTTCCTGGATACAGAATGGGATATCATCAGGAATGGAGGCATACAGGTTCCGTATGGTACATATGTGGTTGCTACATTAATATTGGACTACATTTTAAGGGATATTTTACATTAGCGACTTATTTCTGTCTTCTTCGGCAAATGGATATTTCCGAACCTGCTTTGGGGTAACTCCTCCGAAGAAAGATTTATCGGGTTATATAGTATCCATTAGGGCACTAACTTAGTCGCACATTGCTTTATAATAAGTCTTTGAAAGTAAATCTAAGACATACCTAAAGAAAGTATGTGAGCTTAACTACATAAGTTTGAGAGCAGAGTTTTTCTCAATATTCAGACAGAAAAATGTCTCCATGAGGATTATTTACTATGTCTTTTCCCTTGCATTATTTACTAATGCTCTTTTTCTGGAATAAATGGGATTCTAACGTTCTAGCTTAACCCTCAAGCTTAAGGTGGGGTTATGCAAAATATCTTGTAAATACATAGTTTAAATACATATTTCTGCCAAATTTCATACAAAATATTTTATTTTCATGGTAGTATTAAAATTATTTAAATGTGAAAATTAATCAAAAAGAAATTAGGCAATAATAAGAAAAAAATTTTAAATTCGCGAAATTGTCGAAAAAATCCTAAAATTTGCGGAAATTTACGCCGTGATAAAATTACTGTCCCAGCCATTGGCGACTAGGCTTTTGCGGCTATGAGTAAGAATTCTTATCCCACTGAGATTTGGGATATTTTCTTGGGGAAAGGGGGCAGGCGGGTATGAGTCGCTGCGATTTTCGAGCTCTGGCTATAATATTATATAGTATTTTCAGACTTGTAGCCAAGCCGGGGCCAGTTGTGGCTCTAATTGCCTCATCGGGCTATTTATATAAATATATAGAAAAATCACAGGATGCCCTGTGCTCCATATGCCCTTTGCCTTGCCCCTTCATCCTGGTTACACGCTTGAGTATTGATATGGTCAAACATTTCTTGTGTAAATGTTATATTGCCTTAGCTCATTCAATCTATCTATAACGTCAATTATAAATTTTGATACAAATCTAATGATCTTTTTGTTTTGTGAAGCATGTACTTTTCATACAGTGTATTTCCAATTGATTCTGGGCTTGGTATGCTATTCTTAATAAACTTGACGGGATAAAATGTCCCACTTATGTGCAAATGTTATTCACTTGTCAATATTTTATTATTCATCTGTATGCCCATCTAAAGGAACAATATCAACATAAGGAAATGTGTTTTAAAAAAGAAGATTCAAAATATGTATGTTTTCACAGTAATCTGGACGATCTTCAGAAGAATCATAATGCATGAAAGAAATGTTTATCCAAAGCACGTGAAAGAAAATAACCTAATAATTACATTTTTACGCAATTACCTTATGTATCTAAGCGCATGCTTTGGTAATTTATACATGCACACGAATTACATTTTGAGCAAGAACATTTTTCACAGACAATTACTATATGTTAAGGTATTATTACCCTCCGCAGCGTCTCTTTTTCTCCAAAATTACACAAGCTCTAGTTTGAGCTGTAATTACGTGCGGGAGATATTATTGTATCTATTAAATCAGGCTCCGTTGACTGACAGTAAGAGCTGAAGGCATGCAGAAAATAGTCACTCCATAGACTGGGAAAGAAACGACGAATGCAGTATATGTCAGTTTTATTGCCACAAGATAAATTTTAGCTTAAGTATTAGTCAACATGTACAGTATATATCATTTCGAAATATTTAACACCAAGCAGCAGTTATGAATTGAGTTCGAGTACTTGGAGTCTAGTTACAGAACTGGTCAAGAATTGTGAGAACAGATATATTTTTTGAGGGGGCGATCAGGTCGTTGGCAGCCTGCTATTGGTCGAAAATTGCTAACCGCGACGCACTGAGTATTTGCCCAGAGTTGATGGAAGACCGTAAAATTTAATCGGATTGGCAAAGAAACTGTGGCATGAGAGATTGCTAACTTAGAGCTGCTTTAAACAAAATTATTTACATGAAAATTATATTTTTGCTTTGTATTTAACTTATATTATGAATAGTTGGTCCTGTGGATAATTAATACAAATTAGCCGCTCCTCCACGACGCACCCTCCAGCAGCTGTCAGATGCACTGCAGTCAGTATGTGGGGCTTCAGGTATGTATGACAATCACCTATCAACTTACTGAGTCACTTCTAGCCCATCTAGATGCTGTCCATGCTGATATTGATATAGATATAGATATGCGTATATTGTACATTATATCCTTGTGTTAAGCAATTATAAGGGTCCTGCGGTGGTGCAATGGTATCGTGCTCGCCTAGCGATTGGTTATCAGGGGTTTGGCTCCTAACTGTGCCAAAAGGAAAACGCTTACTGACTAACTACTCATCGTAGTCCAGAGGTTGGTTTCTTAAGCCTTAAGACGTTCAGATTCCTTAAAGAACTGTGGGTCCCTGCGCAGCATGTCCCTTGCTGTCCTCGAGCCGTAAAACTCACATATACTCTTAAGTAATTGCAAAATTTTCACTTTTAAACTTTTTATGACTCACTAAGGATTGAAGCAGGACCGGAGTCTTGATCCATAGTTTGGAATTCACACAAGGGTGCGGCTAATTGCTTCAATTTAAGGAGAAATCTATGATTCGGTACTTTCAGTATTGAATACGACCTTTGTCAAAGCGATTCTTTTTCAAACTTTATAAACTCAATCTTGTTTTGACTAAGTTTGCAAATGAAGTCCTAAAATTTTGTGAAGGCAAACTAGAAGTTGGCATTGTTAGAGTAAGTTGGAAACTGCCGCTTTTGTCTTAAACGAGTTTTCGGAGAAATTCTCATTACCAAGTATTTTGAAAGAGGAACTGCTCAGAATATATAAACTGTCTTCATTAAGTGCCTGGCATTATTTGTTACATGCAACTAAAACTAAAGCACTGGCTTCAAGTAAAAGAAAAAAATATTTCCAGTAGCCCTCCTTTAATTAATAATTCAAGATTTGAATAGATTCATCGTAATACAAATCTCGCCTGGTCGATACATTTCGATAAAGGTTGTGCTATTTTAAACAGTATTCTATCGAAATTGAATTGTAAATTAAAGGGTTTCGAATTTTCGCTTTTACGTAGTGATCTGCATGTAGAAATTCTTTTATCGCAGTTCCTTCATCTTATTTGCAGCTGAATTTTCGAGGGACCTGGTAGTTTATGCTTTCGGAAGTTCAACGTACCGGCTTCTATTAATCGCCAAATAGAAATGCCGATTATGGAGATTTTCGCTGACGTAAAGAATGTATTTCCATTTAAACCGTGCAAGGAATGTCAGCATAGGTTCTTGATGAATAGTTATCAAGTTTTCTAATGGATTTAGATGCTCAAGGTAGATTAAAACACAGTAAAACTATTTTTTTTTGTTCTCCTTAATCTCATTCAATGAAAAATGCTATTATTTATGTATTAAAATATTTTAAGGACGTATTTTCTCATCAATAGAAGTGAAAAACTTAAAATTATATTTCAAAGCCATTTGTTAAAACAACTTACACTAATCAAATAAATCATTTTATTTGATAAATAAGTTATTTTATTTGATAAACAGTTTAGTTTGATAAATGTCATTTTATTTGATAAAATAAATTATTTCATGAGAATTAAAAAATAAAGCATTATATTCTAAAAAACTAACCAACAGTTTTCTATAAATGTAAATCGCTAGTACTTTAATGCAATTTCGAAAAGTTTACTACTCTGCGTAGACAAATGAAAATAAATGTTAAATACGACTTGTACTTTTATGAGTTCTGGCAGTTCTGCATTGCATAAAACTGCATATACAACATATAAAACTTCACTAGTCTACTTTTCCTATTATATAATAATGTTTCCCATTAAAGTAGGATATATATTCTTACCTCCCATTTCATCAGCCGACAGATGAGTTAAGTTACCCAAAAAAAGTTGCGTCTTAAATTAACTGGATCTTTTCTACTTTTACATGTAACAGTAACTTTAATTTCCAGAAACAAAATATTGGTATCTCATGGAATATAATTTCCGAAATTATTTTACAAGACTTCAAACAAAATATTTATGTGGATAAATTTTTGAAATTGAAGTGAACTTCAGTATAAACTATATTTCATTTGATTTTTGCCATTTTGTATGTCTGCTTAACTCCAACAGAAGATTATATACACAACCCTTCAAGACAACAAAATAAGTCAGAGTATTTCTTCCGCTTTCCCTTTAAGCATGAGCTTTCAGCAGCTAACCAGACTCAACATGGATTTAACATTGTAAAAGACACCATCTCCACATTACAAGGAAATACAGCAATTTCAATTTACCAATAACGCATCCATGGACTTAGCTTCATACATAATTCTTAATCTTCATAATAAAAATCCGGCCAACACAAGCTCCAGAAATACACGCTAAACCTTTAACTGCTAGCTGCTATAATTTCTTCTAGCCTTTTCTCTTTTTCTTTCCATTATATTTTTTCATTTTCTAGGCGACAGAGCTTTAGAACCTTCGGAAAAGTGTAAGCTTGGCTCAGTATGATATTAAGTACCTTTAACGCCCTGAAACGCAAATTGTTTATTCCCTCTTCCCATTTTTGTTTACGAGTAAATTAGTGTACAAATTACCATGATTTTTATTTAAAATATCGTAACAATCATATAATATTTAGTACCTTCATTTTTTTTCCTGCTGGTTTAGTTTATGGAATATTCCAATTAGCAGCCGAAGCGCAAACCTTTCTCGAGCTGCATAACATGAAGGTTTTGGTACATTTCTTTGTGAAGCCAACCATGAGCTCCACGTTCAAATACGTGTTTCAGTAACGTTACATATGATAAGAGAAATACGCGTTCAAAAAAATTCATTATACTAATGTGACTAGATTTAACGTGTAGTGTATTTATAAACATCAAGAGAGTATAAGTTTAAGATATATCGAAAAACATTCAACCTCTTCTAGCTAAATCGATTTGAAAGCGATAAATGCGAATGTATCGTAAGTTCATTTGCATCAAAGATGCGACACGACAGTTTAAATATGCTAAAATTCGACTTGGGCCATCATGTAGGTCAATGATTATCATTACACAATTGCAATCAAATACCAACATCAATTTGTTATTACAAGCAACTGAACACGATTCGCAAGAAGATATCAATTCATTGTCTCAAAAGAACTTGCTTATTTGACTAGAAAATGGTTCAAAAATGAAAAATTTTTTGGTGGACGGTAGATATATAAGAAACTTGACTTCTCTTTCGCGTCATTAACTTGAAATTGCCATTCTTTTCCCATAAAAGTACCTTCTGAAGCAATGATCCGTCCTACTTATTCCAAGAATAAAACTTGGTTCCAATTTTGACTTAGTTTCTTTGGTCCGTCCTTTTTTTGTGTTGACGTGATCCAAAACAAGAAATCACTTCTTTCTTAGCCAAAACAAATGGCTTTTTCCTAAAGATAGTTGAAAGTTTCCAAGGAACATGCCTTGGATCGAGCTTTCGTCACGGACTCCTATAATGAAACGTTGTTGGGTCTTTTCAGTTTTGATTACGATTTGATTTTGGGGCTTCATTCATTTTCGGCTTTCGGCAGCACCTTCCCGTAAAAAAAAAAAAAAAATAGGGTCCATCTAAGAAGCCATTCAAGTACAAGTTCCAACGATTGGATGAATTCTGTACCACTACTGTTCGTTTATTCAGCATTTACCAGATGGCGTATTATAGAATTATGCTCTAAACCAAAATATATACATTAGATTTCAAATTGAAGTTACAACTACGAAGTTTCATATGGTGTTTCGATAATTTCATTTTTACAGAGAAATAATTCGGGGTCCCGTTTTCATGGATGCCACTTCTTTTGTGTTCACAAGTACGAAACATCGTAGCTAACACTTTGTATATGACATATATATCGTTAGCGTACTCAGAAAGGTCGCAAGTGAAGTTACAGAGATATGACTCCATGTATTCACGTGTATATATCCGAAATTTCATTGCAATGTGGGGGAAATATGCCCTATATATCCCTTCTATATACGCCAACGCTATGTACAACTCCAATTCAAAATATTAGAATAATGAAAAATAAAGCACATAGTGGTTTGAGATTTGCATTTATTTCGGTAGAAATGACTACTTCAGAATTTTAAAGTGTACTACCACATTCTACATATTTTGTAGGTGAGCAAAACATAAAAAATTAGTATGATATTGCAAAGTTTTTTACAATTAACTTTTCTAAAAATTCAAAAAATTAGAATAATTTTCGCAGCGGTTCAAAAAATTAGAATAACGTGAAAAAACAGTATAACTCGTTTAAATAAAAAGCATTGTGAATAGTTAATATTTAGTGACATCTCCCTTGGGCTCAAAGTCATGTAGACGATGTAGCATACTATGCACCAATTTTTTGCAGTTATTTTGCTGATGCTTGCCCAAACGGATTTCACACTTTTCATGAGTTAATTTTTGTCCTTTGGAGCTAAATTCTGATGGTGTTTCTTCATTAAACCCCACATATTCTTGATGGGAATTGTGTCGAATCGACCAATAGGAAGAAAGGTGCGGATTGGACTACCTCCATTTTAGCTATCTTGGTTTCTTCCCATCAAAGTTTCCAATGTGTCCAAAATTCCCGGGTTTTTTACAACTCTAGCCGCGACGTACAGTTTGGCAGCGACGGCAAGTAATAGTATAGTCATTTATTTATAATCTAAAAATGAGCTATGGTTTTCCCGTGTAATTTTAGATTTGTAGAAAACTATTCTATGAAAGAGGTTAACTTAATTCTACTCTGTTAAAATTTTAAAAACCACATTTTCATACAATTTTCGGTTTTTAAATTCCGTTTTTTGCTCTTTATAGCTTAACGTAAAACACAATTGAATAAAACTATATCCCTAATATTTATATGAAATAGGAAAATATTTTAAAAAATATATAATCCAACAAATTCTTGCATCTTTTCTCCCTAGATATTGAATATTCAAAGTTAAATACAGTTATTGAGAGTTGCGATTTGAAGAATTGATTATTAATAAGAAGAGTGAAATTTAAACACTTTCCATAAAAACTCAGGCAAAACACTTGTACATTCATTATATCAATCTTCTTATAAGTATACTAAGTACTCATTTATGAAAACAACGGCTAATAAAATAGGCGCAAAGACAAAAATTATTGTAATGGAATTACCCAATTTTTTGCCCATAGTATTATCAAATATATAATCAACTATCTTGTGAAATACTATAAAAGTGCTGCACAATAAATTTGCAACATTGGCTGAAAAATTATCCTTAAATACACATCGAGAACAAACCAACATATACCTTGCTAATTTTTCGATTGCCATTGCATCATTGACCGAAGGGTACTAATTATTAAATGAGGGTACTTTAGTAGCTTTCAACAGAAAACACCCGATACACTATAGCGTGTTCCATAAGTTTAAGGACAACCATTTTTTGGAATACCAGATAAAGTACACAGAGAAACGAATGCAAACTGTTTTATGCATACAGAAAATCAAAAGACATATACACTGAAGTGCCAGAAAAACTGGTACACCTACGTAATATTGTGTAGCCCCCAACCCCACGCAGAAGTGTCGCAACACGATGTGGCATGGACTCGACTAATGTCTGAAGGTATCCTGGAGACAATTCACACCAGGAATCCTGCAGGGCAGTCCACAAATCCATAGGAGTGCGATGTTGTGGAGATCTCTTCTGAACAGCACGTTGCAAGGCATCCCAGATATGCTCGATAATGTTCATGTCTGGCGATTTAGGTGGCCAATGGAAGTGTCTAAAGTCAGAAGAGTGTTCCTGGAGCCACTCGGTAGCAACTCTCGATGTGTGGGGTGTCGCATTATCATGCTGAAATTGTCCAAGTCCGTCGGAATGCACAATGGACATGAATGGGTGTAGGTGATCAGACATGATGCTTACGTACCTGTCACCTGTCAGAGTTGTCTCTAGACGTATCAGGGGTCCCATATCACGCCAACTGCACACGCCCCATACCATCACAGAAGCTCCACCAGCTTGAACAGTCCCCTGCTGACATCTACTGTCCGTTCGCGGAGACTTGGCGTCCGATCCCGTTAGCAGACGGGTTGTTCCATTGCAGTAGAGGGAAGGGCGTCTTGGAGGAACTGGTTTTTCGCGCGCGAAAAACCAGTTCTGGAAGACGCTCTACTACGTTCAAAATCACTTAAGCCTTGATAACCTGCCATTGTAGTGACAAGAACCAATCTAACTGCTTTGCCAGATATCTCTTGTCTTATATGGGCGCTGCCGACCGCATCACCTTACTCTGATTGGTTGCAAAGCTTCATTATTTGCATACGCACACCTGTACCAATTTTTCTGGCACTTCAGTGTATGGTGCAATATTTAAATATAATTTAACACTCAAACATATTTTGTGGAAAAATTAAATGAAAAAAAAAGACTGCCCGAAAGTATATGGACATTATGCATTTTCTCTATTTCAGTTCATATTTTGTATCTGTTATTTTGAACTGTTTTACAGATCCGATCAGGCATACCTTCAACGATTTTTTGAGGAAATTATGGCTTCAAAAAGGAAAAACGTCGTTCTATTTGTTGTTTTAAACTCTGCAAAATTGACGACCATTGGCATATATATCATGTGCTAATATACTCAGAGGTTTTCTATGTGGTTGAGATCGGGGCTGAGAGCTGGCCACTCCATAAGCGTAACGTTATTTTCCACAAACCAAGTATTTGTTGATTTAAGGACGTGGGCAGCAGCGTTGTCCTGTTGGAACAACCATTTTTCAACATCCAACGAAAGGCAGTAAATCACTTTGAAGTACTTCTTGATAATCATTGGAACACTGTCGACCTTGCATATAAGAGATATCAGTTTTCCCATTAAAACAGAATGCCGCTCACACCATGTCAGATGCTCCACTTTGTTGTCGGCTGAAAAAGTGCGAGATTCCCATCGTATGTCTTAATGGTAAAATGATCTACTGAACTGAATCCACTTCGAAATCCAGCTTGTTCTCTTGGTTGAGCTGCATCTAATTTTTTCTGCAGGCGATGTGTTAGCACTTTTGTGAAGATTTTATAAATAGCAGGTAACAAGCTAATTGGTCGGTAATTTTTCAAATCCTCTTTATCACCTTTTTTATGCAAAAGAATTACTGTTGCAGAATCCCATTGGTTTGGTATGTTACCGCTGTTAAGACATTTGGTAAAGAATTTTGCAAGTATGTCTTCTACATATTCTCCAGCTTCTTTTAGGATATCTAATGTAATACCATCATCACCAGGGGCTCTTCCTTTCTTCATACTTTTTATTGCAAATGAAACTTCTTCTTTTAAGATTTTAGGAGCTGTTCCTTCGACTATTTCAATGTCTTCGTTTAATCCACTGTTACTTTCGTATAGATTTTTGTAGAATTCTTCAACTCTTCTAAGTATTTCTTCCCTATTTCTTGTTACGGTGCCATCCTCTCCTTTTAATGCAATGATGTGTTTCTTCCCAATAGACAAACTCCCTTTAACAACCCTAAGGCTCTTGTTATTTTCAATGGCTTTCCTTACTAGCTCACAGTTGAATTTTCTTATGTCTTCTTTCATGCTTTTGCGCAGAGTTTTACAAAGTTCTATGTACTCAATCCTGGAACTGGTATTTTGATTGTCCACCTTCATATCTCTTCGCCTTTTCATGAGCTGTTTCGTCTTCTCAGATAATTTGCTATTGTGCTTTTTACAGGTTACACCACCAATTTCCCCAGCAGTTTCAACTATTGTCTTAACAATGTTTTCATTTGCTTCTGAGATATCACTTTCATCAATAAGTCCTTCCAGTGCAGAAAAGCGATTTTTTAATTCCAACTTGAATGCCTCGGTATTTTCTTTTAATTTCTTTAAATCCACCCTCTTACTTACTTGTTTCCTAATGAGCTTCTGTCGTTCTAATTTAGTATTTAAGTGCACTTTACATCTCACCATTCGATGATCACTTCCAGTATTAAATCTGTTCAGTACGCTGCAATCTTCAATAATTGATTTCTTGTTTGCCAGGATATAGTCAATTTCGCTGGTTCCTCCATTGGGGTGTTTCCATGTCCATTTTCTTTGTAGTTTCTTCTTAAAAAATGAATTCATGATGCTAAGATTTTCAGCTTCGGCAAATTCAGCAAGTTGATCTTGTCAAGTTCTTCTTCCAATTCCTGAAGTTTTGCTTCAGAAGCAAGGGATCGTCCATTATACGTAGCCAAGGTCAATAACAAACGGCAGCCTGGGCCATTCCAGTGATTCTTAGCACCCCCTGCTTTCATGCCACGCTGACCGCTGCCTTGATCAGGATCACTCCAGCACCTGGAGACTAGGGGCCATGGTTTCTGGTATGTGAACATAATGGAGGAATAAGCCATAATTTCACCATGCTGGCTAGACGGGTTGATGAATTAGCCCTCCTCTTCTGCCTTTCCATTCGTGTAGCAAATATTTATTTGCCTGATAAATAGGAAGCCGAGCCTGCGCCACTTGAAGGCGGGGTAGGACACTAGGTTACTAGCCCAGCAGGTTCCACACATCGTCACAGACGTTCATAGTGTGGGTCTCCTTCCACAGAGATACCAGCAACCCTTTTTCAGGCCATATATATATATATATATGTGTGTGTGTGTGTGTGTGTGTGTGTGTGTGTGTGTGTGTGTGTGTGTGTGTGTAAGTTGTAACTCAGGTGCAGTCCATCAACGTATGAAGTACATTCAAATTCAATTGATTAGATATAGAAGTAGAGAATGCAGGAAAAATTGAAAATGTTGTAAGGAAAAGGTTTAAACTTGACTTAATCTTTACTATCTCTAACTTTCCAAAGTCTGACAGTCCACTGCAGTAAATGTAGTTTATGCGACAAATCTCGAAAAAAGATCGAGAAATTTGAAAAAATATTAAAGTAATAT
>QLNU02015360.1:84902045-84923185 GCA_006491805.2 Dysdera silvatica | reverse complement strand
ACTGTAATCGGACTTGACGGTGTAAAGGCGTGAGAGGTAAGCGGCGTATCGGTTGACGCGAGCATAAATTCCGCTCTCTCAGTCATCTGCAGAGGGTCATGTTGGACACATGTGTGCAGGCCACACATTGGATAGTTGATAACGACGAATCCGGTGCTGTGACAGCTGCTCTGACAATTGCTCTGTCTTCCCGCTCTGTTGTGGCCCTAGGTCGACCGCTGCCGTCCCGACATCTGTCGTTGTTGACCCACTCTTGCCAGCACCGTCCAATCGCCGCATCGCTTCGACCCACATGTCCAGCGATTCTTCGATTCGTCCAACCAGCCTCTTTCAATCCGATAGCACGACCTCTTTCAAACTCTGACATATGCTCGTAATGAGCACGAATCTTTCGGCGAGGCATTGTTACAGTCGACGTAAGATATCCGCAGTCAAAATGCAACAGAAATTTTGACCACATATTGAGAATCGCTCCTTATATACACCTGCTGAATGCGCAGTTCCGATCCACTGGAGTTCTCACTATTCATTCATTGGACACCAAATTTTAATCATTTGCATGTTCGGTCAAAATGTCTTTGCATACGAAATTTCATTACAATCGGACAACTCCTTCTTGGTGAGTGGATTTTGTTTTGTTATAGAGTGTACATTACCTGTTAAAAACCTTACCTTTCAGCGTTTCGTGAAAGGTTTGAATGTCCTCTGAATACGCCTGTGCTGTCCACATTACTATTGCTCATTTTTATCTAATTAAATTAATTACGTCATTTTCATTGTAAATTTGACAAAATACGATCATAGCTCACACCCTCTTTATCAAATAGCGTTACTCCAAAAAGTATTTTGTTTTAGGTGAGTTTGGTAACCAACCGATATTTTAAGAACATGGTCGGAGATTTTAGGGATTTTCTGCCTAAAGCTGGTGCTTTTCCTTAAAGTAAAAGAACCAAAAAGCTTAAAATTTACTTAGTGAAATGTGGGGAAGGGGATCAGTATGACGGTGGCTAAATAGGGCTTAATACCATTAACCATAATTGGCAACATTAACTTCAGGCAATATATTTTTTAATGGGAAAAGAATTCCCCCCCGGTGGTCCGTGATAAATAAAGCAATGCTTAAAGAGGTCCGTGCGCGACCAAAGTTTGAAAAACACTGCTCTAGTGCTTATGATTGAAAAGGTCCTTATACAGAGAGTATTTAACACATTTTTAGAACGATTTTGGAGCCATTTTTTTAATGTTTAAAATGTAAAGATTATTTTTTTAAATATTCCATCTGATAACCTTGTTTTTGAACTATAAGTCTGCATCATGTTTTCCATGATAGAAGGGCTTTTCGCAACATTTCCAGAGGTACTGCTTGCCATTCCTGTTCCACAACTTTCCAAAGTCCATCAATGGTAGTAGGTTTGCGCTTAGAGAGAGCTCTTTTCAGCGGACCAAAGGCACAATAGTTCATAGGAGAAACAACAGGGGACTTCTCAGGAATATGTTGAAACGGAATACATGCAATAGCTGTATTAATTTTCATTTTTTCAAGGAATGCAGTGGTAGTTTTCGAGGTATGACTGCTGGCTTTATCTTGATGCAGTTTTATACTCTGAAAATTGTTGGAATAAAAAAAATGGAATTTCTTCTGTAAATATTGGATGCAAAAAATTCTCCTGATAATATCATGAGTTGATTTTAACCTTTTTTTCCAGTTTTTTTTATCTTTAATTTCCCATTGTAAGAGAAACCTGCGACAATCATAAAGCCTTTACTGAAGCTTTCTTTGCATTCTCGGCACCAAGTTTGGACATTTTTTTCTCCACGCTTACGATAGTAAATGGACCTTTTTTTGTTACAATCATTTAGATAAACCCCTGCTTCATCAAGGGTAACAACTTATTTCCATTTATCTCCTGATAAGTAATTTTCATACAGGATTCTGCAACATGTCTTGCGTTGAGCCACATGTCTCGACAAAAGACGGTGAAGATTATGTTTTTTAGCTTTTTTAAGTTATAAATCTTGGTTTATTATTTTATTTACTGTTGCTACAGAAGTTCTTAAAGAGTTTGCAATTGATTTCTGCGTCGGGGGATTTTCTCTTGTTACCAGTGATCTCACTTTAGAAATATTTGCAACAGTACATACCTTGTTCGGGTATTCATTTGGAGTCCTCTTTTTATGTAGAAGTTCTGATTGACGGTCTTTCCTTTTTCAATTAATAATGTTGCTTATTTTGCACTTAGAAATCTTTATACCATGCGTTTCACAACGTTTTTAATAATGGAATAAGAATATTTCTCTTCGGAAAGCGCAAAAACGTATCCTTCGACCCACAGCTTGTTTACAGGCGCCATTTTGAATGAAAAATGAATTTGAAAGTAGCAGACGATAATCTTAATTTGAAATAATAACATGTTGCCAGATCCTTTTTTTAACTAAATATTTTCATTTTTTAATCCTCTATTGAAATCGTTCTAAAAATGTGTAAACACCCTCTGTATATGCGCTTTTCAGACAAAGGTTCTCAAATTAGAAATGAGAAATTTAATTGTTTTCTACGTGGAATGAATGTTTTTGTGCATCTGTGTGTTATGCATAAACCATTTATTTGAATCATTTTATGCTTTATATGAATATCCGTTTTTAACAAAGGTTTGTTATTAAATCTTTATATTCGGATTTCAGCATTTTATTATGTCTTTGAAATTACGGACGGATCTGAAAATGCGAGAGAATAATTTAAAAGTTAGTATTCCTTTAAAATCTTATATATTAAAATATAATTGCATGATTTTTTTTAACATGGAGCTTGGAAATCGGTGTCCAATATATAAGTTAACACTAGATTATATAATGAAAGATTGTGTCAGTTATCCTCTTATTCCAGAGTTGTAAGTTTTGAATTACTTATTTGTGGACTTCTTGAAATTATATTACAAAATTTTTCATTTTAAATTTCTTTCAAACAAGAATCGCATTTGATACAAGCAGAGTAAAAATATCTTCGGCGATGCTCCAACATTAGTCTAGCTTATCATTTTAATAATAAAAGATGGTGATAATCCTGGGAGAAAGATAAAATCTATTTGCCATCAGTAAAGAAAAACGCCAGAGTCAACTTTCATTAGTAGATTGCATTTTTTCTTGACCTCAGGTCAATTTAAAAAAGCAACGGTGACATGACTTCAACTTTCAAAATTGCCTCGAGTTTGTTTAAAAGCTCACAGCCATGAGAAATAATGGAAAGAAACGTCCAGAGAAGAAAGAGAGGAAAAAATATTGCAATCGGGAAGCATCAAGCCCAAATTCCTGAGTGCCTTTAGGGCAAGCTTGACGTTGACCGATTACTCCGTCTCCATTTGGCCAGAAACATGGGCACTGTATGCGGATATGTCGCTTCACTTCAGCACCTAGGTTTCTTCTCAGCACTTTTCTTCCGGATATAGCAAGGGGTCTCATAATTAATCCACTTTCTTGAAGAATGGAAGTTAAACTTCCAAAGCCGTGAAAGCTTTCTTTTGGCAGTTTGATGATTACCAATATTTGATCAAATATAATTTGTTGAAGATAAAACTTTTCAAATTATCTATAACCAACGAATTTTCAAAACTCAGATTTGATTAATACTTTATTGTAACTCTCTAATGCTGACCGCATACCGAAGTAAAAGTTCAAATTACCATCAGTTATAGCCTATATGAATAATTGCTAATTACATGTATTCGTTATGTTACTGGGGTATTTACTCTGGAACCTCTACGTTATGTATGCTAGTACATCAGCAATATTTATTTGCATTGATCTAATAAACGAATTTTGTATGCGAATATGTACTATACGAGGTATTTCAAAACTAATGGAACAAACTTTAAGGGATGACAGAACCATTGGCGCTGGTATTGATGGGGGTTGTAACCCCCATTGCAATGAAATTTTGTATATTTAACATAGGAATATGTGAGTTGTAGCTCTGTAACCCCCCATTGAGCCTATAAACCCCACTTACGAGCATTGTGCGTACGCCTATGGACAGAACGCATCAAAACGAACCCTTTTCATTATAGAATGCATGATCGCAAGTCAAGAAGTTTCGCGCTAGAGGGCTCTTTCAGACGCGCGTATAAAAGCGGTGGTTTTCATATTCAAGGTCATTAGCGATTCGGAATGTATCGGTATAGCAATGTGAAGAGATGGGCTCGCATTTTGTCTGCGGTCTCGGTAGTGGCAGGGAAGTGCAAGGGCTTTACAGAGAGCGCATCTCCAACAGGCGTGTCCTTGATCACAGAATGTTTTCTAGCTTGTACTCCCAACTGTCCGAAAAGGGATCATTCAGTGCTGCCATGCACAATGCAGGTCGTATCAGAACATCGGCCACGTCAGAAAAGATTCTCCATGAGATGATCGTTTGTTCATATGCTTTAAGTTGTACATTTATTTAATGTCTGCTTGGCGCAGTATAGCCCAGATGCTCTTGCGCCATAAAAAAGCCAAACAATCAATCAATTAATGTCTGCAATTTTGATTTCATTTAGTATATCAAATAGTTGCTGACGTTTCGTCTTAATAAAAGCTTTGTTTTGACGTTTCATGCCCATCTTGTTTTTCATTGCGTAAAGCTGTGTATGTAAAGAAATGGAAATCGCCCTGTACCGTGTAACCTCTTCGCTTACGACCATACCATCTGTGATGAAAAGTGTTTGTCTCAGTGTGTTCTATCACGTCTGATGGTTTGTTCCATTAGTTTTGAAACACTCTGTATATTAATATGTAAATTGTAGCGATGCATGTACACTTGTTCAAAGTGATTATTATTATTATAAGGAAGTTTAGAAAATGCTTTCTAAAGAAGTGATTTGTGGGTTAATTTTTACAACTTTCAAGTCGTAAAACCCTTCTTGTAATATACCCAATGTACATATTGCATTTGGACATAATTAGCATATTTACAAACGAGCTGGTAACGAATAGACAACGCACTGCATCAGAGCTCAAGCGCAAAACGGCAATGCAATAGTATAGAGCCTGTGATTATGTATGGCGCAAGAGCAAGGGCTATAGCAGCTACGATACGCATCTTATGTTCTGCGCTTAGTTTGCTTTAAAGTTTAAGTTATGTTTTATTAATAAATAGTTAATGTTTACTTTAATGGAGTCAAATAATTGAATTGCTAACGACATTACGAAGCTTACACCAACCAGTATCAATAAATATGTGGGGATATAAGGTATTGCTACGCCTACTGTCTGCCACCTACACAATGGTGACTCGTTTGAACGTCTTTTATAAGTTCGAGTGTTGTAGCTTCTATTGAACTATCTTACAAGAAATCGGCTGTGAACTGAAGCAATTTCGTTCTGAAGTAACATTAAATTCATGGATACTGGCCACTTTCTTGTATTCCCGATTGGTCAGTGAAAACTTCTCATTCGGGTCCAGTGTTGTTTAGAGCGTATCATTTCCTCTTGAGGTAAAGCGGCGTGCCATTGCATATATAAAAGAAAGGAAAATTGTGCAATGTTTACATTTTTTCTAGTGTTAAATTTAAAATTCGTAATATTGTTTTAAAATATCAGAAGGGGATAAACTAGAATTGTCTAGAGTAACGTTTCGTCCTTCACCCTTTTGAAAAGCGAACACAGAGCTTTGGTTTTTGCAATTAGTTCCAGTTTATTAACGCTGAGATGACAGCAGAGTTAACCAATTTCCATTTTGTTGTTGCAGCGGTCGATACAGAGCTGTTGCTACATGTCGCGGATTTTACACACACCCCTCCAGCCGAACCCTATTGCGCATTACAAAAGCGTATTAATGAACAATTCCAACAAAGCGAAGCTTCAAGACTTCAAGCATAGCTACTAGAATTATTATTGGGGGATAAAGCACCATCGCAGTTATTGCGAGAAATGCGAGAAATGTCAGCCGATAGATTATCAGATCCTGTATTGCATAACTTTTGGCTGCGACGAATGCCAAATAACATGCGCAGATCCTTTCGGTTGGAAACCAGGACCTCGATGAAATGGTAAAATCGCCGACAAAATCAATGAGGTAGCCTGTTTGTCCCCTGCGGTATCCAAAGTAAGTAGTGGTGTTACAATAGAGTCTTTACAAAAGCAGGTACAGGAAATAACTTCAGGTTAAACGATTAATGGATATTTCTTGTGAAAAAAGGGTGCAAAGACGCGATAGGTCAGTTTCAGAGGATAGAAAAGTTAAAAATGTTAATAAGGAACACATTGCTCAGCGTTCACAACTGTATTGGTACCATAAAACGTTTGTTTCCAAAGTACATAAGTGTCACCCTCCATGTCAATGGACGGAAAACTAACTTGCTCTTCTGATTCAGCGGTGTCAGTTGTTAATGAGCAAATAAGCCACCTGTTTATTCAAGATAAAAGAACAGGGTTACGTTTTTTCGTAGATAGCGGTGCATGAATTTCGGTGTTACCAAATCCTGCAGTTAAACCATTAAACGTAAAATCGGATTTTCTTTTTGCCGCAAATGGCACACAAATCGATACTTTTGGACAGAAGTTTTTGTATCTAGATTTTGGTGTAGGTAGGAATTTCAGGTGGCCATTTTTAATAGCTAATGTATGTAAACCCATACTGGGAGTGGATTTTTTTAGAAAGATTTCACCTTTTGATTGACGTTAAAAATCGATGTGTTATTGATAGTCAAACGTCACGTAAAGTTAAGGGTGATCCCACCCATACTTCAGCTCCGTTATTGACAATGGTATCTGGTGATACGCCCTATCATAAATTACTGGCTGAATACCCAAATATAACAAACCCTTCACTTATTGATGCTAAATGTGCCCACAAAACTATTCATTCTATCATAACCAAGGGACCATCAGTCTTCTCAAGACAAGAAGGTTTACTCCAGAAAAAATGGACTTTATAAAAAAAAGGAGTTTAAGGCCCTTATGGAGCAAGGAATAGTTACTAGTAGTAATAGTTCATGGGCAAGTCCAATCCCTTTATTACCAAAGAAAAGCCTGGGCTGGCGTATTTGTGGTGACTACCGACGGCTTAACGCAGTAACCGAGCCAGACAGATACCCTCTTCCACATATCCAGGATTTTGCGTTAAGCTTGGCTGGAAAATGGTGTTTTCAAAATTGGATCTGATAAAAGCCTATCACCAGGTCCCTGTCGCGCCTGAAAATGTTCCTAAAACAGCAGTTAGTACACCCGTTGGACTTCTTAAATACAAACGGATAGTGTTTGGAATAAAAAATTTAGCCCAATCCTTTCAAAGGCAGATCGATGAGGTCCTTAGGGGTTTAAATAACTTATGTGTATATAGACGACGTTTTAATGGCGTCAGAAGACGTAATACAGCATGTAAGGGATCTACGCGAAGTATTTGAAAAAATCAATAAATACGGTTTAGTAGTTAATGCAGAAAAGTACGAATTTGGTAAAGATAACATTTTTAGGCTGTGAGGTCACGTCAGATGGCAGTGCTCCTATGTCAGAAAAGGTTAAAGTTTTGGTTAATTATCCAAAGCCAAAAACAGACGAATTACGCCGTTTTTTGGCCATTCTAAATTTTTACCATAGATTCTTTTATAATTCTGCTAAAGTACAAGTACCTTCAGACGAACTAGTTAAAAATAGAAAAAAGAAAGGTTGTAGTGTAATAACGTGGTTTAGTGAATCTGAAAACGCATTTGATAAATGCAAAGAAATGTGTTCAGAAAAGGTTTTATTAGTTCATCCAGCAAGCAATGCAAAGTTATCTCTTATGGTGGACGCGTCTAATATAGCTATTGGAGCAGTGCTTCAGCACAGTATAGATAGCGCAGTTCAGCCACGCGTTTTTTTCTCGTAAATTACGAAAGGCTGAGAGTAATCAAAGCACTTAGAATAGAGAAATGTTGAGCCTGTATTCATCAGTTCGCCATTTTAAGCATATGTTGGAAGGTAAACAATTTTGTATTTTTACGGACCATAAACCATTAATATATGCGTTTAAACAAAAAAGTGATAAACGTTCACTAAGGCAACAGAAACACCTAGAATACATAGGTCAATACATTACCGCTATTAGGTTTGTGTCAGGAAAGGATAACTGTGTAGCGGATATATTACATCGCATTACAACTATCGATTTGATCAGGGGCGTCAATTGGAATGTACCCTATTCAAATCGTTAACTAGGTTTTTAGGTATACATAAGAGTACAACAACAGGATACCATCTAGCGGCTAATGGATTGGTAGAACGGTTCCATAGGCTGTTGAAATCAGCGATAAAATGCCATAGTACGGAAAATGGATGAAAGTTCTCTCCACGGTGCTGTTAGGAATAGGGAAGTCATTACGAGAAGACCTTAATGCGTCTACGACGGAAATTGTGTATGGAGCATCATTACGGTTACCTGGTGATTTTTTTAGGTGTTCATCTAACGCATTATCGTGTCTTGAATTTTTAGCCAGGTTAAAAGATAATATGCATAGATTGAAACCTGTACCAATGAACCGAACAACATCAAAAAATATGTTTGTTCACAAGGACTTACGAGAGTCTACGCATGTTTTTGTGAGACAAGATCTCGTAAACAAGCCGCTTCAGCAACCGTATTCCGGCCCGTTCCGAGTTATTTCAGCCACACCGAAATTCTTTAAATTATACATTAACGATAAGGAAGTTAACGTGAACATAGATCGCCTTAAACCAGCTTACTTCTTCGAAAAAAAAATTGATTCTTTAGTTACCGACCTTGAACGTTCTGATAAGACGTCATCGTAAGAACCAGTTTCAAACCAGCGAGTATCTACAAAATACGTTACTCGAGCCGGATGTAAAGTTGCATTTCGTGTTCCGTTTGTGCAAAAGTGGACATCGTTTGTTTTCGCATGCGACTCCCACGCCTGGCGGGGGTGATGTCGCGGTTGGACATGATTAGCATATTTACAAACGAACTGGTAACGAATAGATAACGAACTGCATCAGCGCGAAAGCGCAAAACAGCATTGCAATAGTACAAAGCCTGTTAGTTTGTGTATGGCGCAAGAGCAAGGACTATAGCAGCTGCGATACGCATGCTTATTATTTTGTGTTCTGCGTTTAGTTTGCTTTAAAGTTTAAGTTATGGTTTGTTAATAAATAGTTGATGTTTATTTTGATGGAGTCAAATGATTGAATAGCTAACATCACGAAGCTTACACCAACCAGTAGTAACAAATGTGTGGGGATATAAGGTATTTCTACGCCTGCTATCTATCACCTACATACACAAGGCTGTCTAAAATTCTTATTTATTAACTGTATTAAAAAGTTACTTGATGGCTGCATGTAAAACTTATTCTTAAATTTAAAGGAATGAAACGTAGTGAGATTTTTTTTGGCACCAAATAAAAATTTCGGTTTGTTGCACCATCTTTGGTCTATTATATTGTACCTTGGACTCGTGACAATAAAATAAAATTTGAAATCCCAGAGGTCATATTAATAAACATTTTATAAATCGATTGTGAATTTCGTCATTTTAAACGTAAAGAAAAAATTGTTCTACTGATAAACAGCGATTAATGCATCATTGGATATGCAGTGGACATCCAACGGAAGTTCAAAACGGCTGATATAAGAAAGAGGTACGTTATGATTGATTTATATGGATTCTAAATGAAGATTCCAATTTTCTGACGAAGTCTACTAAAAGTGATATGTGGTCTTGTAAAGGATACAAATGGAAATAAGCAGACATGTTCTTAACCAAAATAAATGCAAAGGAAAGATGCTTTTATTTCTTATTAGTACTGCAATACGGTAGAGAACTTTTGCTTTGAAGATGCTGTTATTACTTACTTCATAATCTATTATGTTAGCACAAGGGTATTCGAACTTACTTGACTCACGGTCCCCTTCGACTCTTACGAATTGTCGATAGCTCCCAAATTTACAAAAATGTATAAATTACATATGAATATTTTCAAATGCTTTTTCATGGATAATTTTACCATTGCCGTATTTTTCCTCGAGGTCTGATGGCTATAGCTCCCACTCTAATGCTCTGCACATGGGTAATTTGTATAAAAATATTACAAATAGACACATTTGTGGTTTTCATTTTCCTACGGGACTGAATTTTTTGGGAGGGGTGTTAAGCAACTCTAGTTACGCCTATGAATTTTATACTTGTTGACCCCGAAATACACGGAAAGGTTAACTTTAAATATTAAACATCTCTATACGAAAAAAGAAAGGTAGGTATAAAATTGATAAAAAAAAATATTCCCAATATTCCAGTAGGTGTTTGGAGCTCTGATTCAGACGCTATTTTCAGTTTTCTTAACATCTGAGGACGTTTTTGACAGAAACCCATAATGCCTAAAGAGCCGATAGCACATTTGAAAACCTCTCTTTCTCTGTTAGTACATAATTGATTTTATATAATTTCAGTAAATCGATATTTCTTTAGATGTAAAAGATTCGCTTAGTAAGTGGATAAGAAGTGCACGGAAGTATTTGAAATATGTATTTAAATGTGTACATTAAAATTCAGCAATGAAAAATTTGTAACAAAGGATACTTTCTAGCAAAACACTATATACTTCCTAACAAAAACAAAACGACGCACAAAGGAGTTGTTGGAACTGAATGAAACTTTATAGGTATGAAGAAAACGTTGATATATGTAAGCGGATACAATATTAAAAAGTTTGTGAAGAAAGTTGTACAATCCAAGAGCAGCTTGAGTACCTTGTTGGGTCGCCTCTAGTCTGGATACAAGATAAGATGCGGTCGGGCGTGAAGGCATACAGGTTCCGTATGGTATTCTGCGATAAATTTCTCCACGGATATTGCAATCGGGTCTCTAAATCTTGCACACTCGTGGGCTACCAAAATTGGCATCCCAGATGATTCCAAAAAAATGTGGAGATCGGCAATAAACTTATGCCATGCCAAAGCCTGTTAACCTGGCGGAGGTATTCCTGTGAAAACTTTTGCTGTGTTATGGCTAGCATTATCTTGCTTGCGCTTGTTGGCAGATTAAACGATCCTCTCTACTGCTGGTCTGTCCGGGCCATCTGGAGCCTGTTCACCGTGTGTGCGTGCCCTCTCTTAACCATTGTGTTCCCAACAACTAACACTAAGTCAGAACGGCTTACATTGCGAGCAATTCTCCATTCCGTTTCCCTCTCGGTCCAATGAATATTCCCCAAGTCTAACTGTTCAAAATGTCTTTGACTTCGCCGTAGAGGTAATCGTATTCGTAAATTGGGCGTGATGTTAATGGGAAGGGTGGCCGCCGAAAGACAGCACTGTAATTCCATACAGGTTTCAACGTCAAGGTAACTTGACAGCCAGCAGGTGAAGGGGAGTTTGTCGATCCGTACTGGCGTACAGGGACGCACCACTCGCACTGGTGTCATCATTTAACATCAACCAAAAATCATCCACAATCAATCCACCCCGGAGAGCAGATGAAATAGATGGATGGCACGGAAGAACACCCCGGGCCGGCAAATGCTCCTATGGGAGCCCGCCGGACACCGCTGAACGGGTGCATAGCGCTGAGAAGCGGCAGAGAACGGGCACAAAACCGATCCTGCAATTAGGGTGCACGGAACGCCATCCAGGCGTCTAGCCTGTGTCCCATTCGTCGGCAAACTAAAGCTCTCCCGATGCCATCGACGCCTCACACGGGCGGAGACAGTGGTCTAACAGCCCGGAACAGAATAAAAGACGCCCGTACGACTCCATAGACAAAAACCGGTTCGAGAGGAAAAGCGGAACCCGGGCACAAACATCAGTCCACTGCAATCCGGCGGCCTAGTCAATGTCCCATACCCTTCAACATAAGCGAGCAGGAACCAACGCCCGCCAGATCCGGACCGCAGCAGAAAGACGTTCGCACGCCACCAGAGCTGAGACCGAACTCCCATTCGTAGAGGTATGTCTAGTAGTCAACGACCTCTCAGCCAATAATCAACAACAGAAAAAAATACCCCAATATAAACCCCGAGAACCTTTTTATAGTGGGACGTGGGGAGCAATATTGCGACTTGTGGTGGAAAAACCAAGTGTCTAAGCATATTAAAATTCTATTCATTTACATATTTGCCTGAGATAGAATTTCATTTAAAGTATTGCAGTAATCCGACATTTCTATCTGGGTGCGTTATTTTTGTTAATGATTGTATAATCATCACACATAATTATATAGCAGTCTATATTCATGCTTCTATATGATAACAGCGTGAATAAGATTTGATTGCGCAATGCAAAGTGAAGTTTAAAAACTAAGTTATTAATTAATAGAGATGTATACAATAAATAGGGGAATAACATTCTTAATAACTGTAATTTTCTACTTTAATTTTATGCCCCTACGCATCGTCTTACTGCCCATCGTCAAAAAAGAACATCTACCGATTAACGGCTTATCGTAGTCAGGGGTTGGTTCTCTAGGCCTTAAGAGGTTCGGATTCCTCGGAAAACTGTAGGTCCCGGCGCAACATGACCCTTGCTGTCCTTGCATCATAAAACGCAAACCAGGTCTAGTCTTTAATGACTGTGCTGCGAATTTTTCTAACTAAATTACCATTAAACTGTAAACAAAATAAGTGTAAATTTATTTTTGTGTGATATGAAGAATTGTAGTTTCATTATTTTAGTGAGCGGTTTTTGTTTTCTCCCTGATGATAGAAATTAGATATATAAATTTATCCTTATATATAATTGCAAACTCTGAACAATCCGCATGTTTTCATCAATTTGCCTAAAATATATATATATATATAAATGCGCAAACTGATTAAATAAACGAATCAAATGGCAAATACACAATAGCAATACTTTTATAAAGACGGAACTCGAATCAGTCACGCATACGTAATTTCTGTTGGGAGGGAGTCCCATTCTAGTCTAACTAATTAATGTTCTCTTCCTGTGGGGGTCATCGTCGTTCGACATGTTTAAAGGCATTGGGTTTTTCCGAGAAAAAAAGATTAAACGATAAATTTTCTGAACCATCCCTACACACAGGACAAGAACAAACAACCTACTTTATTTGGTCAACACTGTTGGAACAGGCAAGTGAGGTATATTAATGGGTACTTGTATTTTCGCATATTCTTTAATAATTTTAGAACATGTACTTTCAGGCCTAAAATCTAAATATCTCTCTCTCGTATTTCAAATCGATTATTTTGAAATCGGCATTAAACTGAAATTTAACCTTTCTCTAATTCACGCTACTAAAAAGGTATTCAGTATTAAATTGCCTTTAGAGACAACATGATGCGAACATTAAAAATCACAAAAACATATCCCGGTGGCTTTGTGCGTTGACCAATATTTGGCAATTGTGTTATCCCTGCGAAGGGTAATAATATCTTACAAAACTTTACATACGAAAGAAAGAACCACCATTCCCGTGTCCTGGTATCCCAGTCAGTTAAGGCATTCCGGTTCACACGGAGGGTCGCCGGTTCGAAGCAGAACCGGAATGGTGTCCCTTTTCCTTCTCTATAAATTACAACTCTAGTTTGAGCGTGTAAGCGTGGGTGCAAAATTATTGTCCATAATGCGAATACGTTTGCTTTGAAAAATTGTAATACGGGAGGTTTCAAGTATTATGTAAGAACCTTTGGGGGTACTTATTTTCCTTGTGCTTATTTTCCTATGTCAGCCAATACTAATTTTTGCTTACCAGGGAAAGGGGCGTATAAAATGTTCAAAATATTGCTTACGTGATACTTGACCTCTCCCCTAATGTCTTCAACAAAGAAACTTAATAGAGTTTGAATGACATTTTAAAATACTGGAACTTCTCTCAAAAAAAAAAATTTTTTTATTTGCAGAATTTTTCATTTTGAATAAGTCATTAATTCTTTGAAAGTGATCTATTTATTTCTTGGTGTCATGGCTTCGTAATTTTGATTGTGTGTATTTTTATGTTAGGCGTATCAAACTGTTTTTGTTTTTCTTATTATATTCGAAAGCTATATATTGAACTACGCATTATCTTGTTAATCTTCAAAACCAGAATTTCTTTATTTTTCTTCATTGAATTTACTGCTGCGTGCAAATTCTATTTCCATTCGTGATAAATTTTCTCTTGTTTCAATTTTTGTTTCTCTCCATCAGTTTTATAATAACTGCGGAAAAATGATACTTCAAAATATTTTCGATTTAGATCAGTCTTATGTATTTGAATTTTAGTTCTCAAACGGCTTATGAATATATTTGGAGTATGATATAGAGATAATTGACTTTATTCATAAGGCTTCAATGGTGTCTTCTCAGTTTTTAAAGATTAATTACATTTACATAAGATAGGAGGCCTAACGTCAAGGGCTATTAATTTCCATGAACCTCTGTTTAAATTCACGTGGAATGAATTATTTAATATACTTATTATAAGTAGATATACAGAATAAAACAATTTGATGGTAGATAAATTAATTTCTATATAGTGCTTTATTTCGTGACTAGCTTATAATAGAACGACGTTTGAAAGCTCGATAAGATGTGGTTAAAGATATTCCAGTCTAAATTATATCCTTCTTTTCTCTAAGCCGAGATGTTTAAATTTCCAAATAATGCAACTCACAGGCAACGTTCGGGAATTCAAAATGTCCATATCATTCAAATAGTTCAAAACAGGAATGAAGAACTCCGAGAAATCATTTTTGAATTTTACTAGAGTGGATCGCAGTTTTGAATCTCGTGTGGCTGTATCTCGTGAGTATGAGCTTGTTTATTCCACAAAGAGAACTTCTAAGGAAAATATGTTTTTATTTGAAAATTTTTAAAGAACGAAAGATGGAGAGAGATTGCTTCACCCAAACAAAGGAGAAAGCTTTCCTTAAGAGGATCGGAAAAGGTTTTTCAGTATTTTGATAAAACCGAGCCATTTTTGGGAATACGTAGAGAATATTTGAAGCCCAGGGCTGATGTCATGAAATGTGCCCCTACACAAGTTTTTTGTAAAATACTGTGCACCACTTCTTCCCCTTTTATATACACTCTATAACAAAAAAATCGACGCACCAAGAAGGAGTTGTCCGGTTGTAATGAAATTTCGTATGCAAAGACATTTTGACCGAACATGCAAATGATTAAAATTTGGTGTCCAATGAATGAATAGCGGGAACTCCAGCGCATCGGAACTGCGCATTCAGCAGGTGTATATAAGGAGCGATTCTCAATATGTGGTCAAAATTTCTGTTGCATTTTGACTGCGGATATCTTACGTCGACTGTAACAATGCCTCGCCGAAAGATTCGTGCTCATTACGAGCATATGTCAGAGTTTGAAAGAGGTCATGCTATCGGATTGAAAGAGGCTGGTTGGACGAATCGAAGAATCGCTGGACATGTGGGTCGAAGCGATGCGGCGATTGGACGGTGCTGGCAAGAGTGGGTCAACAACGGCAGATGTCAGCGTCGGGACGGCAGCGGTCGACCTAGGGCCACAACAGAACGGGAAGACAGGGCGATTGTCAGAACAGCTGTCACAACACCGGATTCGTCATTATCAACTATCCAACGTGTGGCCCGCACACATGTGTCCAACATGACCCTCTGCAGACGACTGAGAGAGCGGAATTTACGCTCGCGCCGACCGTTACGCCGCTTACCTCTCACGCCTTTACACCGTCAAGTCCGATTACAGTGGTGCCGGGCTCGATCAACTTGGAACTGCGCTGACTGGGGACGTATAGTCTTTAGTGACGAGTCCCGTTTCCAACTGTGTCCTGACGACAACCGCAGACGTGTCTGGAGACGTCCAGGGCAGCGTGGGGATCCTGCCCTTACTATCGCACGCCACACATGCCCACAACAGGGCGTTATGGTCTGGGGTGCCATCTCCTTTGATAGCCGGACCCCTTTGGTGGTCATTTCTGGCACACTTACAGCACAGCGGTACGTAGACGACATTCTACGACCGGTTGTGTTACCGTTCCTTTTGCGACACCCTGGACTTACGTTTCAACAAGACAATGCCCGGCCGCACACGGCACGTGTTGCTATGAATTGTCTTCAAGCTTGCCCAACACTTCCTTGGCAAGCTAGGTCTCCTGATCTCTCTCCCATAGAGCACATTTGGGACGCTATGGGAAGGCGATTGCAACCATCCCGGAATGTTGACGATTTAGCCCGACAGTTGGAGACAATTTGGCAAGAAATTCCGCAGGACACCATCCGGGATCTTTATCAGTCTATGCCACGCCGGGTGACAGCTTGCATCCAGGCCAGAGGTGGACCAACGCCTTATTGACTTCCTCCCTTTGTAACGGTCAAACTCTGCAATAAATCATTCAATTGTTCTGAAATTTTAATCGTTTCTTTTTCTATGTATGTTCTTCACATCCACCAATTTTTATCGCAATCGGACAACTCCTCCTTGATGCGTCGATTTTTTTTGTTATAGAGTGTATGTGTACTTTTGATCTTTTCTTCCTTATCATTAATAATCTGCTTCTTGATAATCAACACATCAAAACACTTTGCATTTTTATATTTCGTTTTAGATTTGTACATATGGTATTCAAATCCTTTTTGGATATGCATGAATATGAGTTGAAAAAAAAAGGAGGGGAAAAATGTTCAAACGGAATACACGGCCTCTGTACAATGTAACGTTAAATTAACGCACTTTAAACATGTTTTTATCTTGAAGAATGTTCAGTGAATTGTTGTAAAATTCTAAATATGGCCATATCATTAAATATGTTGATAGTTATAAAGAGGATCTTAAAATATATCTTATTTTAAATATCTTCGAAGGCTTTTTATTAAATTATGTTCCTTACATGGTAACAGGTGTTTAATTAAAAATTGGCTATTTAGTTAAAATCATAATTTCATTTAAGTAACATTTAGGTTGATAGCGTAATAAATATCATTGTACTGGGAGTCCAGTTTTTACGATTCTAGCTTTCGAGCCCAATATGTTGGTTGCGATTTTTAGTAACCGTGGGTGTGTTTCTCAGAGATCACGTTGTACTACCATCAGTTCCCAAGTAACGCATCATACCGTCTAGAGACGTGAAAATAATGACGCAAAATATAGTTCTACCTAGGTCACACATAAATGATGTAAAAACCATGTTTCCAGGCATAAATTCGACCGTTTATAACAAATCACTTTAGGGAACATCGTGTTTAACATTTCCATTTAAATATTCTTTTCTTTTAACAACTTTATTTTGGGTGGTTAATGAACAATAATAATAGTACATACAAATGAAATATGGTAAAGCAACTATGCATTGATCTTGATACTACAATAAGGAACATATTTTATAACCACCCGGGCAGTAATGGGTAATGACGAGAGCCTGATAGAGTCCACACTGCCCAGGAGTAAGATTTAAATTACAATCAAACGCTACACAAAATACCAGAGAAAAATAAGTTACAAACAATGGTGAAGAACCAATTCAAAGATGCACAGACGCTTCAGAGAGTTAATTATAAATTTTGAATAAAAGCAGATGTGAGAAGTTAGAGGAATTCAATGAATTATTAGTGTTTAATGTGAAATAAAGAATTTCCGCACATTATTCTCAAATTTTAAACGTGAAATGAGAGATTTAGTTGATTGTGGAAGGGAGTTCCATATTTTTGGACCAGCATATCCCATTTTTCTGCAAGCAAAGCCAATTCTTGTACGATAAGATCTATAGTTAGCGCTAGATGAGGTTGGATAAAGATGTTGTGGTAATTGAATACCAAAATAGAAGATACCAGTGTTACATCTTAAGTTATTGAACATAATGAGAGCAAGTTCATAGTTCAATAATTCGTTTATTGATAAAATATTATAATAGAAATAAAATACAGGGTACCAGGGAGGAAATTTACATACAAAAGGTTAAACACTGGTAAAATAGCAATGAAAAAGATCACCCAAGCCAATGGAAAAGATTTTTTCCAGAAATTTCAAGTATAAAAAGAGACAGAAACATAACATCGTCATTACTCCTGATGAAGGACTGCTGCTGATGCGTCCGAAAGCTTGAGTGATCTTTTTCATTGCTATTTTACCAGTGTTTAACCTTTTTGTATATAAAATATTATATTTGCCCATTTAGTTTAGTTAGTTTTATTAGCTTAAGAAATTTATTTTGTAGTGTTTGAAGTCTTCGTATATTGATTTTTGTAGTGAATCCCCATATTAAATGACAGTAGAAAACGTGAGAAAAGAAAAAAGAATAACACGTCTGAGTTTATTAATGGGTAGAAAATAGCTGATCCTACACATGATACCGATATTTCTACTGACCATAGAGCAAGTATTGTTTATGTGATCATCCCATTTTAAGTTGGACTGCAACGTAACACCTAAAAATTTAGTTTCACTAGACAGCTGCACAGAGTCATTTCCGATATTTAGTGAGTATTAGGAGATGTTATATGTGTTTTTAGGATTAGTAAATAATAGACATTTAGTTTTATTAGTATGGAGTGTTAGGTGGTTATTGATAAAATACGGGGTGAAATTTTTGTTTATATATCATTTTGAACTGTAGAAAAATGTTCATGGAGGTCCTTTTTACGGAAGAAGAGGCTAGTATCATCGGCAAAGAATATGATTTGCGATTGTGTTGGAGTGAAAAACAAATCATTTATGTAAAAAGTAGGGTTCCCAATGTGGAGCCCCGGGGGGACTCCATATAATGGTTGCATGGCATCGGAGTAGTATTCATTGATTTTAACATATTGAATTCCGTGGATTAGATAGTTTCTGAATAGATTATTTTGTTTACCTCTAATACCTGCATCGTGTGCTTTTGAATTAGTTTTTCATGATTTACAGTATCAAACGCTTTGGACAAGTCGAAAAAACTCCCACAATAGGCTCTTTTTGATCTAATGATGAATATATGAAGTAGCTGTCAACAGGGCGTGTTCAGCCGATCTATTTTTTCTGAATCCGAATTGATTGTCATGAATAATTTTGTTAGCATCTAAAAAATCATGCGGTCTGTTATAAAGCAATTTTTCAAATATTTTTATAAAAACTGAGAGAATTGTGATAGGTCGATAATTAGAAACATCAGGTTTAGAACCTTTTTCAAAAATTGGGATGATTCGAGATGTTTTGAATTCTATAGGGATGTCCCCGAAACAGAATATCAGATTTAAGGTATGAATGAGAGCTATGACTATTTCATTGGCTACATATCTGACTTGGGCGGGATCAATGTCATCGGGTCCTGGTCCTTTATTGATATCAAGATTCATAAAAACCTTAAACGTTTCCATATATGTTATTTCGTGACGATATAATGAATTAGTGATATTGTAGTCATGGTGATTATAAGTGTATCCACTTTCACCAGGACCTGTCCCCCCAATGTTGGTATTAGGGTTCCATGTCCCCCTCCAATTTCAAACAAAATGCCTTCTACTGGTATATTGTCACCCCCAATATCCCAAATATTTCTACGCCGTCGGCACCCACTTGGTCAATAATGGGTTTTTATGAGGCCTTTTATAATCAAAAAAAATCTAAAATTATTTTTTTCGGGTGAGTGGTGGGGGAGGGATGTAATTAAATAATATAGAAATATCGTTAATTATTAGAAATTGCAACATTCTTACTTTACCGTAAATATGTGGATTATACCTGTGGATTCAGTGGCGTAGGTACCATATAGCAAAAGTGGGCAAAGCCTACGGTGGCCCTTAGTCTTAGGGGGACTTTTTCATCAAGGCTTATATATGTATCAAGGGGGGGGGGCAAGAAAATTGAAACAACCTCTTAAAAGTTTTGTACATGGGAAAAGGGTAGGCTGTGCTCCCACCCTCTATGATTTGAATTTACTTTATACGATGATACAAATAAAACTTCTCAATTTGATGTTCGGAAGTATTTTTAGGTTTGCCAATTTGGGGCGCCATTGTTTTCATTTTGTCTACTTTAAATTTTCAGACCGGATGTTACCATCAATGACTCATGACCACATCAAGAGAGGACACGGGGTCACAGGGGTCATGACCCCCAAAATATATTTTTTCACTGTAAAAAATTCCAACTTTCATGATAAATGAAGGGTGTTATTCCAAGACCATGGCAAATTCTGTCCTTGACCCTCAAAATGAAAGTCTGTGTCCGCCCCTGGGCCACATGGTGCTGCGCGTACACTGCCTCTTTATAGCGTGTTCTGTCTTTAAAACACCACTAGTTCAGAGCTAGTGATGGAAAATAAAACATCGCAATTTGTATTTCATACAAGTGCAGGATAGATCCTAAATTTGAAAATAAACGATAACGTATAATTAAAAAACAATATGACGAGTTAGCTTCAGATTTTTTGTTTGATAATAGCGATCAATTTTTTAAAGTCAGTGTTTTTTACTATGTTTTAGGCAAAATTATAATGCAAATTAAAAGTCGTTTTGAAAGTATGAAATTAGTAAAAAAATATTCTACAATATTAGAACCAAAAAAATAATAAACATGTCAAATGCTAAATTGCTGAGTGTTAAAATTTCATAAAAAAATTATTCATCTGTATTCTCTCCGCAGCAACAAAAATTCAATACTGTAATTTAATCACGCTTATCAAACAGGATTTATCGCCAGACATGTCTATTTTATATTTACTAAGACAATTTATTTGCTGATTTCAAAATATTAGAAAGTGACTTTTCGTAAATTTTTGCTTTGTTAATTTTTACCCTACCCGTGTCAGCTACATTTTGGAGGGCTACATTTTTGGATCCCGTTTATCTTACAATTTTTTTTTTTCTAAAAGTATAATAGTTATTTCTCGAAATCGTTAGAAAGTTTTTGTCATTCGGTTCGCTTGGAGTTTTTAAGGATTATTGGTGTCGCTATCTGAAGAATCCTATTTATTCAAACTTATCAACGATTCGGATATTGACAGTGGCGTAGGAAAGGGGGAGGTCAAGTCCCCCATTGGTTATCAAAATACATTATTTTCTCACATTTCGTAACCTAATCACCTTTAAAGAAACTTGAGTTCCCCCCCCGCCCCTTAATTTTTGAATTTCTATGCTACTGGACATCGATGTGCCTAACTGCTTTTGCTGCACTTCGTTTGAGTGGAAGGCATGTATATTTTTGTATCATGTTGAAAACTTTTTAGAATCATTTAATCCTGGTTAGGTTTTATTGTAGCCAACTATTGTAGGGCAGTGGCG
>QLNU02015360.1:84867773-84901945 GCA_006491805.2 Dysdera silvatica | reverse complement strand
CATTTCTATTAAAGGTTCTAGTAAAGGTCTTCCGTAAATGCAATAATGATGGCTATTGTTAACGTTGAAAACCTACCGAGTTACTTGAGAATTAGAGTTGCGGATTAGAGAGTTGCGAATTAATGTTAATTGAAACCAGCTAAATTTAAATATCGACCTTAGGCGATTTTCTTTCACTTGTTTGTTTTATCCCCCCTTGTAAAAAAGTTTGATTCGCACCCTGCTCTAGGATTGATATTGTGCAACAAGTTTTTTATTAGTGGTAATTTATTAATTGGGCTGCGTGCATTTATGTGTAGAGCAAGTAAATTATTTTCTGAAACAACTGTGCATCGTAAACTAGCTAGACCGTAATAAATTGGATTAACATTAAGCTGTTGATCATCAGCAGCATCAATCATATAATGTAATGAAAGAAAGTAGTGGCAGAAAAGTTAAAAGAAAACAGAAGAAAAAAAAAAGGAAAAAGTATGTTAGTGACAACCAATGAGCCGCAAGTATGGTCCGATGCAATCTGAGTAGTCGATAGGCCGGGACTAAGTCACTTAGTACTAAGGCACAATCAATTTACACGAACAAATAAATAACTAGGTTAAAACTCTGAGAGACAAAATTATAAAATTAAAAATTTTTATTGTGGTCCAACATCCACACGTTTGCAAGGCAGGGTTATAGTGAATGCGATAAAGCCCATTAGTTTACATATTAAATTGTAACTGAACTCCAGATTATATTTGAACAATGAATCAAATCTGAATACTAGGTTATATATATGAGTACCCATAAATAAATGTGCACATAAAAAATTGACTTTGTTTAATACTTACACAATGGTCAGGCAGAAAAGCAGCAATTGTAATAAATTCCCATGTTGAAACTTGAAATCTTGTGTATCGTAAATAGAAATTGATTGGGAGACTGTGTATCCCTGCACAGTGTTCACTTTCTTTAAAATGTAAGTAGTATTCGAAACCATAAAAGCAATAACGTGAATGCAATCAATCTGTCACGTCAAGCGTTGTCCTATGTTATAAGGATGCACAAACAGGGGTAAAGGGACAAGGCAATTAAAGATGTTAATGCAAAATCCTTTCTAAATTATAAGGATTGGTTGAATTTGTCTTTACGGCGAAAGGACAGCAAAGGTCATTCTGTGCCAGTCAAGGCGCGATCACTTATATGGTACAATTGTATTTTTTTCAGCAGCCGGAAGGAAAATGACAGCATACTGCATATAGGACCGTAAGATTTGATACATGTAATCAATTGAGGTCTAGAGTTTTCATATCGAGGTATAGACTGCTCAGTCAACAAGAATATAATGATTAGATGTGTTATCTGCTGTGGAAATCAAAGCAGCAAGTGCTCTATGGTGAGAAATCTAATCAATGTATGTAAAATAATCAAAATGTATTAAATAACCCATTTAACAGCACCGATGTCTGACTAAATACTAAAATAAATCATTTGACCAAATGAAAACACTAAGGTACATACAAACGAAAACAAAATTATCCGACATTAGTATGGGCATAAACGTAAGGTACAAGGAAAGCGGAAAATATTGGAACGTGATGTTTGTAGCACACTAATGCGCAATCAATAAACAATGAGAGAAAACTAAAATTCGATAAAATACAAATAATTACCTAGTAAATATGTATGTAGGCTACACTCGAATAGCAAGCAAAGCATTAAGCTACCTAAAGCAAGCTCCCGTATCAGAATACATTTGTAGTTCAATATTGATGCTCAATCAATACATGAGGACAGAAAATTAAACTATAAAACACTTGATAGATAAATATTGCAAGTCCAAGAAATTATTGCCCATACATCTTTTACAGTTAAAAGGCTGACGGACACCTAGTGTAATCATGCCCCGAACTGGGGCGTTATACAAGTTAGGTTTTGTTTGTCATGATTAATAGCAAATCCCAAGTTTCATCTCTGTCACCATACACGTGAATTTACTTGTTATAAGTAGTAATTGAGATTGTTTTTCAATATATACAGATAGGCAAAGTTATTAGTATACTTGCATCTATGTGTGCAATCAATAGTATTTTTTGTTGAAATCATAAACCCTGAATTGAAGGATGTAAGATATTCGTTAGTATCAGGCAATCCAGTTAGCGACACTCAAATGTAAACGGTTGGTTGAATGTGTATATGGTGCAAGGACAACAATAGTCATACTATCAGAAAATTTGTTTGTCCAATGGCGCCAGTATATTATTAATATATTCATGGGCGTTAGAACTATATGAAAACACCATAAGATACATAAAACAAAGAAGAGAGAATTCGTAGTTGGTATTGACATATCTGATTGTGCTTACCGCGAGCCCTACATCTAACTTATGTGGGAACACGTTTGTGGCATGTCATTGATGCATGATCCATCCACAATAACAGAAAACACAAATGAGGGAAAGCAAGTGGTATGTATTTTTCAAGCAGTACCAAATACCCTAGAGGCTATTTGTATTTCCGAAAGGCAAGGACGGCAAAGGTCGTTCTGCGTGCCAAACTGCATAAAAATAACGATCGTTATCGTTGATTCAAGTTATACACTCAAAGATAGGATCTGTACCACGACAAATACCAAATATTAAAAAAATATTGTTTCACAGGCTAAACAGTTGCCATAGCAATAATTGAAATGAAGACAATGGCCAAGAACACGATCTATTATTAGATTAAATTATCACAATTGTATCTATGGCGAAAGGATAATAAAGGATATTCCACACATTACATTTCCTAATGCACCATTGAAATTGTACAATAAATGTGTGATAAGAATCTAACTCGGTGGATGACGATTGAGAAGCATAAACTTAATATATAAATCATAACATATCGTAAGCAACACTATCAGTTAAATATTAGAATAATTATAATTAGAGACAGAAACTTTAGAAAATTATGTAATATACACTTTGTGCACAATAGACAAGATGCCAAAGATTAGTTATATCTATGGCGCAAGGACAGCAAAGTTCACTCTGCATCAAATACACCATAAGTATGATTACTATCATCTATTCAATTATTTTGTATATAAAACTAGGAGCTCAGGGTTCTAAGAAATCCAAAAATTAACCATGATTATTCTATATAAGGTAATATAAGGTATATATTGAGAAACCGCATACATACAATGAAACAAAAATTTATCTTTGATCAAACTCCAATTTTACCAAGTCCTGATTTCTGTTAATCAATATGGCTTCAACCCGAGCCCTTTCTTAAAAAGATCTTACTATTTCTATACCATAAATATCTCTAATCTTTGAAGCAAATTTCCTAGTTTCCCAGAAAAGTTTTTTTTCTAAATGGAGTCAGGTTTTCATTAATATGAATTAGAGATGTGTCATCAGAGTTGAAAATGTCACCATTTTTCAGTTTTATTTTTCTACGTGATACAAATTTATCACGAGTATGTCTTGTAGTAAATTGTACAATGATCGGGGATTTTCAAGGATCTTGAAGGCAAATAGTGAGCAATATCGATATCCCTCAATGTCAATGATGCAATACCTATTTTATAACCGATTTCTAATATGACCTCTTTAAGAGGTAGGCCGTTGGATCCAGAAGGACGCTGTATACATATCCCGTGAATTTCAACATTATGATTTCGTAAATGCTGGTCGATTTTATTGCAATAAGAATGCAATTCAGAAATCTCATCCTTCTGACGGGCACATCTTTTCTCAAGCTTGGCAATGCGACCAGTAAGTTTTTTCCTAAGTCCCTCAGAACTATCCAAACGTTTTCATTATTACCGCCTGCTGTTTCGTGAAAGATTCGACCATAGTTCGAATCACGCCAATTTCAGAAACCTGAGCAGTCATAAGGTCAAGTTTTGCGTTAATACCAATAAAACACGCCTGATAATCGGTCTGAGAGAGAACTTATCCAGCAGAAGCTGGATGTATACAATCGGCAACTAATGTTGGTGAGTCTCTACATAGTGTACACACCCACTTCTTAATCCTTTCTCTGGTCATTTTTTAAAGTTCAGCTTCGACAAAGGCGCGCAATAATAATGATAAAACTTACTTCAACTTGTCGCAGTGCAACGAATTACCTCGGTCCCCACAAATACAGGCGAATTACACTTGTAACAATTTTCATTCATAGTCGTGAATGCGCAGTTAGTAACGAAGATTATAACGTAAATTGCGAATGAGATTTTTTTCGTAGAAGACGTAGGCCATACAAATTAAATAACAGCATCGGCGCCAGACTCATCACACTCAATTTAATTAAAAATCATAATTATTTTCGAAAAAAAAACCGTACGGAGCGAAATTGACAGCTGCTCGCCTTCATGCGCCACCACACGGAACTTTCTACTCCATCACATAGCATATGACGAAACGAAATTAAAAGTACTTTAACATACACTGAAGTGCCAGAAAAATTGGTACACCTACCTAATATCGTGTAGCGCCCCGCGCCCACGCAGGAGTGCCGCAACACGACGTGGCATGGACTCGACTAATGTCTGGAGGTATCCTGGAGACAATTCACACCAGGAATCCTGCAGGGCAGTCCACAAATCCATAGGAGTGCAAGGTGGTAGAGATCTCTTCTGAACAGCACGTTGCAAGGCATCCCAGATATGCTCGATAATGTTCATGTTTGGCGATATAGGTGGCCAATGGAAGTGTCTAAAGTCAGAAGAATGTTCCTGGAGCCACTCGGTAGCAACTCTCGATGTGTGGGGTGTCGCATTATCATGCTGAAATTGTCCAAGTCCGTCGGAATGCACAATGGACATGAATGGGTGTAGGTGATTGGACATGATGCTTACATACCTGTCAAAATTATCTCTAGACGCATCACGCCAACTGCACACGCCCCATACCATCACAGAAGCTCCACCAGCTTGAACAGTCCCCTGTTGACATGTAGGGTCCATGGATTCATGAGGTTATCTTCATCCGCCTGATGCAATTGGAAACGAGACTCGTCAGACCAGGCAACGTGTTTCCAGTCATCAACAGTCCAATGGCGGTGTTGGCGGACCCAGACGAGGCGTAAAGCTTTGTGCCGTGCAGTCAACAATGGTACACGAGTGGACCTTCGGCTCCGAAAGCCCATATCAATGATGGTTCGTTGAACAGTTCGCACGCTGACACTTGTTGATGCCCCAGCATTGAAATCCGCGGCAATTTGAGGAAGTGTTGCACGTCTATCTCGTTTAACGATTCTCGTCAGTCGTCGAATGTCCCGTTCTTTCAAGGTCTTTTTCCGGCCGCACCGCTGTCGGAGATTTGATGTTTTACCGGATTCCTGATATTCACGGTATATCCGTGAAATGGTCGTACGCGAAAATCCAAATTTTGTCGCTATCTCGGAGATGCTATGTCCCATCTCTCTTGTGCCGACTATAACGCCACGTTCAAAATCACTTAAATCTTGATAACCTGCCATTGTAGCGGCAAGAACCGATCTAACAGCTTTGCCAGACATCTCTTGTCTTATATAGGCGCTGCCGACCGCATCGCGTTACGCTGATTGGTTGCAAAGCTCCGTTATTTGCATACGCACGCCTGTACCAGTTTTTCTGGCACTTCAGTGTACATCATTGACTTTTAGTGTTTAGTATTATACATATGCTGCAACGGGCATTTCGATCAATTTAATACCAGTCTCTTTGCAATTTGGTTTAAATAGTAGTCCATGTACTACACCATTCTGCGAAATAACTGGCAACAATATATATACGTTCGTAAAGAAATTATACATTGTCCTTCGTAGCTCAGTGGGTAGAGCCTCCGCCCGGCAAGTGGAAGGTCGTGGGTTCAGGTCCCACCGAAGGCAGAAATATTTATTTTCTTTCGAACGTTTCACCATCTAATCACGCCATACCATCGGCGTTGGTATCACTACGCCAATAAACGTTGATTGATTGACATTGTTGTTTGTATTATTCTTTAAAAATATTTTAGGTAATTCTACAACAATTCCTAAAAATTATTTTTAACACTTAGATCTTCATTGTTGATTATTTAACGTGGATAATGCATTATCTTTAAAATGGTTTAATTGAAGCAACACCTTCTAGTATGCGTTTGAATTTAAAAACATTAGAAGTACATCTTTCGAATTTCATTATAACACTTCTTAAAGAATCTCTAGTATGGATTATTTAACATGCCACAAGCGTAGAATTACATGGGCCCAAGCTTCTCTCAATAAATTGAATTCTACAAATATAGTAATATAGATATATTTATAATATGTGCTTGGGGGTTCCCCTAAATGCTCTTGAAAACTTGACTTTGATGCTTATTTTATGCCACACTCTGCAAAAGCGCACTTCTGTTTTAAATTTTAAATAGTTGAGTCTTTCAGATTTTCGGTTTCAATGTCTTCAGGTAATAGATATGCATATGTGCATAAATTTGGAGTTCGCATGTGAAAATAATGTTGAAGTTTGTTGATCAATATTTTCTTATCTAATTAATCTATTTTTTGAGTAATATGTTCTTTATTTAGTTAATTTCTTAATTTTGTCTTTTACTAAATAAATATTTCTGTAAATTAAAAAATTAAGGATTTTCGTCTGTTGTCCGATCAACAGAAGGGACCATTCAATGACCACCTGGATTGATCAATTAATGTATGTTCTAATTAAGAATGCAGCTGCAATCCGATGTTGACATGTTACATAGCAACGTTTTTGCGCAATTACGATATATTCTAATCTTTGACACCAGTGGCCCTGCGGTGGCGCAGTGTGGTAACGCGTTCTCCTATTGCGCGGCTAATCCGGGTTCGACTCCCAGCAGTGCAAAAAGAACGCTTACTCAGAGATCTCATAAAGATCGCACTGCTCACTGTAGTCCGGGGTTTGGTTCCCCAGGCCTTAAGAGGTTCGGATTCCTCGGAAAACAGTAGGTCCCGGCGCAGCATGACCACTGTAGTCTTTGAGCCGTAAAACCAAAAAACAAACAAACAAACTTTGACACCAGCAGTTTCTTTAAGCTGAACACGATTTCCAATTTGTTCATTGAAGTTGAACGGAATCGGGAGCGGTTAGTACCGAGGAAGGTGACCACACATGAGAATTCTGCATACTGTTGGCTTTGGTAATATCAGTCGCCTGCCGTGAGGTTTCTGAGCATCTGACGGTTCTGCACCATGTACTGCTAGAAGTTTAACTATTAGTCATCGCACTCTCGTAGAATAAGCAGCGCGAGAATATAAACCCATCGTGCTTTTAGAAATAGTTGCCTTGTATAGATGTGTTTACGATACTTTCAATTTATCTGGAAAACAAAATATCTTTAGTTACATGAAAAGATTTCAAATTTTACTAGTTATGATTTTTTTTTTCTATTAAAAAGCGAAAATGAAATTTCCTATAAAATGCGTTTCACATTACCGAATCTCGCTTACTCAGAGATCTCATAAAAGATCGCACTGCTCACTGTAGTCCGGGGTTTGGTTCCCTAGGCCATAAGAGGTTCGGATTCCTCGGAAAACAGTAGGTCCCGGCGCAGCATGACCATTGTAGTCTTTGAGCCGTAAAACCACAAAACAAACAAACAAAAACATTACCGAATCTAAAAGGTATAACTTTAAAGAAAAAAACTGTGAATTGTATCAAATGTAGAGAAAGTACTACTATCTTAACTGTATTACAACTTGTCAACCAAGAGCTCAAATGTATCGGAGGGGCACAAACACGCCAGAGTTTTATCACTGAGAACGATAAAGATAAATGGCAGTATGTCAGTAGATGTAGGAGTGCAATTTTTTTACGTGAAAAATGTTTCGCTTTGATTTATGGTAACCGTACTCTATACGTAGACAATCTGACTATTTATGATCATAAAAGATATTCTGAGAAAGTTTTTTTATGAAGACCTAAAATAATTGGAAGCAATTTTAAATTCTTAAATGATAATTCACTTCTGCTGTTGAGGAAATAAATATTGAAGATATGCAGTAATCCATCCAGTTGAGAATAATATTTATTAATACTTGAAATGTTTAGAGCACTTCATTAATACATGCCAGAAAATAAATTAATTTAAATACAACGTTAGAGAATTTAGTACACCTTTTTGCGGGGCGTCCGAGAACTACGTGTGACACTTTGATGATAAACCGAAAACTGATTATTATTTTAGAATTCATAACGCAGTTACAAATACCTTTGCCAAATACAAAAACTGAAATTACAATTATACAATATGTGGAAACATAAAATAAAAGGAAACAGTTTGCAATGGTGCCAATTTTAATAATTGAACTAATTAAGTTTGCATTTTTTTTTTGTATCCGTAGTGGCAACAACCAAGGAAGCCGGCAAAGCGAACATATAGTGTTTCTATTGAGGAAGCCCATAATATACTCCCCTTTTTAGAACTTTTTTAAAATTCTCTTTAAATACAGTTAACATACAGGATATACAATATATGAATATAAAAACAAAATATCTTTTCCAATTTGAACTCTGTTTCCATACGAATTTGCTTTATTTACGCAGCTTTGCATTGGTGGCATTTTATTTTTGTTTCTAACATTTTGCTTTAGCATCTTTTAGCACTTTACTTTTGCATTTTGTTTTAGCATTTTTTAGCACTTTACTTTTGCATTTTTTTTTAGCATTTTGCTTTAGCATTTATTTAACACTTTGCTTTTGCATTTGGTTTTAGCATTTTGCGTTGCACATTCGCTTTGCTTGAATTTTGCTTTTCTTTTCTTACATTTTGCTTTTTTACATTTTACTTTGTGCATTTTGCTTTACTTTTTGCATTGCTTTGCATTTTGCATTGATTTTTTTCTATGCTTTTTGCATTTAAATGCGCGTATTTACAGATCGCTTAATGGGCATATTTCCTATGTAAGAGGAGAGTGGCCTGAAAGTAAGTTATTTTGATAAAATGCGCAAACGCCAAAATTGGAAAAAACAGTATAATTGAGATTCGTTTAGAATATTGCTTATTATGCATACAAAAAACCTATTCTTTAATATTTAAAAAATGAATAAAATTTTAAGTATTTTACTTTAAATTAGCATAATGCGATTCGTAAAATAGTTTTAGTTCGAAAGAGTTCGTTACTTGCAGGTTTCTTGGGGTGAAGGCTTGTTGGAAAAATGGCATGATTGGCATCAGATGTGGCAGTCGTGTCTTCGGCATTAGAGTTGTTGGCCACAAGTTGACTTTCGTTGACATTGGTGAAGTCGATTTTGTCATTGGCGAGAGCGCTGTTGTCGTTGGCGAGAACGTTCCAAACGTTTTTTTCTGTTTCACTGTACCTTCAATAAAACAAATGTAAGTAGCTAGCCAATTTTGTATTATTCAACGGACGCAATTCCTTACGAATGTGATCTTAGATTTCACAGAAATTTTTATTGAATAAGATAAAAGTGTGTTCTTAATATATAAATATGTAGCTTTTATATTACATACATAAAGTTTATATAGATAATCAACCGGCAACATATTTTGGTGGCGAAATTTTGTACAGGATTATAAATAAAGGTTAAATACGTCCTGTAAAATTGCAAAACTAGTAAACGTTTTTCCGATGCTCTTATAAATTTAAAGATCTGACTGTCACTCTAAAGTAGGCAAATGATTTCAATGCATAACAATTTCGCACAAACAATAGGCATAGAAATTGCAATTCATAAGCTAATCGCTCGAATCTTTTCTGCCACGAAAGTATTTTTAGAGTCTATAACTTTCCAAATGAATAATTGTTATTGAGTACGAACGTCCAAAATCCGTTTTTGCAAGTATTGCCAGCTAACAGTCTTTGAGAACGGGCGAGTTATTCAAATTCATGGTTAAATTGGATCGATTTGATGAATAGCGATACATGTGTTGGCTTCCACAAATACGTCTGTTCAAAGGTATTAGAAATGATTGAATAAAACCACACATGCCTACCAGGGCGAAAGTGGCATACGTAGGATGAATACTCAAAGGCGGACGATCGATTGATCTGTCATTAGGCCCTAATAATATCCACGGCCACCTTTGTTGGAATTAGAGTAGCGATGTCGGCTATTAGTTAACCTATCACACGGCACAAACGATTTTCCAGCAGACTAGCCGAAGTAGGACTGCTTCGAAGGAGTTCATCGCATTACTTACTATTAACTCTAACCCATTTCTGTTGGAGTTTAGAGCGGTATCACTGCTATATAACTCACTAGGAAAGTGCAAGAGATGTGATTCACCTATGTTCGCAAAGGTGGTATCATTCGAAAGGTCTTGCCGTAGTACAACTGTTAATGAAATATAGATGAATTTTGGCGATTACGAAAGAGTAAAAGAAGAAAGAGTTAATCTAATGTTCCTAACCAATAATGAGAGATGAACATAGGGTAAAAATGGAGTGAGTAATGCTGTAATGATAGGGACATCAGTAAATTGGGAGAAAACATAGGGGTTCGAAATCCGTTTAACCGAGATGGCTAACTGTAATTGTTATCTTAGTAGATACTCATTCAATGCTTTTGGTAAAAATTTTCATATTCACTTTCTAATGTACTCCGGCCAAAAGAGAGAAACCAATACAAATGGTAGATATTGGACACATAAAAAGGTTTGCTCATATTTCTTTATCGGGTATATACAAAGATATATCAGACTACTTATAAAACAGTTAATATCTTAATTAACACATGCATGTACTTTGTGGCATTCTTTACTATTAGTATAATTATTTAATGATATTGTGCAAAATTTGGATGCGTGAAAAATTTGGATACATCCAAAAGGCCGCACTTACGGGCCCAAAAAGTCTACATGCGGCCTTAAGGCCGCAGGTTCCCCGCCCCTGGTCTATAGTGTCATAAGAACCTGTCATATAGAACGGGTTTCGTTTTTCTGCCTATCGTAACCCAAGGGCTTCCCGTGGCAATAGAGGTTCGGGATCCTCGGAAAATTGGGGGTTCCGGCGCAGCATGACCTTTGGTCTCCTTGCGCCGTAAAACACAAAGAAACAAAAACGTATTGCTATTTAATAGATATGGATTATGACGCAAGTATTCTTATATCCGGGGTTCGATACATCCGGTAGCTATTGGCGACTGGGTTTTTGATATTGGTGAAGACGAAATCTTTCTTACTAGATTTTCTTTCCGAGGCCAGCGAATGCGTTCGTCGCGATTTGTCGAACCGTGCTTATATCAATATCTTAAATTTCTGAAGATTATCAATTTTCTGTGAAGTCATACATCCTTAGAAAGCCTATACAGAAAGAATAGCTAAAATAGGACAAAAGGCCCAAAGTGACTTACTAACAACAAGCAGGCCTTATTCGTAAAGCGATCTCTCTCTCAGACAGGACGATGGAGATTCATTTTAAAGGTTATAATTTTTGTTCACAAATCTGAACGTATATTGCATGAAATATTTGGAAGAACTCCATAATATACAAATTTGGCAGAGGCGAATAATTGGATAAAATAATTAACAAATATCACATGTGAGCGATTGAGTAATTAGAACTTAGAAAGTGCTGTTGTGAGGTTTGGAAGGGTAGGATAGTAGTAAATAGATAACCATATCATTGGTTATGATGGAAATTTTTTGACTTTAATAAAAAAAGTAAATACCATTTGTATGTGCTTTATATAAGGACATTGTATCTTCCTTCGTTTCGTTATGTCACTGAGCTTAAAAGATAATGTTTGCGAACCAGTTGAATTATTCTGCAACAGAGAACAAAATGGTTGGTTGTCAATTAAAAACAACAACAAGTATAGTTTGAGGGAAATGTTTATCTTGATTGCATTTTTATCCATTTCCTTCCAACCAAGCACCCCACCGACACAACGACTCGTTAATGAATTTATTCGCAGTAAATTGAAAACGCAAATATTACCGCAAAAGAAAGTTGTGTGGAGTAGACTATCTTTCTGCGGTAAAAATAAAAGCTTGGACTTCATTAATCACGTAGGCGACGCTCGTTTTGAAAGTCGCTGCTGTCTCCTTCCATCAGCAATCCCTTAACAAAGAAAAATTCTCTTTTGAGTGGATTTTCGTTTTCACCACGGAGCCAGCATCATCTTTCAAATATTTTTATTACGATTCGCAACCGTAACTGTATAGGAGCTAGCCAGATGAACAAAAATTAACAATGTCTTTCTGACAATGACGAGTAGACAGTGGTTGCAAGTGGAGATGATTTTTAGAATTGACTCGAGAGTACTGGACGCCTGTCTACGGGCTCTTTCTTCATACCAACACTTCAGTTCATAACTCACAAAACCAGTCCAGAATCTTGAGTTAGGAAATGCCTTGTAAGAGGCAATACATCGTAATTGCCAAGTCGCTCGGTTATGATGGATTGAATACTCGTGTCATAGAGCTAGCGGGAGTCATTTCTTCTCTGGATGCCTACGGACCGAAGAATATTTCTCTTGTTGCTCTTTTGATAAATATGACCTTCCGCTTTGCTGCACTGCCTAATATCTCCTTCACATCCCCTTCTTTGCCTTTCCTCTCCTGAGGATAAGTCTCCTCTTTATTGAACAGAATAGGGGAATTCGAACCTTTCCTTTGCAGATACTATGCCGGTTATTCGAATATATGGCACAATTGGGCTTAAAAGCACAAATAGTGTAACACAAGCATAAAATAGTATCTTAAAAAAAAAAAAAAAAACTCCTTCCCATGGTCATTTTAAGACATCAACAAATCCATAGTGGATTTTTTTAGATACGGACTCATTGCTATATATCATAGTCCCCGTCAAACTTTCCGAATGTCCGTAACGAAATATTGCATTAAATGATCTGGCTACGTTCTTGAATAACGTTAACAACTTTATTTAAACATAATAAAATGAACGAACTTAAAACACGTTATCTAAAAAATATAAATCTGTAACAACTCAAACAGGTGTGAAACAAGATGACACTAAGCAATTACACATCTTCGTTGCCATACTTTATACAGATGGCGCTTTACCTCTGTACTCCTGCGCTCCATATAGTTTGCCTCTATAAGTCAGTGATATATAAATCCTTGGTTGTGTCCGTCAGTGACAAACCTACCAGTACACACGTCAAGTGGTATTAGTTTCGCATTCTAATATATCTAGATAAATCTTCATTACTTTATTCAGAAATAGAAGGACTAGCTTATATACAGGGTGTTCGGTAACTATCGCATAAACTCCCTGCCATGCGAATCTTTGGATAATTTTAAGACAAAATGGAAGAGGGACGATTTTTGATTGAGGACTTCGTTTATGAATTATAGTCATTTCAAAATTTGTATCTAAAAGCCAATCTTGCTCTAAGATAGCCTATGTTACGTCGTTTCATCCAATGACGAAAGACAAGTCCGTCGGTTTCCCTGGCTCTAGAATTAAAAAAATAAATTCGCGATGAGAAATAATTTCTTGGACACGTTCTATTTAAATTTAGCTACGTATCTCCATTTTGCATACGCTAATTTTTTTTTAAAGCTGAACTCTTCCAAAAAAAAGGCTCTTAATTCTAAGGTGGAGCCGGCTGAAATTTGAGCGCTAAATTTAAATAGCACGTGACCAAGAAATTCTTTCTCATAGCGAGTTAAATCCTTTTTATTCTGTAGGTGGGAAAACCAAGAGGCGAGTTTTTCGTCGTTGAATGAAACAACGTAAAAGCAGGCTATCTTGGAGCATGATTGGCTTTTAGATACAAATTTTGAAATGGATATAATTCATAAACAAAACCCTCAAAAATCACCCCTCTTCAATTTTGTCTTAAAATTATCAAAAGATTCGCGTGGCAGGGAACTTATGCGATAGTTACTGAACACCCTGTATATAATTAAACAAATTTGCACAATTTTAATTATCTTTATGTTGAAAAGTTTTTCAAATTCCCTTATTTAAATATTTTCGTTCTTTATTTTCACAGTCTGTATTTGTTTTCCATTTATCTTTCTTGATGATATTTCCTTGAATATAAAATGCTCTGTTCCTTTTGATATTTTAGAATAATATTTGCGTTAAGTTGGAATATCATCCTGTGTTTACACTGCCCTCCAATGAAATTATCCCACCTACAAAGTGTGTTTGGATTCCAGGTGGGGCTATTTCAAAGAAGGTATTGTATGTTAAACTTTTTCATATTTTCTTGAAACCCATACGATAAGCAGGATCCTAAACTCCAACTGCAAATTGTCGAAGCTCCAGAGAAGGTTAATTAAACTATTCCAGCATAAGAGTAGCCTTTAATGATCTCATTACTCCTTTTAAGTTTTGTGGCAGGTTCTTTATATTTATTTCCTGAATTTTGATACCCATTCCCATAGTATTATGAAAAATATAAAAATTCGGACGTATAAATAAAGTTACAGTTGCTTTATGTAAAAGCACTTTAGAACATTTTTCCGCAATATTAATGCTTTCAACCACATTTTTAATTAACTTGCCAATAATTAAACAAAAATAAGATCAAACAAAATAATTATGTAATGTTCAAATGCACATATGAGAAAACAGTTAATTTTTAGAAACAAATATATTTGAGGATAACTCATACACTTCATAAATTACATTCGATGTGTATGAATTATGACTGAAAATTTTTATATAAATATAAAGGGAAGAGGACCTCACCTTCCAGAGAGGGAAATGATAGAGTAAATATTTATCGCTGGTCTTAAATAGATATTTTACGCGATCAAATATTCTCAAAGGGAAGAAAGATTTTTCTGCGCCTGGTGGAAACCGAACCCACACCACCTTAATTGCTGGCAAAGTGTTCCACCCATTAAGTCGCAGGCGATGACCATTATCCCACTCCACATTTTCTTAGCGAGTATTTGATAATCGAATACAGCCACATCATCGGCTATGATGAAAATTACTGCAGTTAAAGATACTTTACAGTCGAGTTTATGAATCACCCTTAGATATTCGCGCCTCAGTGATCATGTCCATCGCTTTTGGGTGCGCTGACTTAGAATCCCAAGTAATCTCGGTTGGCTGTAAGTGTATCATGGGGTGATGCCAAACGACTGACAAAAAATATAGGACGTATGATACTTGGTTAGACTTTAATTGCAGTTAACAAAAAAATTGTTGGTTTGTCGTTATTTTCAAATTTACTTCGTTATATCGAAAAATTTCAAGGAATACCTTTATGTGGTTTTATTTCGCCAGTTAGAGAACATTGTGTATTTAAAAAAAAAAAAATAGACGCATGCAAATCATTTCACATTTTGTGCAAAATGTGAAAGGACGCTCCTAAATGTTTAAAAAGCAATATTTCTTTAGTTATTTTTGCATTGATTATTTATCTTTAAGTCAACCTATACACGATTTCAAAACTTCATCATAATTAAAATGAAATTGAAACAAATGTATGTTTAATTTGAATTTGAAATCAGTTTAAAATGAATTTTCTTGAACTCCTATTTTCTAACTGAATTGAATTATAGATAATTCATGTCTAATCTTTAGATAAAACAAGACGCCAATTTTTTTTTATTTAAATAAAACTCCAATGCCGTCAAAGTATCTCAAAAGACTCTTATCGAATAATTCTCTAGAAAACTACAATCGAAATTAGCACGTAAAACGCGAATTATTTTTAACGGACAAGTTTTTGTCACAGTAAGTATTCGCGTTAACGAGGTTCGACTGTATTGTTTTAATATAATGAAAACTGTAAAAGAGAGAAATTGCGAGAATTGTTTTTATTAAAAAAATGCTAACAATTTTCAGGTGCACAGGTTTGGATGACTAACGACGTGTATATTAATTTGGATAGTGAAATAAAATAGAAAACAAAACAGTTCTGTAATAATTTTCTGCAAAATACTCGATATTTTTTTAGATTACATTAAAACTATAATTTGTGCTTTCAGGTACGAAATTAGAAGCCCTAAGGTGGTATTGCAGTGGTAACGCGTTCACCCAGTGTGCGGTTATCCCAGGTTTGGCTCCCAACTGTGCCAGTAAAAGAACGCTTATCGCCTAACTGTTCTTTGTAGCCTCGGGATGGGATTCTTAAGGTTTAAGAGATTCAGATTGCTCGGAAAACTGTAGGTCCCCGTGTAGTATGATCATTGCTATCCTTGCGCCATAAAACTCAAACCAAATTAGCAAGAGGGTTATTTGTCATTGCAAAGAGGGAGATACAAAAATTGAGAGATTTGATTGGTTTCCATTCATCAATGTTAACCCAAACATTACCGGTAAAGTTTCCTCTAAGAAACGAAATAGCATATATAATATAACTTGTATAGCCAGAAACACCATCGATATGGGAATATTTGCAATGGATAATATTATTATTGCCGTAGGAAATGGAGAAACTGGAGTCAACGAAATATATATCGTAAAAAATGGAAATATGAGTGCGAGGTGTGACGCAATATCAGCTTTATTTGAAGAGCTAATTTCATTACTGGTGTTTGTCCTAACTACAGATTTACTGTCAATAATTATATAATTCTTTTTTGGGGAAATATCAGAATATTTCATATTTTAATTTGCAATGGCAAATTATGCGCATAGTTTAGATAGTATTAGTTGCATATAATTTTAATAGCATATGTGTCTCATTTTCGTTTATCAAAAGTAATAGTTTACATCTAAGAAATGCGCACGCGCGCTGTATTGAGCTTGTCTTAAAAATATAGGCAATTTTCCATGGTCTGTTTAATTGCTCTTCAGCCATTTGTTGTAATGCAAAGAGCTATAAAAATTTGCAAGAAGAATCTAGTTTCGAAAACGATAAATTCGACCTTTCAATGTATATTGCTTGTGCATTGGCGCAATTAGGGGGCTTTGCCCTACCTAAAATAATTTAGCACACTAAAAATGAACATTGCACATGACTACTACGTGTAGCGCATTGGCGTGAGTGTCCTTGGCCACCCTAAACAAAATTTAGCTCCTTCCAATAGACCTCCAGGTTAGTTACGCCAGTGCTTTATGGGAACTGAATCTTTTTGGAAGAGAGAGAACCTCGTTCTGACCTAGCTAACACCCTTTCTCTTTTCGTTTAGCGCACTGTGACCAAAGCTAGTGTTTCTCAATCGCCGGGCCCTTTCGTCAGTTATGCCGGGCCCTGGCGTCAGTTATGCCGGGCCCTGGCGTCAATTATACCGGGTTCTGACGTCAGTTATGCCAGGCCGCGAGAATTCTAACGGAATTTGTAATTTTAGTTTTCTAAATATTTTACATGAATGAATATTTTATCGTGGAAATGAGGAGAATAATAGTCGCAAATGCGTCAAAAAATTTAGACCCAGAAAGCCTAAATAACATCTGTGTACTAACTGCCACTGACCAAGCCGTGTATTGTATGTGAGTATTCATGAATGATCGATAATTTTCAGACATCGAAATCTTTTAGCATTTGAGAAAGGGTATACCGCTCATTATGACCTGTCATAAAAAGTGTCTGTTTGCCGATTAAAATAATTAATGAACGAACTGACAATATATGTGCTACAAATGTCACTAACCAATCAGCAAGGAAGTATATCAGGAAAGTTTATATTAATAGAAAGACTTTGATAGTACATTTATGATTATACTATAATTATTTATATTTATGATAATTTGATGTGTGAACTTTAAGGAAAATGGAAAGTACTTGTGTTAGCTTGTTTGCATGTGTTGTACGGCATAAGGTCTGCTTAGATTAGTGTTTCTCAACCTTTGTAAGACAGTAGCCCAGCGAATTATTTTTCCATAAGACGAGGGCCCGGTCCCAACAAATGTACTTATGAACACCTTTATTTGTTGGCCCTCGTCTTATAGAAACACAATTCGCCTGGCCACTGTCTTATAAAAGTTGAGAAACACTAATCTAAACAGTCCTTGTGCCATAAAACACATGCAAACAGGCTCACACAATATTTTGACCAGGGTTGTCCAACCTTTTTGAACAGCTGGCGACTTAAAAATTTCTTTTCACTGTTCTCGCTGGCCAGTGGTTTTGTAAAAAAAAGTTTCTTCTGGTTATTTGTTTGTTCACTTGCGATATGGGTCACCCATGCTCTCCCCGCGGTTTTTCTGAAAAAAATTCTAAAATTTTTATTTTTATTTATTTTTTATTCCAAATAATTGTCGGCGGGCCGGATTGTGGTCCGCCGGCCGTATGTTGAACAACCCTGATCTAGACATTAGGAGGATCCAAACTGACAATAAACTACAGTTTTTCATAAAATTCAAAGCCGCTTTGTTTTTGTTCATCTGAAACATTTCTTTAGATAAGAACCCATAAATGAATAATTTTCATGCTTTTCTGCATAAAGGCTGCTCTTCGTCGTCTTTTTTTTTGTTTAACCATTTTATATGCAGAGATTTCTTTTTTCAAAAGTCGCCTGCATCTTTGGAATGCAACACGTAATTTCATCATAAACTTATTTTAAATGCAAAACTCTTAAAGCTAGTTAAAGTTAAAAACGCCATACATTATTAAAAACCACGTCACGCAGATACCAGTTATTTTGCCCATTACTGCCATTGGCAGAAAGCCAAACCCGGTGTCCTGGTTCATAATTTTCTGCTGACGCGATTGGCTTAAAAGCGGAAGCGATTTTTCACTCGCAAATGAAGTCCGCCACTTGGTGTTTATTTTTGCATTTATTTAAGGATTTCCCTCATCATGATAACTACTTGATGATTGCTGGCTAACGCAGTGGAATTCCCGCAGGGATTTTCACGATGTCTCATTCTGGGAATCAAGAGGCAAACAAAAAGCTCTGATTTCTGCGAAAAAATTATGTTCGTTCTGATTCCCTTTCTGTAGATTGTTTATTGACTGTTATTAGATGATGGTGTATTTGGTAATATCGTAAAAATGTGCTTTATACAGCCATAGCTCCGGCCAACAACGTATAGTGCGTTCGCGCTCAGTTGTCGCCCGATACCGTTACCAGACGGGTTGTTCCATTGCAGTTTAGGGAAGGGCGTCTTGCCCGAACTGGTTTTCCGTATTATATATATATATACAGTGAAAATCGGTTATAACGACCTTCAAGGGACTGTGCAAATTCAGTTGTTATAAACGATATATTTTTAAAATCATAGTAGCCTATAGTATAATACACTCTAGAGTTTTATAAATTATTTTGATAGTAAAAAGTATTAAACTTTTTGGTTTCAAAATTAAATAAAAACATAATTATAATGAATTTAATTTCCGTTTATATTATGTTATAGCCACACTAAGTACATAGTACTTCCTTAGTTTTTTAAATTGAAAAAATTGTAGAAAATACTACTAAAGTATATAATGTCGAAAACAAATCTAATGAATAATATTTATTATATTATACTAATGACTTCCGAACAGTGCCGGTTTAAGAGTTTTGTGGGTCCTACGCTGAAAAAATAGAATGGACTCCTAAAGAATATGACCCTCGTGATATTCAATTAATAAATCACTTTTTAAGTTCACTATCTTTAATATTCAGGTTTAGCAGTAATAAAAATTTCTCAGACATTTGTAAATAAACAAGATTAGAATAACGCTTAAATTTTGATAACTAACTTTAAATTTTAATAACTAACCCACGTGGTTCTGCTTTATGACTGTCAAGTCGCGTCGTTATATCCGATACGAATTTCCCTACTTAGAATCTACGTAGACTACAAAATCGCCGTCGTTATAGCAGGTTTCGTCGTTATATACGATGTCGTTATAACCGATATATTTAGTATGGAGTAGAATAGCAAACCAAACTTCTTGTAAAAATTCCATCGTTATATGCGGTTGGTCGTTATAACCGGCGTCGTTATAAACGATTTTCACTGTATGTATGTGTATATATATATATAGTATATACATATTATACAATATATTCGTTCATGACATACCCGCAATATTAAGACCGAGAGACTCAAGAATGTTTACAGACGATCTGAGATTCTATGCATCAATCAATACTCTTGAAACATCCTACGAACTACAACTAGCCTGCTAACGACTTGACAAGTGGTGCAAGAAGAACTACCTAGAAATCTCAGCCAAAAAATCGAGCACACTGCATATACGATACGCTAATACGTACTGTCGCTACTCAGTGGGAAACACTGAACTAACTGGGGTCACTGAGCAAGAAGACCTTGGTACTTTAATCACAGATAACTTTGATTTTTCAGCCCACTGTAGACGCATAATATCAAAAGCAAACCACCGTTATTTTCTACTCACCAAGCCCTTCTCCAAATGTGATATACCAACACTGGTTCTAGCCTTTAAAACCTACATCCTTCCTGTTATGGAATATGCCTCCCCAATCTGGAACCCACTTAAAAAACGCGATATTAAGCAGCTCGAATCCACACTTCGAAAGTTCACAAGGAATATAGATACGTTGAGAGGGCTTACCTATCGTAACCGCCTTAATACGTTGGTCTTACACTCCTTGGAATGGGAACGCCTATAAGCCGACCTCAAACTTTACTACCAGCTGATCACTGACCAATCTTTCAATAGAGGAAATTACGAAGCAGTTAAATTCCTAGATAACACATCACAGACAAGGAAACACTCTTTTGGTGTAAGAGTACTAATAGCAAGAGGAAACGCCCGCTTTAATTTCTTTACCCTTAGAACAGGAAGAATCTGGAATGCACTACCTGGATCCCTTGTGACATACATCACAACTTCAACCTTTACGCGTGATCTGGAGAACTATGACCTTTCACGCTTCATGAAATGTTTTCCTTACTGATGTGAACAATCATGAACTTTCTAAGAACTTTTCTCTTAAAACAAATTTAAGTTTGTGGATTGTCCTACGTTGGCCAAACACGTAGAGCCCTGCGTTTCAGACTCAAAGAGCACCAATCGTACGTTCACAAACAAGATTTTGAAAAATCGGCCATTGCAAAACACTCATGGAAACATGGCCATCGTTTCTGTTTTGCCGATGCAAAAATAATTGAAAAAGTCCGTTCACCCTCAGATCTCAATTTTTTCGAGGCCTTTCATATCTTCAGTAATTCCTGTACAATAGTCAACGAGCCGGTTGAGAACAATTTTTCCCCCCTCTTATTACAAACCTCTCTTTCAATCAACATAATTTCTTCTTCCAACAATAATTGTTCCTTTTCCTTTTACTTAGCATTCTGCACAATAGATGGCGACACAAATCAGGCTTTTTGTTATGTTACCTGTTTCGCCTTTTTCACTTTTTCGTTTTTGATTTAGTGGCAACAAATCAGTTTGGACGAATTTTCTGACGATGGTGGACGCTTGATTTTCCACCGAAACAATTGTAAAATGTTTCTCCTGCTCAAATTAAACTGCGTTTGTGTGTAATTTGTTTTAAATATTATTTTTGCGCAGTGTATCGCTCATATTTCTCTCAACTTTTCTCTTGTCAATTCACCCATTTCACCGTTGTCTGTTATCTGTTGTTATCTATTGTCAGTATACCTATTTGTTCACAATAATATACCACCTACTATGTCAATGTAGCGATAATACACATACAACTTCCAGCATCAGTGTACATCCTGTTAAGTTTAAATAAATTGTCTTATATTTCAGTATATACATAATGCAATAGTGCAGTACATACATAATATAATAGTGCAGTACATACATATTATATAATATTGCAGTATACACACTATTGTTATACAGTATTTTAGTCTTTTCAGCAATTGGAACTTCGTGATGTGTGTCAGGACTCCCATCAACCCTCTACTTTTCATACGCCACTGAGCGCGGCAATAAATACTCAATGGTTCATCAAAGTGTTCTCGTGAAAGCAGGGCCTTTTCTGGCGGGGGTGCAAAATGTGCCCACGCATCTGGGCGGCCAAACTTAGGAGCAGCGGTAGATAGTTTATTGTATTATTATATTCTCTTTGGGATTTTTGGATTAAAGACAATAACAAAGTTCCTTTGTTCCATTTTATGAAAAAAAATAATTAAGCATTTCTTTTGCATGGTAACTTTTAAAAACTACGTACATATAGCTATAAATTACAAAATACATATTAAATTCTTAATTAAATAATAAAAAATTAATGAGGGCGCCGATACTGTTTTTGCACCTGGGAGGCCAATAACCCATTAGCGGCCCTACGTGAAAGAAGTGCAACAAGTTTTCTTCACTGACAAAACTTTTTATTCACTTCTAAAAATCTCAATATTATCTGCTCCTATTTAACTTTTTCTGAGTGGGAAACACCTGTATTTCTTTTATTCTCTCTTGAAAAACGCCCGTCCATATTCACATATGACTATCTACGCATTCATTAAAAATGATTAAATTCGTCGATATAAAAGTAATAATATCATGAATGTTTTATATACTATATAGGGAAATGCATAAATATAAGAATAAAAAGTTTTACTTAATAACGTACATTCACTTTCTGAAAACAACGTATTTTGACTAAGCCGATTTCTTAGGCAGAATATGCTAACAACACTTTATATATCATGTGACAAAAAACTGAAGGCATGAAAGAATAATCTGATCAGTATAACGTAGCTTAAACCCTATATGAAAAAGGTTGTACTATATGTAATGGTTAATATGATCTACCCTTGTTTCCCTTGATTTGGTAGCTAAGTCTGCAGTCATTATATTCATTTTAAGTTCATTATACTCATGTTGGAATCAGTGTATGGCTACTATTATACATATATATATATATAGCAGTAGCCCAGTATATGTACCTCAAGCAACCAATAGACGTCTTTACTGATTCTAAAGAAATTGCTTTAGGAATGGTGCATGGGCTGTCATTCTTCGTTTCTGTGTTAAATTTTTAATTTTGTTTTCATGGACATAAATCCCGTTAGAAGAATGGAGCTTTAAACAAGTCATTGTTTAAAGCTGAAAAAATGCATTTGGAGGTTACAATCGTTCGCATGAAGTTCACCAATGCAAGTTTTATTTACCTCAAGAATAACATCTAAATATTGCGGGAAGAACTTGGATAACATCGGCGAGTTCGGAAATTCTTCTTTTCTTTCCGATCCATAAAGAAATTGTGAACAAGGGTTAAAGAAAAGGCTCTCCTCTCCGAAATCGTTTTCACCTTACCCTTATCTCCTCGCTGTTTGCCATTTCCTTGCCCAACCAAGTGATTTCCTCTAAGTCGTTAACAGAGTTTATTTCGACCATTTCTCACGTAGTCGACTTCTTTTCTAGCGCCGCAAAATACATCCGCACACAAAATAACGATTTTTACATTAAAAGAGTTTGTTTTCCGCTTTGAAGCAGTCCCGAATATCGATCGAAACCATCTTCGAAGCAAATCAAATGGTATTAACTCCTCTTATGTTCACTTAGAGGGATTTTCATTCTTCGTCGTAAATTACAGTCTACACCTAGCGTTCGATTTTATGTAGGCTATAATAGGAAATAGGATATCTGAATTTCTCTTGTATAGTTCTAGTTTAAAGTCACTGCTAGTATCATACTTTGCCACTAAAGGGAAACTGCTGAACTGCCATTTAACTAGCGAACAAATCTATGTTGAAATTTGTTTTTAACAAAAGACCTCATTTCACTAGCAATATTTAATGGAGTGATTCACAAATATTAAACGGGTGCATTTCGTGGTACTAAAAGTAGCGTGCGAATAGTGTGAGATGATTTATTGCCGCATTTAGATATCAACAATTTAAAAATAAAAGCTTTTTACCAATATCAATCCCAGCACTATCCACATTTCAAAATGTGGTATAAGTACAAAGAAGAATTCAGTACTTACGGTTTTTATAGACAGGTTATATCAAACATATACGCAGTAATGAAAGAACTTTTTTAAAGTAACGTTATATATGCGTGTAAAACGAAAAATTTAATCATACGATGTTCATTTCAACCAGGCTTAGCTTTTTCTTTCTTTTCACCCGGATCTTCTACGGGGCGAGTTATATGGCAGATGCTACAATATAGAGCTTTTCTGCCTAGGGCCAAAGTTCATATCACTAATATTACTCAAAACCTATCACTTCTCGTAATTCGTCAATCATTTTACTAAACAAATCTCTTAAATTTAAATTAAAGTTTTAACGTCAGCAGTCAGAATACGAATGTAGTTCGAAAAAAGTTTGATTCCAAATAAACCTATACTGAAACCCTTTCTATATAACTCAAAAGTTCTATCACGATGTTTCTAAACTTTTCGGTTCTAAACCGATTTCTTATCAAAATTCTTCGATCTTTTCATTCAACAAACTGTATTGAACTTAAATTAAAATTTTCGGTTATCAATCAGAATATAAATGCAGTTCCCAAATTCTCAAGACTCTAAGAAATCGTCTAAATCACTAGCTTCAAGTCTTTGTGACTCAAAACACGTTCAGTACTACAACTGAAACTCTTCAAGTATTGCTCGAAGTAAGCTATTTACTTTTCGTACGTAAACACTGAATTTTTCTCTCTTTTAATCAATCGTACTTTGTAATCACTACGTTTCTAATATTCTCTAAACGTATTTCAATCGTACTTTGCATATTCACAGTATTATTTTATGCTTCAATAGTTATCATCGTTTAAAACACTAAATACTTTCACTTTAAATCAATCGTACTTTGCAATCACTATATATTTCCATGACTTCAATTTCTTCGAAAAACAATAAGTTCTTTAGATGTCTCAATTATACAGACTTCGAAACTTAATAGTCAATATCTAAATATAGTATAATAAAATCATACAAACTAAAACTGTTCTATTTCCAATAAACCCATCCATACTATAAAGACCAACTGGCAGTTTAAAGAAACAATCCAGAACGGGATAATCATTCAATCTTCCAGCGTTGCATTTAGTACGACGACAAATAACTTTAAAAGAACCGAGACAAATTAAAAACGCAATTTCTTCTACAAAATGATAACCATACTTGAAACATTAAATACTTAATAAAATAAATTAAAAGAACGCTCGTATCATTGAATGTGCGATAGGGAAGCATATCTATCGTGTCACGCCTCAACGAGCTCCAGATCAGGCTTAGCTGGTCTTCTTTAGGAAGTTGTAAACAAACCTGTGTGTTGCCATTTCTTGGAAGCATTGTTACCTAGCCCTAGCCGGGGGCGTCTGTCCGTGGATGTATGAAAGGTGGCCGTAGAGGGTAGACCACGCTCGGCTAAAAAACGGCATACTATTTTGGTCATTCACAATGTTAAATTTCAAAGCTTTTATGTGGAAAGCTTCTAAAAATCAAGTTCAAGTGAAGATTTTGGCTGGGAAATGATGGTAGACTCTAGGACAGTGTTTCTCTATCTTTGGTCGCTCACGGACCACTTTAAACATTCCTTCATTTATCGTGGACCACCGGAATGGATTTCTGCCCCTCCCCCAAAAAAATATTACTTGAAATTAAATTAAAAGGTTAATAATATTATGCCCTGCTTAGCCACCGTCATACTGATCCACCCCACCCACGCTTCGCCCAAAGAAAGATATAAGCAAAGTAACCCTTGATATAGATATATGATTCATTAGCAGGCTTATATACGTATGTAAAAACTCCGGCAGGAGAGACTTATTCATTCATTGAAATATAATTTGTAGTTAATCTTAGCTCGTTTTGTGGTAAATTTTTTAAGCTTTTTGGGTTTTTTACTTTAAAAAAGCACTAACTTTTGGCAGAAAATCTCTAAAATCTCCGATCAAGTTCTTAAAAAAATATGGGTTGGTTGTCAAACCCACCTGAAACAAAATAATTTTTAGAGTAATGCTATTTGATAAAGAGAATGAGTTACGATCTTATTTTGTCAAATTTCAACTAAAGTGACGTCATTAAATTAGTTAAATAATAATAAGCAATGTAGACAGCATGGGTGTATTCAGAGGATTCAAACCATTCATGAAACACCGAAAGGTAAGGTTTATGACAAGCAATGTTTACGAGAAATTCCATAAATCTCACCCGAACCCAAATTCTAGCTACACTGGCAATTTCTAGTTCATTTTTTTCTGAAATTCAGTGATGATCCTGCGGACCACTTTATAAGCTGCCACGCACAACCAGTGGTCCGCGGACCACACTTTCAGAAACACTGCTCTAGAAAACTAAATTTATGACAATTTTTCCAGCAATGCACAGCTAGGGATGACTTTTGAAACTCCGCCCTTTCAATATAACTTTGGTGTTCTTTTAGCCTATGTTTTAAAGCTCTTTTTGTTTGTCCGATGCACGAACATCCGCATTGACAAAAAACTGGATAAATTCCCCAGCGTTAAGTGACATGAAACGTGTCTTCAAGGATGGATTTAGGAATTTTGTTGGAATTATAGAAGTGCGACCCGGAAATTAGGCTTTTTTAAAAAATTTTCTGTAGCGTTCCCGAGTTTCGGCGATAAGGGTAAATTTCCGGTTGCAATGAATTCTTTTGTGGAATGGTTCACCAAAGTTGTAGGAGAGTAGGGTGTATTAAATTTCGCTATTGCAAGATCAATAATATTGCAACTGTGGCCCCCTATTTAATGCAATGGGTTCTAAAAACTTTAGTTCTTTGGAAAATACTTCTGGTATTGAGCAGATCTTTAACGCGCGGTACACAAATTTATAGAAGGCCGCCATTTTCTGTTTGATCTGATGGCATGATTTAGCATAGGGAGGTAACGAGACGGAAGAAGGCTTGCGGTAAATCGTTGTGGTGAACTGATTCTCTGCTCTCTTGACCAATACATCCAGAAAGGCGAGAGAGTTGTTCTCGATTTCAAGGGAGAATTCGTTGTCTGGATTCAGTGAATTTAAGGTTTGAAGTATCGGCTGGCTGCTGTCGGGTGATCCCTCCCAAAAGATGAAAATATCATCCACATATCTTGTCCAGAATTTAAAATTGATTTTTTCAAAATCTCCCAGTTCAAAATAGGTCATGTAAAATTTGTATAAAGTGGGAGAGAGCGGGCTTCCCATTTCCATCCTTTCAGTTTGCTGGTAGTATTTCCCTCCACAAACGAAGTTTGTGTGGGCCACGCAAATTGTAGTTAAGGCTATGGGTTCATCAATTTCGGGCTGTGAGTAGTGAAAGTCATTCAACCGTCTTCTTAGGCAATCTAGGGCGCCGAAAACACATGTTCGTAAACATTGACTTAACGTCTAGTGAAGCCATTATATAGTTCGACGGATTTAGATTTAGGAGATTCTCCACGAATTCGATGAAATTTTTGTAAGAGAATTCGTTCCCCGAATTTAGATGAGAAAAAACTGTGACCAGGTATTTAGCCAGCTTATAGGATGAGGCACCGATATTGGAGATGATAGGTCTGACGGGCATGTCCGGTTTATGAATTTATTGGAAGGGCATAAAATCTGACCGGAGTAGCACAGGAGAAGAGAGACTTTTTGTTTGAAACTTAAAAAACATGAAGACTTGATGAGTTGATAGGTCTTTTGCCGGAATTTTTCCGTAGGATCTTTATGGAGGATGTTGTAAGGCCCCGATTCAAGGAGCTAAGAAGTGCCTTCGGTATATTGCTTTTAGTTGAGAACCGCTATTTGTCGCCCTTTATCCGCCTTGGTTATGACTAGATCTTCGTTCAAGGCCAGCTTTTTCAAGGACTCCCTTTCCTGTAAACGAAGGTTAGGAACTACTTTTGAATGGAGGTTGGCATGTGTTGTGTGACAAAGGAGATGACTAAGCGATTCTTTTTGAGGCTCAGAAATTTTGCTACATTTAAAATTTTCTCAATGGGAGAAATAATATCAGGTATGGAAGGATGACCGGTGCGTGCAAATTTGAAGTTGTATGTCAAGGTCTTTTCTTGGACTTCAGAAAGTGGAAGCCCGGAAACGTTCACCACATTGACCAATGAAGTTCTCTGAACGTTTTTGGAATAAAAAGTGTTTTTAATTTCTTTTCTTGAGTGAGTTTGTGGCATGGAGAGATGTTAATACAGTGGTTCCAAAAAAGCTTTTCAATTTCAAGGAAGTCCGGATGTAAATTACCAAGGTAAAAATGGAGGTCACAAAGTTCAGTTTCAACTTCGTCAATCGTACTTCTATAGCCTTGGATTACCGTTCTGAGCATGGACTCACGGTTCTTTTGGACAGTCTCCGAAATTTTTCTTGAGTGGAGAAGTTTGCAACGCATAGCGTGGAAAATAAATCCCGGAATTATGCTGTTGCGTTTGAAACGAAGTAGGAAATTGAGACGGTTTAAAAACTTCAACTTTTTAACACGGAATTCGGAAAAACGATTGACAGCATTGCTAAACAGCTTGGCAAAATGAGAGCGGTGAATTTTTAACCTTCCCACAAACCGAAAAAGTGGAGCATAAATGGTAGAAAAGACTCACCAGAGGGTGTCGAAAATTGTCCCACGGCCAATTCGAAAACCGGAACTCGTGAAGTATGGCAGTAGACGGCCACGTACAAATACGGAGCACGAGTTTCTTTAAAAAACGTTAAAAATCGACAAGGAAGTCCGTTGCAGCACAGATATGAAGATATTCAGTCAAAACGGAAGGTGTTGCGTATTGTCCCACGGCCAAAGCGAAAGCCGGATCCAGTGAAATATGGCAGTAGACGGCCACGTGCAAATAGTGGTGCACGAGTTTCTTTAAACAACGTTAAAAACCGACGAGGAAGTCCGTTGCAGCACATATATGAATGTGCTCAGTCAAAACTACGCAAATTAAATGAAAGAACTTTTTAAAACAACGTTATATATGCGTATAAAACGAAAAATTTTTAATCATACGATGTACATGTCAACCACATTTATCTGGTCTTCTTCAGGAAGTTGTAAACAAACCCGTGTGTTGCCACTTCTTGAAAGCGTTGTTACCTAGCCGGGGCGTCTGTTGACGTGGATGCATGAAAGGTGGCCGTAGAGGGCAGAAGAGTAGACCAAGCTCGCCTAAAAAACGGCGTACTACTTTGATCATGCACAATGTTAAATTTTAAAGCTTTTATGTGGAAAGCTTTTAAAAAATAAAATTCAGGTGAACATTTTGGCTGGGAAATGATGGTAGAATGTAGGAAATTAAATTTATGACCATTTTTCCAGCAGTTCACAGCTATGGAAGACATTTGAAACTCCATCTTTTTATACGCATATATAACGTTGTTTAAAAAAAGTTCTTTCATTTAATTTTGCGTAGTTTCGACTGAATACATTCATATATGCAGTACCTAATATACATGGTAGGAATTTTTTTAATTTAGTAAACATAAAGCAAATGATTACTTTGATTGTTGGACAAATAGCCGACGTAGATTTTTGGGGGGTGTACACGTTAAAATGGCCAAATTTAGCAGAAAAATTTAAGTGTTTATTTAATTCCCTGTTCTTTTATCTTTCAAAGCATACCAAACTTTTCTCAAAATTCCTAATAGTTTTCGAGTTATGCTTATTTCTGTGAATTTAGGAGTGTCGAAATTAATGTGTTTTGAAAATTTCAATTTCTGAAGAATTAATTTTTGCATTCCTTACAGCACTTGAACAATAATATTTCGAGTTCTAGTAAATATAATGATAAAATTTCAACTGATTCTTAAACATATTGTGCCCCTGGGTTGGTTTTCCTTCAAAGATATCTACCAAGTCAAACTTTTTTAAACTAAATTTAAGTTTGTATTTTCATTATCTTTTTGCATCTTTTAACGTTAAATTCACATTTTTTACGTACCCTACCGTATACTCCATCCTACACTCTAAATTGTATTAACGTGGAAAGCACAGTAGCTGTTATAACAATGTTAATAAGTATCAACTTATACAACTATGTGGCGTAGCTAATTAAAGACTTACCTATCAAAAACAATAAAATAAATACCAATTCATACCACCAGCCGGCGTTTTTTCATTAAACGGAAAATTTGTAAAAAAAAAAAAGGATCAAAATCAGTTATATTACGTAACTTTTATTAAACAGAAAATTTGTAGAAAAAACAGAAAAGTTCTGGTGACTCAGCTGCCAGGACTTTTTCTGTTAATTTGCAGAGATTTGTTTACAGTGTATACTTAAAATTATATTCCTATTTCATGCAGAGACTAAATTATCCTCGTCCAAGTAACAGTCTAATTAGCTCATTAATTAGCATATAATTAATTAACAAAAAGTGATAAATAATTTCTGATTCAAGAAAATGGTATTTTTTGTGCACTATTATACTATATAAAAAAACTGTATAAAAATATTCAAAACTGAAGAAAATTATATCCAATGTACATCCTCCTTAATAATGTTTTTAAATTACTAATGTAACTATATTAGTTAAAGATTATCAGTACATAAACACATACTTTTTTGCACAGGTATTCGATACCAGTTATTTAAATATTACATAGATCGACCGCAAAGAACGATGCAAAAATAATATGAAAACAATTTTTATTTTTTCATCTTTAAAACACCACCGAAATTTTTAATCACATCTCATAATAATCATAAATAGAATTATGGAATCTATTTTACATATTTTCTAGTTAATAATAATGCGGTGAGCACTGGAGCAGTATTTGATCATATAGGACCATAGTATGGTCGCCGCCGCTTAAACAAATATTAACGATTCCAGTAAATATTATTCAATTAAACGGGTTATTCAATTATCCGGGAAACATATATGCACAGCTATATATATATACTTAAATGTGCTAGTACACTATCGACTGCACAAATATTAAATATGAAATAGTATTAAAAAAATAATAGGTAGACTCGGGGCAAGACAGGGACCTTAACGTTGGAATTAGTTTACCGGAAAACCTTTCTTATATTAGACAAAAAATGTAAAGGATTATTTTGGTTTACTTATTATCTTAATATATTTCTATTAGCACATATCACAAAAGTTTTACTTTATTACGAACCTATAAGGAAATATTGAACTTTATGTGAAAGTAATAAAGTGCTCCGTACTCTGAGCAAGATGGGATAGTCGAATAATTAGTAGGACGATGTTGTTGTTTTTTTTCAAAACTTATTAGTTAATTTCGATTACAATTATTTTATTTTTCTGATCACAATTAATTTTAAACTGATTGCAATTGATTTTGAACTGATTACAGTTGATTTCAAACTGACCACAATTCATTTCAAACTGATTACAATTTAATTTCAAACTGATTACAATTTAATTTCAAACTGATTACAATTTAATTTCAAACTGATTACAATTTAATTTCAAACTGATTACAATTTAATTTCAAACTGATTACAATTTAATTGCAATTATAATTACGGGTCCTATGGAGGTGTCGAGTGAAGTTTAGTTGGAACAGCTAGGTTGTAAAGTGCTGTCGTCCAGATTTTCAATGTAGATTTTAGTTGTGGATGATGGAACACACATATACCCCGCCTTGTCCCACAATGTTACTGAAAATATAATGGCAGCCTACTAGTTCAATATACGATAACATATGCTAACATATCCGTCACCTTTTAACTAATAAGTAGGGTAATTCCGGGAGAGATGGACCCCCTTTTTAAAAATTGCTATATTTTCGTTTTTTATAGCAATATTGGTTAAAAAATGGCACCATAGTATCCTGAAACTATTTTCTAAAAATGTCTATCAGTATAAATGCTGAGATATATAAACAAATATATTAATTATTTATAAAAAAAACAAAAATGCAAGTTGTCCATCTATACCATACCACTGTGGGTTAGATGGACCATGTGCTACGGGAGAGATGGACCTACTTAAAATTGAAACAGGAATGAGACTAAACATTAGTAATAAAAATTGATAATTGAATATTATAATCACAACTTTTTTTAACTTTATTATTTAAATTCATTAATTTCAGATTTTCTCCACCCACACAGGCAAGGGCGGATTCAGGATATCATGGGGGCGGTTTCGAGAGCCCCCGGGGGGAAAATGCTTAGTTTTGGACTGTTAAATAGTTTAGGTTACTGTCGTTATATTACAAGCCTTCCTTTATCTTCACCAAAATATTTAATTTATGACAATGAAGTAGAGTTGGGCTTTCCTTTAATTAAACTATATGGTTTAAGGCATATTATAGTCAAGTATGACAGAAGGATAAGCTAGTAAAGGAGACATATACAATAACCAAAAACGATAATTTACAATGTAATTAATAGAACAAGTTTAAATTTAAACTACAAAAACATCGTAATTATTTTACTTTTTTTCATAATAAGCAACTTTTTAAAAAACTTGAAGTTTATAGTGCAAAGTCGAGCCATCTTGGTTTCTTTGAAAATTTGTCAATCACTTTATTTACATCAATATGAATGTCTCTGTGGGTGTGCATTAAAAGTCTCTTCTGTCATCCGCGTTCGAAGCCAAGTTTAACGGCGCTTCAAGGATAAAAAACTACGTTCTGCTGAAGCAACACCTACTGAAAACGTAGTTTGAAGGGCGAGAAGCTTGTAGATTCGTGGAAAAACGTCTGGATCGCATTTCTCCAAGACTTAGAGACTTTGGACGCCAATGTAATACTTTTGTTTATTACAGTCGTAACAAATAACATAAGATATTCTTCATCAACTTTATTTTTTTCTATTTAACACTGAGGTGGGGGGCGATTGCCCTCTCCGTCTCTCGCTGGATCTATATAGGTCACATTTATTGGCATATTTGGTGCAGTTCTCATGTAAACAACGGCAACATATAGTATGTCGTATCCAGACTTCACTGCTAGTAGTTGCATTGTAGTTCTCATTACACCCTGCACATTCATTTTCATTCCAGTCGTCTGTGTCATCATCCCTAGGCTTATCATCGTATACAACACTACAATTTGATTATCCGTCTGAAACTGATGCGATGTTCTCTCTTCGTTTGATTTTTGGCATCTTAGTTTTAGATAAATTGGGCTTTAGACTTGGCCCACTCAGTTTTGCCTTCTTGACTTTTTGGTTATTTATATTCTCTTCAGAATTCAACACTTTTGAAATACTTGCTGCCTTATCCAGCAAAGTAGCTTTTTTTTTTTTTTTCAAAATCGGAATTGAAAAAATAGTGTTCAGTAGATTAGTTTGTGCCACTTCATCACCTTTATAGCCTGAGCTAGTTTCTTCGGTACAGATGAAGTATAGGTCCTCTTTCGGCGGTTTCTGGCAACCTCCTTTTCTATAGTTGGTGGATCTAGAATGTTCTGTTCTGGCAGCCCTAGAGGCAGCGTCCTTACTTTCGGCTTTTATCCTGTTCATTTCCTTTTCCCGACTTTTCATTGTCAAGACGTGCCTTGGATCCCGGTTGTATTGATTTTTGCATTTTCTTTGGGCATTTTAAAATACTTTGCAGCTTTATTGATCCTCGCAACATTTTTTTTATTGCGTCAACAGCCTTCCGCAAATCGTCTCCATTCCTAATTTCTTTAGTAGACTCCACTTTCCTTTTATATGTTGTTAGCATTTCTCTGGAAAAAAATATAGGTTATATCGGCTGTTTCGTGCGGGCAGTACGTTTTCTCAATATTAAATGTAGAGAAGGTCATACTATAAACACATAGAGGCAAATTATTATTATAAATATAAAATTATTAATGATTATTTTAATATATTAATAATAAACATCACTTTCCCAACAGATGGCACTGAACGGAATTTTTTTGTCGCAGGCGAACCCAGATGTTTCCACGCTATGCTCTGCTGCTTTGGTTCCGGCATGAAATGCAGTATCTGCGTTTTATCGCCAGTAACATTACTGTCCAGGAAACTTCCACCGTCCTCGGCATACCGTTGTAGATGATTCAGTGAAGCAATCCTTCGCTTGCCTTTTAGCATGTCGTCCAACTGCCTTGGCACCCACCGACATGAAATCTTCCGGAACCCGAAGAACCCGTGAACGATGTCGTAAACACTCCCATACGAAATGCCAAGCTCCCGGGAAATGTCCTTGAGGTGCACACGCTGATCCAATTTCACCATTGCATCCACGTGGGAAATGTTGTCGTCAGTCATCGATGAACGCGGCCTCTCCGAACGCTCATTGTCATGCAAGTCTTCACGGCCTTTTGCGAACTCACACCACCACCATCTCACACTTCTCAAAGCGAGACACTTTTCCCCATACGTGAGCTGCATTTCCCTGTGGATTTCGATGGGCGTTCGTTCCTTGCTCCATAGAAAACGAATCACGCTTCGTTGCTCGTACACCGTGGACGTGTGAAGCACAACCGCCATCTTCTTGGACCGGCCCGGTCCAAGAAAGATCCACCGCTGGGAATGGATATGTTGACTTCGCATTTACAGCCGTAATTTGGCTAATAAAAAATAGGGGCAAAGACTTTCTGATTCGCCC
>QLNU02015360.1:84838012-84854666 GCA_006491805.2 Dysdera silvatica | reverse complement strand
AGTGTTGCCTTTTTCTGTTTCCCATCCTTCCGTTGCATAGTATCGGATCAAAAATAATAGGGTCCCTACGTAAGAAGCGAAAACTACATTATCTGTTCCGTGGCAAAGAATAGGGAAGAAATTGAGTTCAAATGCATTTCTAAAGCGAATAATGAGTTAACGATCGTCGACATGTCTTGTGTTGGGTGGCAAATTGCCAAGGGTTCGATAGATGGCGCTGATGAACGTTTCGGTTTTTTGACTTGGGCCTAAATTCCATTATTTCTAGTTATATTTGATCATTTGGCCTGAAAATTGAAAGCGAATTTTCCTTTTGTTCGGCGTTGCATCCCCGCTTCGAGCACTTACAACTTTGAGTCTTCATTGGACATGTGAAAGCTGTTTCCAGTTTGAGAATTGCTCGTTCTTTTATCGTTTTTTGTTTTTGTTTTTTTTGCGACAAAACAAAAACATAGAAGGATTTTTCCTTCGTTAAATTAAATGTCATACTTATTATAGGCTTAATTCCGATGATTCAACGAGTATTGTGTGTTCGAGATAGGTAACTAGTGTTAAGGCTAATTGGGCATTCTGTATGCATAGTTGCATTTTTTGGAGCGGCATTTGTAATGCCGTCAGTGTTTCCTAGTTCAGGATTCGGTTTCTAGAATAAGGTGTTCCCTTGCGTGAAATTTAAGTTGTCAGTAAAGCTATATACTCATACCCAACTTCGGGTTATTAAATCAACGATTTATCTCATTGTGTCATTGCAGCCCAATACTCGTATATACAGTCTTTTCTCTGTATTCTAGCTGTTGATAGCAGTTTTGAAGTCTTTTACTAAGGCGGAAAACTTCTGTCCAGTAACCTAAAAGTTTCTGGTGCGATTCCAGATTATAACGCACTGTTACGTTACACTGTTACGTAATTGTCTACGTTTCCAAATGCACATATATCTTATTTAATTATTGCTCTATGCAATGTATACTCTGCGAAAATAAAAAGACATACACATCTCTAAAGAAATTATCATGAATGAAATTTGACTGTTGTTTCAGAGTGCATCAATTATTTTGTTATATCCGTGTATTTGCAAATACAAATCTTATATACAGGGTGCGTCAAGAGTTCGTAAAAACTTAAAAATCATAAAAAAAGGAACAAATAATGATAAAGAAGTGCAATTTGCACGAGAGAATTTCTAGAATACTCAGAGTTTTTTAGTCGCAAATAATTTTAGTTTAAAAGTCACCTGCAGATGGTGCAAGGTATTCAGCAGAAGCATGCAATGCAGGCTTGCAATTAAAAGGCCTGGATGAACGTGTACTGTTCATTCGAATCCAACAGTACTGCATAATTTGCGAATGTCATCGTTGCCAGATCAAGCGTTGCTTATGAAGTTCTTCTACCTGAATGTTGAATTAGAAGCCACTGCGTTGCGAAAATTTCGTACAGTGAAACAACTGAAGACGAGAAAGGGCCACATGCCATGTGTTGTTCGCCTTAGTTCTGCCATACAAAGTTTTGGAGGTCATATTGAACAACTGTTGCAATAATAAATCGATGGAATGCACAGTTGTCCTGTCCATTGTCTTTTGGAGTTTTCAGCACCATTTGTAGGTGATTTTTTGAACTAAACTGTTTTGCATTTCAAAAATTCCAATTTTCCTAGAAAAATTTCCGTTCAAACTGCACTTCTTTATCATTATTTGTCCCTTTTTTTTATAACTTTTTAAAATTTTTACGAACTTTTGGCGTACCCTGTACATTCAAATCTGGACTGCAGTTTTCAAAAGTTTGTAGGATTTGTAAGTATAGAAACATCGTACAAAAGTTAAATTTAAGTTGAATGCCCATGCAAATACATGTGTGCTTTGCATTTCAAAAAAAATTAACTAAGGTGATAAGGGCCCGCATATAATCATTTAGTAAACCTGTTTAGTGTTAAGAGAAACTATGTAATTACAAATGTAATTATTATCTCAAGTGCCTTTTGTATATGAACCAGTATAGTCGGGTCTTGGACTAATTGCTGTCTGTCGTTATGTCTCTGTAAATATCTATGGGTCAAAAATATTCAGAAATATATTCATATCAGGTTGAAAATTATTCAGAAAAAACGGTGAAATTAATTAAATAAAAGTGATAAAAGACTAAACTGGAAAAACTTATTTTTCAAGTACAATATATTACCAATAGAACATTAACACGAATACAGTGTCTTTGTAAAAATGTATGAAAGAATAAGAGAAGGCAATCACACTGAACTTATAAGAATAAAATTAAATGAAAAAGATGGAACTACACGTCATAAATACAATGATCTATTACTCCCAAAAATAAGGACCGAATAATGTAAATTATAAAGGTGCAAAACTTTGGAATGGACTACAAGAGGAATTCAAAAAATTGAAAAGTAAATAAACATTTAAAAAAGTCTAAGAAAATATTGGATATAAGGTAATGGAAACTAAAAAAAAACACAATGAAAGAATGAGTGATTCACAATTAGTTGTGTGTCATCTTTGGAATCAGATCGTAATCTTAATATCCTTGCTGATATTTTCTTGAGACCTTTTATTGTAGAGTCTAATATGATGTACTTTTAGTATATATTGTCGGTATTATCGCTGTAGTTAAACAGTATATTGCTATTATGATTTTACAAATGAAGAATAAATAAAGCAGGGATTTGAAATAATAGGCGTGACTTTATTTGATCGTATGTGCTTAAGCACATCCATTGTGCTGTCGGAATGAGTTTTAATGTTTAAAGGAGAAATGATTTGTGTATTTTTAAAGTCGTTTCTAGGCGTAGTATTATCTTTATTTAATTAAATTAAATTTTATTCACTACCTTATTATATCTACGATCATTTAATACGTCGTATGCCCGAGAAATAAATTCTAAATCCGAATTAAATGTTCAAATGCACTATATAGTGAATTCAGCTTAAAAGTTGCGATATAATCTACGTACCGATTTTACTAAAAACTGTGCTTTCTAAATTGAAATTACATAAATAACTAGTACGGAACGATTTTAGTAGTTTGAATAATAGCAATTTTTTGTATTATTGAAGTGAATTCAAAATATGTCTATATGAGAGAATGTTTGATCTATTATAGCTCTCCAATACTGGGATTAGAGAATCTTTTCTGGTGATGCATTTCATTCAAAACATTCGTGTGTGGAAGTCCGTATTTTTGGCACACGCGGACAACCTATAGAAATAGGGGCCCTTAGAAAATTCATGCTTTCCTTAGCGACATACTTGCTCTTCATGATGCTACAAGAAAAGTTCCTACTGATGTTTTATTATTAATTTATTGCACTCTGCGATAGTGAAGTGGTAATACGTTTACCAAGTGCGCCTTTAACCCGGATTCGAACCGCAACGGTGCCAAAGTAGAAAGCTTACGGATAAACTGCACACTGTGGTTCAGAGGGCTTAAGAGGTTCGGATTCATCTGTAGATAATCAGACATCTATAGGTTCGGATTCCTCGGAAAAGTGTAGATCTAAGCACAGCATGCATTTTGCTGTCTTTTCATTGTCATTTTCTTGTTATTTTTTTTTGTTTTATGCGTGCCTTGAATTCGATTGTGGGCAATGTCAGTGGTAATGCTTCTTGTTCCCAGTATTTTTCGGAGAACGTGTGAAAATGGAATGTATAAATGTGTGTATATGTCTCCTTTCCTCCTAAAACAAAAAGCTCCAGTATGAGGTAATAAACGTGGGTGTCGGAATTTTCACGTAATTTATTCCCCCATGAAACACGCAAAAAACTCGCCCCACGCATTGTGTTATCCCTGCGGAGGGTAATAATATCTTACATCCTTATATACGGAGAAAGAGAGCGTTGTTCCTGTCCTCATTCGTCTAGCGGTCAAGACACTCCGGGCTAAACGGAGGGACCCTGGTTCGAATCCAGGATGGGGACGGCGTCTCTTTTTCTCCTAAAACCAAAAATTCCAGTATGAGCTAATAAACGTGGGTGTCGGAATTTTCACGTAGAAATGTATAAAGGCAAGATACATATTCAATCAGAAATACAATTTTGATTATTCAGGGCGTTACCTGAAGCTAGCTATTATATAAATGACAATAGGTTAGCCAGTCACTTCACGTGAATATTTGCTGCTATACGCAAAAGTTCTACCAATTTTATGCTGAAAGAATGTTACCTTGTTGGTAACCACAATAGAAAGGTTACATATTCACCTTGCAAGTTTCCTTTATTGTTGCCACTGTGTAATCCAAGAAACGCAAACTTAAGTTCAATTTCTAAAATTGACACCATGCCAAATTATTTCTTTTTATTTCATGTTTTCTATATACTGTATAATTATAATTTTACATTCTGTATTTGGTAACAGTATATAACTGTGTTATGACTTCTAAAATAATAAATATCCTTCCGCTTACCATTGAAGTATGCACACGTAATTATCGGAAGCTCCGCCAAAAAGGCGTACTAAATTTCTTTTAACGTTGTATTAAATTATTTATCTTTCTAGCGTCGTAATTAACTATTCTGAACATTTAAAGTATTAATATTGTTTTCAACTGAATGAAATTACTGTATTTGATGAACACTTATAACTGTAACCTTTAAAATGACTGCTAAGCATACAACAACTTCAATTTGAAGTTTCACTAATCAAAGATTTGCATTTCAATTTGCGACAAAAACAGAAAAAGTAGTTGGAAAAGATTTGGTTTGTTTGGTAAACGGGCCCTGCAGTCGTACAGTGTGGTAACGCGTTCGCCTAGTGCGCCGTTAACTCGGGTTCGACTCCCAACAGTGTACAAAGAACGCTTACTCAGAGATCTCATAAAGATCGCACTGCTCACTGTAGTCCGGGGTTTGGTTCCCTAAGCCATAAGAGGTTCAGATTCCTCGGAAAACAGTAGGTCCGGGCACAGCATGACCATTGTAGTCTTTGAGCCGTAAAACCACAAAACAAGAAAAAACTTGGTAAACATGATCATGAATTTGTTGGCTCTTAGCAATATTTTGACATTAATTCGGTGTTTAATCCATGTAAATTTCTAATTATTAAATTCTGTAAACTTTATTTCCATCTTTTATTCACGAATTCATTTTTGAAATTTTATCTGACATCAGTTTCTCCAATCTCATTTGATTATATTACATCGTTTTGTTTCAATGTACTTTTAACAAAATTTTTACTGCTAGGCCTGTAGCTTTAACTTGTTTTAAAACCGTATGTACGGCTTCATTTTGTTTGCAAAGAATGAACCTTGTTGTCCTTAAAATACAAAAAAATCAATCTATTTCTTTCTTTTTGGAATTATGGCGTCAACAATGCATCCGAGATGGTCTTAAATTTTTAAGCACAAAAAAAGTAAATAAAAAACTGATTACCATAAGTAATTAGGCGGTCACTAATGTGCTAAAAGCTTTCCCTTTTTAATAGTAAAAAAAATAGATTTCGTAAGTTCACAAAATTTTTCACAGCTTGCTTAATTTGATTTTTCGTCTTTCGATTTTTAAAAAGCTTAATTTTTTAACAAAGGTGATCCTTAATTTAAAATTCATGCTTGCTTAATGTGTAAAGGATTTAATATTTAATGTTAAGCTTCTCCTTTGTTTTATTTTCTGGATTATGTTGTATTGCTTCATTAAAATTCTAAAGGTAATGTTTTTTCCGTTGTAATAATTTAAAAAAACGTAATTGATTAATATCCAATTATGAATTCAATTTTTAAACGTAAGTGTGTTAAATGCTTCGATACGTGGGCATAAAACCGTTTTTAAATGATCCGATATGTGCTTATCAAACCATTTGTAAATGCTATAACATACATCGATTTAAATGCTGTAATATATGTACGAATAAAACCGTTTTTAAATGTTCCAACATGTACGTATGAACTCGATATAGGCAATAATAACTTATCTGCGTATGAAGCACTGAACGTAAAGACATTGTATACATTTAATCGTATACGTATACAGTGAAACTTCTCAATAGTGGACACTGACGGGGAACGGAAAAGTGTCCGTTATTGGGAAAAAACAAAATTACGTAAAAATGTTTAGTTGAAATTTAACATTTATAAAGCTTGATTTAATTAACTATAGTAAATATATATACTAGCAGTACATATTACGTTTATAAGCAACATTCACCTTTTACAACGATCTCTCTGTTTAATTATCCATTTCATTTAATTGTACAGCATTACAAATTTATTTTGAAAAGAAAAGTCTGAAATTTTGGTTTGCTTTTTATACATTTTTACAATTTTCCCTTCCACATGAATTCCTAATTCGAATGCATTTTTTAGACCATCTGGATCATTCTCTTGTAAAAAATACCTTTTTAATTTACTAATGCATTAAATGGCTTCTTTCTTAGACACTATTTTCATAATATTTTCTTCGCTTTCAGCAATTTCTAGCTCCTTATCCAGTTCTGTATTGTAGTTTCTGACATCAATTAAGTCATCAACATTAGTGGACTGATTTTCAGTTGATAATTGTTCACCTATTAACGTGTAATCTTCATAAGATTCAAGGAAGATTTTCATAATGTCATCATCAACAGTTTCTGTAGTGGCTTTGTTGGTGATGGAAATTCCTGCTTTTACAAAACAAGGACCCATAGTTGCAGCTGTGATTTTTACTGAAGACGAAATCCACAATATTGCGTCTAAGATACTTACACTGCTTGAAAGAGAGCTTGGTGATTTAGTGTCTTACATTTTTGCTAAAAGGTGTCTTACAATGCACTGACGGTAGCAAGTTTCGGAGCATTTAATTATGCCTTGGTCCAAGAGCTGGCCAACAGAAGTCGTGTTTGGAGGAAGAAAAATTAATTTGACATTTTCCAAAGCAATGTCAGGATGAGAAGAAGCATTATCTAAAATTAAAATCACTTTTCTTTTTTCTCGCTGCATTTTTCTATCAAAGCCTAACAACCACTCAATCATTAAATCTTTGTTCATCCGCGATTTTTTATTTGCCCGACATTGTACGTCCAATGCATTAACATTAACCCTTTAAAACATCGTGGTTTCATAGCTTTACCTATGATCAGAGGTCTTTCAAATTCGCCTATCATATTCACACATAATATAACAGTTAGCCTTTCTTTGGAAATCTTTCTTCCACTACATATTTCGCCTTTGAGACTCATAGTTTTGCCCGGAAGAACTCGAAAGAAGAGGCCAGATTCATCACAGTTGAAAATGTTCTTATCATCATAACCTTTGAAAAGATCCTTAACTTTCATTTTCCAATCAAAAACAATTTCGTTGTCAACAGACGAGTTTTCACCGCATACATTTTTATAAGAAATATTGTGTCGGGTTCGAAATTTATCCAGCCAGCCACCCGAAGCCTTGAAATCAGAAAGTCCCTTTCTTTGAGCAGTTTCTAGTGCTTTCTCTAGAATTAAAGTTCCAGACAAAGGAATGCTCTTCAACCTAGCACGGCTAAACCATTCAAATGTTAAGGTATCCACAGCTAATCCTTCTGTTTTAGGGAAAGCTCTTTTGGTTTCTTGGTTACCATTTTCGGCCCAACATTTTAAAAGTTCATCATTCCGTTTTAAAATTCCACATACTTGAGTTTTCCCAATGCCCAACATTTCCGCTAAATCACGCGCACTTAATTTTTCAGCTTCTTTTAAATTTATAACATCGACTTTCTCTCTTAAAGATAAGCGTTTACGTTTTTGAGACATTTTTTTTTCAAATGAAAACAGCGAACCCTACTGCAATCGGCATATGCAAATTCTAAAGGACTTCTGCAGAAAGCTGCATATGGACATCGGCGTCACTTAGACTAGACTGTTAAACTACATTTTTGCTTCGTTAATCTTGATGTTTTAAATGAGAGGGGGAGGGGAGTGCTCTTATCTATTGAAAGACAGCATTATTGAAAGTGCCTATTGCTCAGGAAAATGGTTATCTGTGAATCACAAATTTCTTGCAGTTGTTGTTCGACTTCATGGAAAGCATTTCTTTTAAAACGGAACCCACCCGCTTCCTTTTGTAAATTGGAAAAATGGAAGGGGTGCTTCGAAATGTTCTGCATCCCCCCCCCACGGTGGCAGCTCATTCGTCGTGTTTTAAAGATCTACAATATCTGTTTATAATTTAGAGTACAAAAATACATTTTTTGCATTGTCCGTTAACTTCAATTTTTTAGTGTCCGCGTCCGTTATTTAAAATGTCCGCTATTTAGAAGTAAAACGTCCATATGATTCAATGTAAATTTACGGGGAATTGAAAAGTGTCCGTTATTAAGAGACGTCCGCTATTCGGAAGTGTCCGTTAAGAAAAGTTGCACTGCAAACTGTTTTTTTTTTCTACGTTGAAAACGAAATTTTGATTCCATAGATAAAAGTAAATAGTTTAAGGGTCAAAATATACTCATTTGTTGATTATGTTTTGCATAAGCTTGTATTAATTTCGTAAGTATTAGGAATATTTATCCTTCTCATATAGTACCATTTATTGGCGTTATTCAGGCCATTACATTGTTTATAGAATTACCCCATACTTCACCTGTTCAGTACTTAATTTCACACGCAGACTTCTCCCAAAATGGCGTCTTACCCTGCCCTAGCGCAGCTTGAACCTTTCTGGCCTTGCGCCAGAAACAATCAACTAAGTAAATTCCCCCTAATGTGTATTAGCAGAGCACTTGCAAAACGCTCTGACTAAAAATTCCACGATATAATAACCATCTCACCATGCAAATAATATGTAGTATTGTCGTTTAAGATACACCGTCAGTATTTCCTTACAAGGAAGGAGAAGAATACCACATATCGTAAAATGTTTTATAGGCAATGATCTTGCCATTGTGAAGTGGCAACCCGCTCACTTAACACCTAATATGCCGTTAACCATAGTTCAACACCCAACGGTGAAAAAAAAAAAAAGACAGCAGCAGCTTATCTACTGACTGCTGCTCATTGTAATTCGGAGGTTGGTTCCCTAGGCTTTAAGCGATTCTGATTCCTCGGAAAAGGCTAGGTACCTACCCAACATGACCTTTGAACTTCTTGCCCCGCAAAAACACAAACAAGCATTATGGGCAATAATATTTAGTCAAATATGGTCAACACAAGAAAGCCTCCGGGGCGAGATTTTTGTGAGTTTTCGTGGGGGAATTTATTATACAATAATTTTTGCCACCCACGTATTAATTACAGCTCAAACTAGAGCTTTATTTACTAGAGCCCTCCTGGTTCGAATCCAGGATGGGGAAAGCGTCTCTTTTTCTCCAAAATTAATAAAGCTCTAGTTTGAGCTGTAATTAATACGTGGGTGGCAAAAATTATTGTATAATAATATTTAGCTCCATGATAAAAATTCAACATTAAGCGTGTCTCGCATATATGAAGAATTGAAACTCGCTTTGAAAGAAGTATATAGATAACTTAACAGAGGATTTTATAGTGGGGTTTTAAATATTTTTTCTTGCAAGTAATTAAAAAATTATTAACCCTAACATGAAGGAAAAGATTCACTTTTTGCTGTCAATTTTAAACTCATAAAGCAGTTCATAAACTCATAAATTAAAGCAGCGGTTCACGTTGGAATAGGGCTACCAATTCTAAGGGAGAGGGCTATAGGAAATATTTGGGCGACCGAGCCCCTCCTCAAATTTTTCGAAAACAAATAAAGGAGTGCAGAATATAATAAAGGGTTAAAAGCATAACATAAGAAAATATGTTATTATTTAAAAACGAAATTTACACAAACGCAGTTAGGTGAGAGTTGGAACGACGTTTACAATTGGTTCGATAGGGATAAAAAAAAATGTCCTCTCTTCTTCAGAACTTTTTTTAAACTGTTTGGAAAAGTTCTGAAGAAGGTGGGACGTTTTTTTTATCCCTATCGAAACAATTGTAAACAACGTTCCCAATCTCTATAAACCGAGTTTATGTAAAATTTGTTTTTAATATATTACTGTTTGTATTTTCCCGGCTCTGGTTGACTTACATGGCGGCACATACATATTCTTGTATTCAGAGCCCCACATATTTTTTTCAAATTGACTCCTTTGCTGGAGAATTTATTAAGTTTAGGTACCTATGCTTTTTTCTGCTTAAAGTTTAATTCAAGATAACCAGAAGGTAAAAAAAAACCATTATGTTAGTATCAGTCTAATGACTTTTAGATTTATATCCTGTATAAAACGTAATCTGGACTTAATTTTCTCTTTTTAATAACGTCTTAATATTAAAATTAAGCAGATAACACATCTCTCTCTCTCTCAAATACAACAGTCAATATTATACAATTAGAAAATAATTAGATTTTCAGTTATTTAAATAGATATCAGACATTCTTTTTTCATGTACTCTCCCAATTCAGTACATCACTTTGAAATTTTAATGTTCATCTTCTCTTATATACAGGGTGTTCAGAAACCTTCCAATAATAACCACACAGAGCTATTCCTGGGACAATTTTGAGATATAAAAGTGGTCTGCATTTAGGTGACAGGTCAATACTTTTTGTGATATTCGCCAAAATAGTCCAACCAATGAGGAAGCTGTCTGCATCTGTTAACACCTTCGCTGGTTAGTTTAAGACGAATTACAAAAAAATTGTTTCTGCAGGGATAAAGCACTAGGCAGTTTAATTGGTAATTAAATTTCAAAAGCGAAACGCACGCGCACTTTCTTTTCCAGACAACTGGACAGATTTTACTTAAGGACTAGTGATTTTAGCATTGTAACCGTCCACGACGTTCACCGCCTTGTTCCGATGTAAAATCTATCCAATGGACTTGGAAAAAAAAAACTGCGCGTGTGTTTCGCTTTTGAAATTCATTTTTCAATTAAACTCCCTAGTGTTTACACTCCGTCCTTGCAGAAACAAACTTTCTGTGATACGTCTTAAATTACCCAGCAAAGATATTAATAGATGCAGACAGCTTGCTCATTGGATAGACATTTTTGGCAATTATCACAAGAAGAATTGACCTGTCACCAAAATGAACAGCACTTTCATATCTCAAAATTGTCCCAGGAACACTACTGTGTGGTTATTATCCGAAGGTTACGGAACACCCTGTATATACTTTGCCTTTTTAATTTTTTCTTATCAGGAGTTTATACAATAACATATAATGATGCACTGTTCGGAAATTTTTTCGGCATATATAATTTACAGAAAAGGAGGATTTATTTTTTCCAAATCGAAGAAATTGTATTACGCTTATAACGTAAATTACGTCACGTGATATTACGATCATAATGCTATGGCGAATTATCTCGCATCTTGCACAAAGTGTTTATAAAATGAAGAATAGCTTATTGCTTTGCTATTCGCCATGCCATTGCAGCTCCCACAACCAAGTGAAATAATCGTATCATCCTATAATTAGATTATACGAATTATTGTCACGCATAGGCTTCAATGTAATCTAATGGAAAAGGATTTAATGTGTGTTATTGCCATCTATTGCAGATAAAAAAAATCCTAAACCGCATCGCAATCGAATTAAAAATGACAGACTCAGATTTTGTTCGAAACTAGGCATTCATCCAATAGACACTAAATACATTAATTTCGTTTTCTGATTGACCAAAGCTAACTTTGCCAATGTGGCACAAGTGAAGTATGCTTAAAAGCTTTTGAAATTTGTTGTAAAAAGTGATGAAGCTTAAGATCTTAAAAGAACCTTTTAAAATTTTAGAAGTAAGGAAAAAAATACTCGGTTATTTATTTGCAACTAATGGAGCTTTACAACTCAAGTTATTTTACCTTTAATACCTTAGTAAAAAATTCGAAAATTTCGCGAAGTTAATGAAATTAAGGAAAATGAAGGGAGAATTATTAAGCATTAGAGCAGTGTGTGAAAAGATTATTCAGTACTGTTAAGAGTTTTGACCTGCCACTTTTTATGTGGTTCATGCCAGATCCTTCATTTTAGGTGGAGAAAGAAAATATGCTACACCAAACCAAGGGTTTTAGTATAAACCAAAGGTGGATGTAGAGGGACGTACTTTCCCCCCAAGAATAAAAAAATTGCACTTATTTGAGGTCTCTACGTTGATTTTCAAGCTTTGCCCCTCCCGAAAACATTTTCTAGCTCTGCCCCTCCCGGAAACATTTTCTAGCTCTGTCCTTGGTATGAATTATATAGAAAAGTGGAGTATCAAAACTTAATCGTATTGAATAATACTTTTTCACAACCTCTTTTAAGACTGAAGCAGATCCCCCTTGGTTAACATACATATCCAAGAAAAGAGCAATGTATGACTGTACTTAGTTGCCTAGCGAGTAAGGCACGGGGACGGTAACTAAGAGATCGCCGGTTCGACTGCATTCTGAGTGCGTGGCATACTTTGTATTCCCTACCTAAAACAAAAGCCTTAGTATATAAATCATATAAAAATGTAGAGTGTCAGAACTTAATCATGGTAAAACAAACTGTTTGTTTAGCCCTTCTTGGTGCTATGTGTCTCAAAAAAATCCTCTCGAATGATACTGTTGTATGCCCAGTTGGCAAGTTACGTGTCAAATGTACCACGAGTACGTAGCGAGTAATATTTTTAAAGTGTATCGCTTATACATTATGTATCCGACTCCTGAACTTTGTTTCGTTCCAGGTTTTTCATTTCCAGTACAATAGCAAACACGAAAATGCGTTCCGACCTTCCAAAATCATGTGAGCACGAACATGCAGTGAAGTGTCGTTTTTTTCTATATACTAGTTTTCACGTAAACGGCAATTCTACTGATAGTTTTGGAATAAAAACTGCACTTACTTATGTCATACATTTATGAATATATCTCAAGGGAATAGCTGTTGCGTAGAATTGAAAGGGTCAATTGCTGTATTTTACAAGATGACTGATTTACAGCTATATTAATTGCTATTTTTTCAGCTCAAAAACACTTTAGAATATGATAACGTGGCTATTCATCACGCGTTCTAATTTAAAATATCATTACCGATGGCGAGAGAGATTTTAGCCATTTGTACGTATCAACATCGTATAGTTTTAGAATTTAATTCCAGCGTCATTGTAACCGATTTATATCAGGGACATAATTTCAACAAATTTACAACAAATAGAAAACCTTTTTTCTTACAACCACATTAAAAATATTCTTAATCACAGTTAAGAATATTTAAGAGTCGTGTGTATAAAAAATTCTTTATCGTAATGTTTTATAACTTCTAATGAAAACATACATAACAAGAATTTATTGGGAGGGCAAGTTTGCTCAGGAAGTTATGAACTATTTGGAAAATAAGACATTTATTCAGTAAACATTAAATCTCTTGCACAACATGGTTCAATAGCATCCACATTTATAAAGTTGTCAAACCTCTATAAAATATGACATCACCAAATACGTAGCTCAATAAATAAGCAGTACAGTGCAGCATAGATAATCGAAACTAATTTGGATTGAATCTCGCTCCAATAATAGACGTTTCATGTAATCACGAATACTATAATAAATAATAATTACAGTGAGAAAAATCTATTAGAAACGAATATTATACAATAATTTTGCCACCCACGTTTAAGTAGCTCAAACTACAGCTCTTTTTATATTTGGTGAAAAAAAAAGAGGCGCCGTCCTCATCTTGGACTCGAACCAGGAAAAAAAAAAAAACTCACAAAAATCTCGCCCCGGAGGCTTTTCTGTGTTGACCATATTTGGCAATTGTGTTATCCCTGTGAAGGGTAATAATATTTTACATAGAAACGAATATCTTATTTCTTATCCAAGCTATATATAGCATGGAAGCCATTTCCAAAGGGCTATTATGACAATAATTGTTTTTCGCTGCCAAAAATGTCCCTGAATACCGATGGTTCCTTTAATCGACGTTTCGCTATATAGATGCTTTCTTAAAAACTTCAGCAAAGAAATTAAAACGGAACGTTTATATTATTTTATCTAAATGTGACGTTGGGGTAAAATATTACATACAACGTTTGGTGACTTAAGTCTCTACGGATAATTCGCATTCGGACCAAACACACAACATCTACGGAACAGAATAGAGCTGGGGTTACTCCAACCTGACAAAAAAAATTTAGCTATTTAAGAATTTAAATTAGGCATATTTAAATAAGGGCCCATATAAAAATCATTCGGTTAATTAGTGAGAAACAACATATTAAAAAATGCACAAATAACAACATAGTAAATTTAGGATTAAAGACTTTTTTAAACTCGAAAATTTTTGGCTTGCTGTTAAGAATTTAGTGCATAGGCATGTATAAACTCCTCAAATTTATTAAGGAGTTAAAATAGAAAGAATAATTAAAAAAGTAGGTATCAAAATAATATATAATGCGGTAGAGAGTTGAAAAGAAAGATTGAAGGGTCAGTTGTTAGGTTGTTGTTCAGGGTAAATACAAATGAATTAATAGGATGATAACAAAAATCCTTATCTGACGGAGATCATAAAACGAGCGGAAATGTTGCCTTATATATAAATGCGTTATAATGTAGGCGTGAAAAGTTGCCTCACTCGAAGTAAAGGAAGCGGAGTACTTATTGTTCCACTAATTTTCTTTAATCTTATGATTATTGATGTAACGAGACTTACTTAACACGTGCCAGAAGTTTCATGAAGGATAACTAAGAGTTGATTATAGTAGCGGCAGAGTTTTTAGGCTAAATGTTAAACTGAGGAGCTATTCACTTGATTTTAAATTAAGCAAAATAAAATGTTCGAATTAATCAATTTTTATTATTATTTATATTGAAAGTTCACGAGGACAAACGTTCAAATTACACAAGTTCTACTGCATTAAGAATTTCCATGGTTTTATTTTATAATAATGTTAGAATAGTACGCATTATTCAAAAAAAAATTTAATCTCTTTATCTGAGATTAATTCTTAATGTTTGTAAATTTGAGCGTATGTATAAATATTTTTGGCAGATTATTTTATGAAACGTTCTAATAGTATTAATATACCCTTTAAGCTAATTTATCTTGATTATCCATTCTTCTTTTTCTTGCTATTTTCTTACTCAAAGTGGGTTAGATGCGTGACATCGGCGTTTACATTCCTTCTTGTCATATTACATGTAAAGCTCTCCATATTCTTGAGGAATCACACTTTCACAATTAATGTTCATCTTCGTTTTTTCTCTCTGTTTAGTTCCAATCCTACTTTTTGGCGATGATCTAAAGATATGCATCACTGCACAAATCGTTCTATATATCTCTCCTCTGATCCAGTGGCGGCTCGTGACTTCAAGAACGGGTGAAGCGGCGAGCCCCTCCTCCATCTTTCAAAGAAACAGGAAAAGTGGCCAATAAATTTCCGTTTTCTAGCAAAATAATTGTATGTACAACGATATATATATATATATATATATATATATATATATATATATATATATATATATATATATATATATATATATCATCATCATCATATTCAACCATTATCTATCCACTGCTGGATGAAGGTCTCTCCAAATGCTTTCCACACAAGTCTATCCTGAGCAATTCGCTTCCACGTCACCCCAACCTGTTTTCTTATTTCATCCACCCATCTAGTTTGAGGACGTTTTCTAGGTCTTCGGTGGTCTCTTGGAATCCAGTTCAGAATTTCTGTTGTCCATCGTTGATCAGTTCTTCTTGCAATATGCCCAGCCCATCGCCATTTCAGCCCTTTTACTTTAACAATGATGTCCTCTACTCTAGTTTGCTCTCTCACCCAAGTGTTTCTTTTTCGATCTCTCCTAGTTATTCCAAGCATGCACCTCTCCATGCTCCTTTGCGTTGTCTGTAACTTTCGTATTGCTCCAACTGTTAGACTCCATGTCTCTGATCCATAAGAGAGGACTGGCAATACACACTGGTTGAAGACCTTTCTTTTTAGACACAAAGGCAATTTCCCCTTCAGGATAAAACTGTTTCTTCCAAATGCACTCCAGCCAAGTTTAATACGTCTGTTGAGTTCTTTCATAATGTTGCCATCCATTGAAATCAGCTGGCCAAGGTAAATATATGAATCAGCAATTTCTAGCTCAATGTTGTCAACTTGTATTTTTGTTTCCTCTACGAAATTATTGAACATGATCTTAGTTTTTTGTAGGTTCATCTTGAGTCCAACTTCTTTACTTCTAGTTGAGAGCTCCTGTACCATGTCTTGGAGTTCTAATGGGTTCGTTGAAAAAATAACAATGTCATCAGCAAACCGCAAATGATTTAAATATTCACCATTTATTTTTATTCCCTTGTTATTCCAATTTATCTGCTGAAAAATCATCTGTAAAGCTGAAGTAAAAAGTTTTGGAGAAATGGTATCTCCCTGCCTCACCCCTTTGCCAAGTTTGATAGTTTTGGTATCTTTATGTAACCGAAATTTTGCACTTGCATTTTTATACACACGTTTCACCATGTCAATGTACACATCCTCAATGTCTGTTGATCTTAAAGAGTTGATGACTGCTGATGTTTTAATAGAGTCAAAGGCCTTCTCATAGTCAATAAATGCCACACACAATGGAAGTTCATATTCATGTGTTCTTTCAATTAATTCTCTTAATACTTGAATATGGTCCACTGTACTGAATCCACTTCGAAATCCAGCTTGTTCTCTTGGTTGAGCTGCATCTAATTTTTTCTGCAGGCGATGTGTTAGCACTTTTGTGAAGATTTTATAAATAGCAGGTAACAAGCTA
>QLNU02015360.1:84827497-84837912 GCA_006491805.2 Dysdera silvatica | reverse complement strand
ATTTAGTATTTAAGTGCACTTTACATCTCACCATTCGATGATCACTTCCAGTATTAAATCTGTTCAGTACACTGCAATCTTCAATAATTGATTTCTTGTTTGCCAGGATATAGTCAATTTCACTAGTTCCCCCATTTGGGTGTTTCCATGTCCATTTTCTTTGCGGTTTCTTCTTAAAAAATGAATTCATGATGCTAAGATTTTCAGCTTCTGCAAATTCGATGAGTTGATCGCCACGTTCATTCCTTTCCCCATATCCGTATTTACCAACCGATGTCTCTCCTTGTTCCTGTTGTCCAATTCTTGCATTGAAATCCCCCATGATGAGCTTGATATGTTGTTTCCCTTTGGTGTGTAACTCTTTGATTTCTTCATAAAATTCTTCAACCTCTTCGTCGGTATGGCTTGATGTTGGTGCATATACCTGTACTATTTGAAGTTGGTATCGCTGGGTTAGTTGAACAACGAGCCTCGCTGCTCGATCTGACGTGCTTTCGACTTCAAGAAGGTAGTCTTTAATTCTTTTGTTGATTAAGAAGCCAACACCACTTGTTCTTCCAGTTTCCGTTCCTCTATAATAAAACAAATGTCCACTTTTAAGTTCCACCAACTCTTCACCTTTTCTTCTAACTTCACTGAGTCCTACAATGTCCCATTTGATCTTGTCAAGTTCTTCTTCCAATTCCTGAAGTTTTGCTTCAGAAGCAAGGGATCGTCCATTAAACGTAGCCAAGGTCAATAACAAACGGCAGCCTGGGCCATTCCAGTGATTCTTAGCACCCCCTGCTTTCATGCCACACTGACCGCTGCCTTGATCAGGAGCACTCCAGCACCTGGAGACTAGGGGCCATGGTTTCTGGTGTGTCAACATAATGGAGGAATTAGCCATAATTTCACCACGCTGGCTAGACGGGTTGGTGAATTAGCCCTCCCCTTCCGCCTTTCTATCCGTGTAGCAAATATTAATTTGCCACATAAATAGAAAGCTCAGCCTGCACCACTTGAAGGCGGGGTAGGACACTAGGTTACTGGCCTGGCCGGTTCCACACATCGTCACATACGTTCAGCGTGTGGGTCTCCTTCCAGTTAGATACCAGCAACCCTTTTGCAGGCCATATATATATATATATATATATTATGCAATTTAGCCGCTTTTAGCGAGCAAGGTTTTTCGGATCCCGGATTTATCAAGTAAAAATGCCGGGATTTTTTAAAAATGAAATATATAAAATTCTGAAAAAAAATTTAAATTCGTGAATTAAAAGCAATCAATGATCGTGGATGTCTTTTGAACTAAGGCAAACATAACACAAACTTTCTATCATTTGAAATGAAACATTTCTCAGAACTCTCATCTGTTTCAGTAAAAAGCACAAAATATATGCTTTTTTTGGGGGGGACAGTGGGTTATATTATTAACTTTATTTAATGAGCTAAATAGTTTGCGACGAAAGTTTAATGAACATATATGTTGTAAAATGAAGCAAACAACTACAAGTTTTTTGAGCGTCACTACAAATAAAGTTTACTTTGGAAAAAATATGGTGACTAACGTAAGTTGCTTTACACCATTTTTTTAATTTAGCTTATTGTACTGGAAGTTATGTGATAATATCATACGCAGTTCGTTACATTTCAAGCAAATTTAAAGATAATATTATTACTGTATGCATGTTGTATGCACATGTCTATGCAGAGATTATTTCAATGTTCAAAATTTTAAATTTCAAAACATATTTAGCAAGCAACAGGATATAGCCAGAATTTTCGTTGGTCCGAAACTCCTCGTAATATATGGGTCCTATTGTATTTTTGTTGAACCTCAAATCTGAAAACTGAAGAAAAACTGAGATATGCAAAAGGTAAAAATGAAAAAAAAAAAGACCGAATAAACTAGTTTCCAGTCGGTTGTTAAGAAGTTCTAAAGAAACGACAAAGATGCAGAGTACAAAAGTTGGTAATACATTGAGAAACTTTGAAGAGCTGGGCTGCGCAATATAATGTCGCGCTACACTTTTGCAGTCACACATCGATTATTTCCGGAAAAATCTAGAAAATTTTGTTGAAGAATGGGGTTGGGAGGTTTCACTGAGACATTAAAGATATGGATAAGAGGTACCAGGGGAGTGGAACGTAAACATCATGGTTGAATACTTCTTCTACATGTTCAAAAAGAGCAGAATAAAAAAGGCTGAAGAGGCAAAAATTGTTAAAAAAAAAACTGTACCGCTTCCGAAAAAAAAGGATAAAAAAGCTTTCTAAATTGAAAGTGCGTGTGTTTATAGAGTTTTAACTACGCTTTTTCCACCGACAACCTTTTAAACATATATTAACAAAAAAAATATTTCAAAATTAATAATTTTTGTATCATTTTTAGCAGCTTCTATAAGCATAAATAAAAAATTGCGAAAACACGTGAGGTGATGAGAACAAACTGAAATCGTTTTTTCAATTTGTCAAAAAATGTCTTCTTATATAAACAAGTTTTCTTACATAAACGTGGTTACGTTCTTTTAAATTAAGCATAGTATGGTGAGGTAGGCAAAAATGTGGCCTAAATTCTGTGTGACCAGAAATTAAGTGTAGTACAGACCTTAAAAATATTCTCAAAATTTACGCGTATTTTAGTACTGAAGCTTGAAATGGGTTATTCAAATACTCATTGTATATTATTCGAACATTCCACATGTATAATTTTTTTTTCTAAATGGTCATGATCTTCACTTTTCACGCATATCCAGAGCAAATACAAAACTGGTCCATACTGTATTGCTATCTTACTATAACCATGCTGCATTGGTCCGTTCGCGGAAAATCGTTCACCAGTCCCGTTAAAATTCAAGGGAGTTGAAGTAACAGGCGGGTTGTTCTATTGCAGTAGGGGCAAGGGAGTCTTGCATAACTAGTTTTTCGCGCGCAAAAATACTTCGATAAATAGCTGTAATGCAGATGTATATAATAGAGTCTATTGTACTTATTTCTTAAAGTCTGCAGTAAAAATTATATTCTCCGGAAAGTAAAAAAAAGTAACATTTATATGAAACTATCTTAAGAAATAACTTAAAATTATGTAAGGATTTACGGGAGGCCAGTACCGCCTCTAATTGTTTTACAGACGCATATTTACACCATATTATTTTTTAAAGACGAAAAAGAGCAAAAAAATTACAATGCGGTAAATGGCGTTATTATGTCAAATGCAACCATTCATAAAATTATGTCATCTCAGGCTTAAGTATAATTTTGCTGTAAGACATCGTAACCGACCAAAAATCGCTCCAAACTTCAATGATTCAGTGGATATAAACAAATAAATTGCAGGGTACTAATTTGCTACTAAAACCAATTTCACAAGGTCAGTATATGTTGCTTCCAGGTCTGCAAAAGTAACTAAAATTACCTGTAATTATTCTATCTAGGTAACCAAGAGTATGTTATCGTCTGAAGTTTACAATAAACTGACAATACTTTAAGAAATACTTACCAGTTGTGGCGTACACATGTATTTCTCATAATATATACGGTTCAAATCAATAATACAACCAGGGGCGGCTGTTCATTTGGATGTGGGCGCCAAACTGAAGTCAAATAAATTTTTTGCAGATATTATTACCTTTCACAGGGATAACACAATTGCCAAATAAAGGTCAACACAGAAAAGCCTCCGGGGCGAAATTTTTGTGAGTTTTTTCGTGGGGGGATTTATTATACAATAATTTTTGCCACCCACGTATATTTAGCTCAAACTAGAGCTTTTTTTATATTTGGAGAAAAAGAGGCGCCGTCCTCATCCTGGGCTCGAACCAGGGTCCCCGCATTGAGCACGCGGTGTCTTGACCTACTAGACGAATGTAGATAAGAACAAATGCATTTTTCTCCGTATATGAGGATGTAAGATATTATTACCCTTCACAGGGATAACACAATTGCCAAATAATGGTCAACACAGAAAAGCCTCCGGGGCGAGATTTTTGTGAGTTTTTCGTGGGGGAATTTATTATACAATAATTTTTGCCACCCACGTATATGTAGCTCAAACTAGAGCTTTTTTTATATTTGGAGAAAAAGAGGCGCCATCCTCATCCTAGAGTCGAACCAGGGTCCCATTTTTTTTAATTTACCCAACAGTAGAAAATCTCTCTAAAAAAAGACAAGTTTAAAGAAATTTTTAGAGACATCTTTAGAGAATTTCTTTCAGAGACTGTTGGCCACTTTTATCGCGTAGGCTATATGGCTCACTGTGCATCTGTGAAAATCTCCTGTTTTCTTCGGAGAAGGGGGTGCCAAAAAGCAATCCGCGCCAGGCTGCTTGGGTTCAAAATCAACCTCGAGATGCCCCTAATTACAACACGAGAAAAGCATTTTCAAATCCAATCTGAAAGTGTAATTATTGTTCACAAATATTAAAGAAAATTTTGAGCTCACAAGTGTTATTAAATACATAACCATAATATATTGAAAGATATAATTTTCTGAGCTCCATAATTAAAACAAAGCATTCCGGTAATTTTTTTTCTTATATCATTAATACGCCAAAAAAGCTCGTAGATGTGCGCATAATTATCGCTAAATTAATATCTTTTACGAAGGAAATGATAAAAAAAATATCCAATTCATGATTTCCGGCATCCAAAATTAAGCTTCTTTATTGTAGCTTAATTATAAAGATTATTTTGCGGAAAGCAAAGCTTATGGGTTTTTCCCAAACATCCATTCTTTTCATCATTCTGTTATCTCTTCTACTTTGGCAATAAAACTTGCTTTTTTTCGAAGTGCTTCATCTTCTGCAATCTACATTCGGAACCTCTCTTCCATCTAAATTCGTTCACTTTACATGTTAGCTCGAAATGGAATTTAGGAGAAGTATTGCTTTTTCGATATTCTGTTCGAAAACTGCGCGATTTCTCCTTCCGCTCTCCAGGTTTTTTCGTTAACGAAGATCAACCTTCCCCCAGGGATAATGAAGATGGTTCAATACAGCAGTTAAAATCTTTTCTTTGCAGTTTCGAAGAGGGAGCTCTTTCTCTCCTCTCGTCAAAGAATTGAATTTTCCAAAGGCGCCCGTGTAACTTGATATGGAAACGTGAATCCATCCCACTTTTACAAAGTCGAATTCCTTGCAACGTGCACCATCCTTTTTCTCCCGAACTCCTGAAATTATCCTATTCAACAAATCCATTTATTTCCAGCGTAGGTTATCTATATGTAAAAATACATGCAGATTGATTTTACTCACGAAAGATAAACCTATTTATCATAAGTTCGGTTTCATAAATCACAATTTATGAAGCGCAGAGAAGTCCATTTTCTTCTGAGTTTAGACTAGAAATTTCACTTATATCTGTTCTTTAAAATTTTTTTGGATATTTTATATTTCTGCAGTTTTGCAATGTCAAGAATATGATAAAAAGAGCCGGAACACATTGGAAAAAAATTCGTGGAAGTCGAAGTTATGCATAAAATATGAATAATTTGCAACACGGATCCCATATTCATTTACATTTGCTTCAACTACGTACATTGATACTTCTTAAGATTAAATAGGCTAATGAGTGGTATAAATATTATAAAAAGGTCATGAACTTGACATATTTTTCTTTCCTTTTTAATCTACCCTCAAAAATTCTTCATTTAAGCCTAATGCTCCGCTTGTCGTATATTTTACCTCGCTTGTAGCATAACTTCGTTTTTAAAAATGAGGATTATCGAAACTTCGCAGTTTTTAACGCCATTTATCGGATCCGGGTTTTAAAATCTTTTTTTTTTATTTCATTTTATACTTATTATAGTTTGATTACCGAAACCTCTTTTTAAAATCTTTTTTTTAAATTTCGTTTTATACTTAAAATAGTTTGGTTTATACGTAGGAACTTTCGTAGGAACTTTTCGTAGGAACTTTCCACATACCATCGGAACCAGTCTTGGTCCAAGTGAGTACCGATAATCAATGCTCTACTCTCGTTTACAATCCTTTATTTACGCGATAAAGATAAGATTCGATAGTCCGTTATTGACTTTCAAAGTAAATATGCAGTATTTCACTATAGAATTTGATTTCTTTTATAAAATAAGGTAAAAGCAATTTTTAAAATGCAAGTCTGTTGTAAAATTGAAATATAAATAATCTTGTCTTAAAAATCGGATAGTCAAGTCAAATATAAGGCAATTCCTGATATTTTGTATAAATCGAAATATGAAAAAGAATATTTCCTCATTCTTGTTTTTGTTAGTTTCACATGCGTTCTTTTAAGCGTCTTGCAAACTACTTTTGAATAGTATCACTGAATCTTTTCTGTCCTTATGCTTACCCTTGAGGCTCTCATTTAAAATTTATTTAAAAGTAAGTATAAAAGTAAGTTAGTTTTTAAAAAAAAAAGTTATGGAATAAAATATGTAAAATTTTACACTGAAATTATCATAATCTACGAGGTGAAGATTTAACTTAATTTTGTGAAAGCGTCGATTTATTTTCGAATGGTTAAGTAGGCCATGAAAATATAAGCCGCGAGCATAAGCTATATGAAATTTAGGTCAGAGAGAAAATGGGAAAACATAACGAGATTTATTTAATGCACTAATGCAACATACATAAAACAATCAAGAAAAATGGCATTACAGTGATGCTTCTGATTATAATGAATGAAATAGACTTAATAACCCAATTACCTCAATGCCGTTAATGACTGTCATATTAAATCTGGGTGAAGTTATCCCGAAATTAAAAGAAACTTCGATTAATAATTGAGATTAACAGAGGCACTTAGTTATTTATATTGAGGATAACAAGACGTTAATGCTGGAAAATTAGATCACTCACCAAAACAAAAACTTGAACAGTCCTCCACGTCATATTCGCGATCAGTAATCTCATTCACTCCGGAACTCGAGGTACTTTTCCTTTTTTCTTCAACATTTACCTGTTTTTATTTAGTATTTTTTAACTCTCTCCCTTCTTATTGGATCTCTTTCCCCGTCCTATACTCCTTATTTCCTATTTCAGCGCCATTTTCTTAAACTCCTCTAATTTTTACATTGGTCAAAAAATTGATAAAGGAAACGGATTTTCAAATTAGAAGTGGAGGACTGAAAACCGCCTATTTGTTTGGCCCTTTCTTGCATGTGGATTTCTGAGGGGTAGCAAAATACTGACTATTGGCAGGCCTGGCTTATTTATTTCATCTGGTATGAAAATAGAAAAGCTAGTCCCGAGACTGACACTTTCTTCTGTCCAGAAAACTATAGATAACATTAGCTATATGTGAACAAAAGGTTTCTGATCCACCATTGTGGTCAAGGAATATTATCTATAAAGGGAGTTCTTTCCGGGATCTGTGAATGATATCTTACGTAAGGGAAACAGGAAAAAACGTTCAAATTTCCATCATCAACGACCCATACTGAATTCCAGAATGATTCAGAATAGGAGTTATCTCAATTATGATTTTAACCGTTAGTTGTAGAAAACTTCCAAGGAAAACACTTTTCAAATTATGTAAGGATATCGGATGTCGAATATGTTATTTATTTTACAGGTAGTGGTATACATATAAAAATACAGAATTTAATTTTTTATATGGGCCTTGTACTAAAACAATTTCCAACTAGAAAAATATTGCCCTATATCTAATTAGTCAAACAAAAATTCATATTTCTATGTAGAATATTTGTTGAGTTATTACAAGTTAAATTTCATCACTTATGAACCTCTATCGCTTATTTGGTGAATTTTTGGCGAAATAATGGCAACCTTGGGGGACTATTTTTGGAAAAACGAAACGCACGCGTAAACTTGTTTTGTACGACGCACAAACCCAGAATTTAATCAAAATGTTATCTAATTTTTCCAATTTGTGAATGGTGCCTATTTGTTTGGCGCTCAAATACAGAATTTTAAATATACAATACCTCAACGAATATTCCACAAAGAAACATGAAATTTTATTGACTAATTAGACAAAGGAAAATATTTTTATAATTAGAATTATTTTAGTAGAAGGCCAGTATAAAAGTTAAATTTCGTATTTTTATACACTTACCATTGTAAGACCCTGTAAAACCTTCAATATCTTTACATAATTTGAAAACTTTTTTACGTCGGGAGGATTATTCGACGGCTTACAGTTAAAAAGATAATTATGGTGATATCGGTTCTGAATCATCCTGTATATCATATGGTTACGACATCACATCTTTATAATTACATAAGAGATGTTTTAATAGATATTTAGAAAATAACGGCTAACATGCTTGGTTGAACCAAAGGTGAAACTGTTTTGTGTGGTAACTCAACCGTAGGACTCTAACGAGTCAATGAAGGGAAATTTTGTATAAAACGGGGGATTTTACGTTTTCAACATTATGAATTAATTTTCGTTTACTTTATGAGGCCCTCGGTTTATGTTCGTTCACTCCTTTTTTTCAGCCATATCCATGATTACAGAACCAGAGATTTCTTATTCAATAATTATGAATTGTGTGTGTGGTGCCAATACTGGAGGATGATTCAATTATGATGGAATATAAATAGGCTACTTAAATCAAATTATCATATATGTCCCTATATTAAACTTCTAATGGAGCTAGAGTGGTTCCTATGATTCTCATAATGTCGAAGATTATGTCTAGTTTACGTTATCTATCGTAATGAAGAGGAGCGGATTCGCCATCAGCTGCTTGTTAGGAACGCCTCAATGCCCAAATTTCGGAAAGCTTTGTGTATTGACGACCTTGTATTGCCGTTGTCATGACACAGCAAAGGCTATGCGAAATTCCTATTCAAGCGCTCCTCTTGAACACCTGCTATGGGAACTGTCAGTTCAAGCATGCCATTTATGAGAGCATAACAAAGGATTGGCTTAATTGGAATTTTGGAAATTTTGCAATTATGGCTACTGACACAGATAAAACTAATCTCTTCAGATTTCTTATCAGTCAAATATTAAAAGTAAAACTCCGATGATGGAAAACGAGAAGTTCAATACGGCATTTAAATTTTCACGTAAATCTGTGTGTTCCAATTACTACATTGCTAAGAACATTTATATTACGAAATAACCGGAATTCTCCGAATTCTTAAATTATTTACTCCCTTTAATTTCAGAATCAAGGAGAGCTGTATATAATAAATACTTTTTCGTAGCTTTAAAATTCCGACCATACCTGTAATAGCTGCACTGAAAAAACGTATTAAATTTTTTTCCCTACTTTTAAGTTACCTTTGAAAAAATTTGCAATTTTATTTGTGATGCTAGAGAATTTTAAGCATTTTTGTGCTTCTGTGCTTTCCAGTAAAATACTTTTCTTAACCAAGTAATAAAATTGGTAGCAAGTTTCTTGGTGTCATTTTTCTATCGGATTCAGAAACTCGTGCTCAGAAATTTCAATAAAAACTCCTTCCAATGCACATGTTGTCAAAGCCCTTGATGAACATCAGCAACTTCTTTATTGAACTCCAATTGGACGTCGTTTTTGAACCCCCTCTCGCCTCTCAAGATTCGAGATTAAATTGGAATCTTAGAAAGGCGAGAAATTCCTTGGATTGAAGATTGTTTTTGTAAATGTCCACACCAACTGCTGTTCTTTGTTAGAACGGAAGTTTAAGGCGGCAAACATGAGTTTAAAGAGAGGAGTTTTATATTAAAATGAAAAAACACTCTGAAGATTTTTATCTCGAGAATCAATTTTAATTATTCTCTTATTAAAAATATGTTATTTCAATATGCATTGAAGAAATACATTAATTTATTAAAAGTAGTAATTGTTGATAAGATGTATTTTCTCTAATCGATGGTTTTCGAAATTTTTAATCTTTTAGTTTATACTAATTTTTTTAAAGACTCACCATTTCTGGTTTTCTTACCATTTGGTGCTAGATTTTTTTTTCAAACAGCCAGATATAAGCAGATAATTCTCAATTGTTTCGACATAGCGCCACCATAATTGACAACTAACATCATCCCAAGGTAAGTTTACAAACAATAAAATTTGCTAGAAAGCATAGGCGTAGACAGAAAGTTCATAAGGGGGGTTATAGGCTCAATGGGGTTGTTACAGAGCTTCAACCCATAAATTCCTTTGTTAAATATACAAAATTTCAAAACCGCTCCCTGGTTACACCTATGCTAGCGAGTCGAACCTAACCCATCGAATCCAGGGAGGCAATGCATATAACTACTAGGACGCTTAATTTATACTATTAATTTAATGCGAAATGGTGAATCGTTGAGAAGCCATTAATACGCGAGGTCAGGTATTCTGGCGGAGAACAAAAAGCCAATATAACTAAAAAAGCAAGATAAATTAGCAAGTTACATGCCCTAGTGTGACTGATTAATGTGAATATTAAAGGAAATGAAAGTATAAGAGAGAATGTTCCCTTCAGAGGGAATGTGTAGAATGCCTTAAGCCATAGCAGA
>QLNU02015360.1:84809337-84823898 GCA_006491805.2 Dysdera silvatica | reverse complement strand
TGCATTCGACTAATAGTACATGTATTGATTTTGACCACCATTTAGAAATTTCATGAGCATTATGGGAAGTATGATATCATAATCAAAAGACCAATTGACCAAATACTATGTCGAAAGTTATAGGGCCGCTAAAAACTGATTACTTGGTACTTGACTACATTTTTCGGTGGTCCTAAATGTTAGTGTCCCTGGGCGGCCGCCCAGCTCGCACCCCCCTAAGCACGTGCCTGAATTTGGGAGTGGGTTTTACTACATTGGTCTGTAAATGGCTATTTCCAAGAAATAGCAAGAGAAGTTTCCTTTTGTTAGTTATTTTAGGAGAAATGGGCAGAAAGAGCTGGAGGCTAGGTGGTTAAGTCAGATGTAAGAGTATTTTGTTTCGAGTTAGTAAAGAAACCCAATGATGAAAATAAGAGACTTACGAAGGTTAAAGGATACGTGTCCATTAGGAAGAAATAATTCATGATATCAAGCGCAGAAAACGGCTCTATAAAAAAATTCTAATACTTAGGAAAGTGAATGAATACGGCAGAAAATTGTAGGAGGGCAGCAATTATTTTAGTTTAGAGAATATTGAAATAGTAGAAAACCATACACACCTGAAATCTGAAAAAAAGGTAGCTTCTTGAATTAAAAGGCATGAATAAATGCAGTATGAGGGTAATGACATTACTTATCATCCATGATGTAATATATGTTAATATATGATGGCATTACACATCATATTGGATATCATGTCAAAGCTGAAAATACGTAGAAAAGGTGCTTGTAGAATTATTCTCTATATACCTAATATACGATAATAATAATAATATACTGTCAATATACCAAACTAATTGAATGTTACTGTAACAATTCTATTATTATAAGTGATAAAAAATTCTTGAAATTTGTAAACCCATCAGACTATCTTTAGGGGTATTTGAATAAATATAATTTAAAAAACTACTAACACATCGTCTGCAACAAACCCAAAAATTTCAAAACATAATACAAGAGTAATCAATGACAGAAACAGAAGTTGGGTACAAAAAGAATATTAAAATCTTAAAATAGTGTTCAATGATTTCACATAAAAGGAAAATTTACAGATTTTAATACTGAGTTGGAACTTGTAGATTTACACATTTACTTTGGTTGACTAACTCCAATGGAAGACGCAATTACGGAGTAACTATGTGGATATGGTGGACTGAACTGTGTAGATTTATGTAATGGAGGAACTTATACAGGCTGAGTTTAATCCTCCGCACCTCCGATACATTTTTGAAATCCTTATGTTATTATAAGCCCATTTGCAAATCATTGTTGGATCGAAAAATGGAATTTTATATTTTTTTGTTTTTTTAATTTTTTCGAGCGGACCATGTTTGTTGATTCAGCCAATCATGGGTTAGGGGAGGCCAACCTTCTTTTCAAGATTTCACGCCCATTTGACGAGACATTCGACATGTTCAGCCAAATTAGTATAAGATTTATTACGGCAGTATTTCGTTCCAAGAAAATAAGTTTAATTATTGGTTTTATGACTATTCAACACAGAATAGACTGAACGGAATGATTTCATATTTTTGCTAGAAACTGATTACTCAATAATAAATTGGATAGAAGTGAATTGTGATAAAAGTGTAATCTTCAGAATTCGCTAAGGAAGCTCGCTAAACTCGCAAATGCAGTTTTCTAAAGTAACCAAATCAGTTTGGCTGACATTATTTCGCGGAAACATCCACGCGCGGGATTCAAAATAAAATGAATGCTTCTCTTATGTACAAACTGAATTGCAACTTGCAATGTGATTATAAAAATTAAAGTAATTTGTTTCCTGCTATAACTTTCAGAAATAAAATAAAAAGAATATAGAACTTCAATTTAACAAATAGAGAAAAAAATAACTTTACAGCTACTTCAAAATCTAATACGTTTAAATTTAACAAGTTAACGCTAGCTCTGTATTACTGAGCGTATTCTAAACTTTTAGAATACACACCGCGTTCGCTTTTTCACATTTTTCGACCAACTAGCTACCTCGCCACGTGTTGCCAAAAAGGTTTCAATTGGCTCTATTTTAACTTTTAACACTTAATTTCTCGATTCCTTGGGGGGGAGGGGAATAGCTGCTAATTTTCATACATTAAGGATTTTAATGTGTCTACATTAAGCTCAATTAAATTCGTTAGATTCGGCATGTGAGCTCCGAGGAAGTGGGGGAGGGGTTACTTGTGAGTTTTCCTGATTTTCTCAGTCTGTAATGTAAATACGAGCCAATCTCCTAAAAATTCCTCCAATGAGGCAATCCTCTCTATCGCTCCAAGGGAGGCCGGCCGGTGCTTACACGCTTCTCCCCACTTCCCAAGTCCTTTAATAACTTGAGAAATTCAAGAAAAGTTCGTTTGCTTTTATAAACAGTTTTTATGTTACAACTACCAAATGTTCAGGGCCGGACATTAGCTGAAGCCATTCCTCTCTCCCCCAAAACCGAGCAGTTTTTAAACACAAAAAGGTAAAAATATTACTACTGATAGGTTGTACAAAAAGTGCTCACGAACTTACTTTACAACTTTGTAATAATTTTATGAAAGACGCTGATTGGAGCGGAGCTTGCCTACCCTCTACCCACAAAAAAAATAAAATTAATTGATGAGCTTCGGAACCATTGATTAGTTGTAATATCATCAATCAGATAATAACAATTATAAACACTGTATTAGGGAAAAACGCCACTGAATTAAAAATTTACAGAACGGTAGATAAGCATTACTAGAATGATGGAGTGGAGATGGGGTGTGATGTATATTTTAATGAACAATCCAGAAAATTAACCATGTTAAAAAAATGCACGCTAACACTTAGGCGATGGGGGTCAAACCCCCGCAACCCCCCCCCCCACCGTTAGGATAGGCAAATGGGACGATGTCTAAATGTTCTCTATTGCATAATTTTTAAAAACTGAGGTTTTTTATATTTATTAATTAGGAAGAGATTTAAGAAATAGCGATAAACCGCCAATTCTAACAAACTGTTTATCACCGAGCGTAAGAATATTGTAAATTTTATTTTCGTTGTTCGTAACACGGTGAAGACAGCATGCAAAGTCGCCAAATTGGGCTTACCCTTTTTCTGATAGTATAGAACCAATGAAAAGGTTTTCTCGGAAAAATAAACAACACAGTTGTTACTCGTTAGCGCCTATTGGTGAAACTAGTCCAATCAGTGAACAGATGGCTATTTCAAAAATGTTTCGTGGGTGCGGTGGATTGAACTCACCCTTTATAGAACAATACAAGTGTATTAAACTTAGCTGAAATCTATTTGGAAGAAATATGTTTATTTTTGAAGGAAAACTACCGTATACTCTTAAAACGAGATTTCAATCGTTTGTTTGTTACCATTATTTTCTTATGGCTTATCGTAATAAAATCAACAGTAACAGCAAAACAGAACTTAGAAACAACCCAAAAGGTTCATGAAACACACATTATTGGAATGACTTGTGAAAATTGAAAATGAAATACGAGAATGAAAGGGAAAACAAGGGTTGAAGGTTTTGTTGGTAAAGTAAAGAAAGCTTAAATGATAATGGGCAGGACATACTGCAAGAAGAATTGACCAGTGATGAACAAACCAAATTCTAAACTGGATACCAAAGTACCACCAAGGGTTGAGGAAATGTCTTTAGACAAAATGGATGAAATAGGAAAAGAGGCTGTAGTAACATAGAAATAAATTTTTCAGAACAGATATGTGTAGAAAGCACGTGAGTGAATCTTTCACCCATAGGTCAATAGATAATGATTAAACGAAATATGATTATATATATATATATATATATATATATATACACGCATATATACACAAACACATACACACTGATAATCATTTAAAATTTACTTTCCTTCTTCATTAAATTATAAATCAGTGCATGCTGCATTGTCAGCATTTTATCATAGGAAAATCCGCTTTTAAGATAAAGCTGTTGCAAGGATAAAATGGTTTTCGAAGTTTTTGCCCAGGAGCAGATTTTTGCCGTTAAGCACGTCCCTCACTTGTTTTCCGTCTAAACTCAATTCTCTCAAGATTTGTCTGCTTTGCTTCATTCTTTCAGAAGTTCTTCCTTATCAAGCTTTCTCCCGACCAAAATGGAAGTAACTGTTCTGTCAAAATCACTTTCAGGTTTCAATTTGCTGAAAAAGCCGAGCTCAGCAACTTTAAAACGAAGTGATTCGTACACTGTGGGATGGGAGGGGAATATTCTCTGAAAATGTAAAATTCTTAAAGCAACTACAAAAATGCTAAATATTTAGAATGGCCTTGCTTTAGTTTTTTTTAACTCACAGACTGTACAATGAATTATGTCTGAAAAGAAACCGTCAATTTGTTGTGACTTTTGTATATACTATTATGCATATGTATATCACTTAGCTGAATCTTACTTCGTGGTTTTAAAAGAACTTTGGCCTAATTTTTCAGCCACTGTGTGTCGTTTATTAAAATAAAAGTTTAATTCAAATGTATTTAAGCATTTATTTTATAAAAAGTATACAGTGAGAGCCCTGCATGAAAATACTCTTCAGGTAGATATGTAAATGATGATACGTAGCCTAGGGATTAGATAAGGAGCATTTTTCCGCACGGATGAACAAATCTGATCTGTTTTGCTATCTCATTACGATAAGCAATATATAAAGATGCTCCTATTTTAAACGTTTTTATTGAAGAAACAAATGAGCACGTATGAGAGAGGTTGTATCGTAATTTTAAGAGAAGCAGAGTAATCACGAAAGCTTGTCAGCCATCATTTTGGCCTAAGTAATGTGACAGTAAGACGATGTTGGTGGCAATGGGTTTAGGAGGGCATACATAGCCTCTATGAAGGATCTGGATATCATAGGAAAATAGAATGCTTTAAGGGATTGTGGGGATACGAAAGCAGCCATAACGGCAATTATTGGTGTACCTGTCCTTTAGATAAAAGCACATGTTTTTTTCTACGCATCAAGGGATACTATTCGGAGACCGCTGGTGAGGCAGACTTCACGTTCTGTGCCTTTTGAGACGTCTACGACTAACCATCCAACATAAGTAGTACCATCTGAGGGGCTATTGGGCCCGAGATTCCTGGATAATGTCTAATTGAAGTTTTGTTGTGTTCAACAACGAATTCCGTTTCCCTCTTGGTGCAGACGATCACCGTGCTCACGTATGAAGAAAAAGTGTCTCTCTCCAAAATTAGGCTGCAGCAGTCTAACAGAACAACACACACGGTCATTGTACTTGGGGTTAGAGTGCAGAGAGCTGTTAAATAGCTTTTTCTTCATTCAGGAATTGGTTAAATGAGCCATGAATTAATTTTTAAGAACTTGGACCATTGAATAATAATTTAAACTTAGACCAAAATGATTTTAACACATATAGTTAATTTTACCGTGTAATTTACATTGTGCCGCATGTAAAATTACTGATTGGTAAACCAAAGTAGGGACAAAAGAACAAGAAAAACAGGAACCCTTTTTTTTTAAACATAACACAAACATTTAATAATTAACTAGGGGATTTGTACAAACATCAATAAAAGGCAATAATTTCTGCTGACATTTAAGAGTGTTTTCGTCTACCGATGTAAATATGTACCGATGATTTTAAGGGTATCTTTGTACGTCCGGGCCTTTGAAGATTCCAATTGGCAGACTTCTATTGTATTGACGCAACTCCAACGAGAAAGAATGATCAGGCGCGGTGATCAAAACCAGGGCAGTCTTTATGCGTCTGTTCTTTACTTACGCCATAAAATCTTGGACTATTCTAGAGATTTTTAAGTTGTACAAAAGGATGAGAGCTATTGCAGGAAGGGTATTGTGTATGAGAACATCGTCTTGGCGCCGTTGTTTGTACGAGAAAGTGAATGCCTTCTTTTATGGCTTAACGTACAAATTTAGGGGAAAATATACAAATTAAAACAAAACTTTGTTACAGGCAATCTTCCTGTAACAATAGCTAACTAAATGCACTACATAAATAACTAAATTACATACAATAATAAAAATCCTAATTAAAATTATAAATGAAATGTTCATTCAACATGACGATAAATAACGTTGAACGTCTATAACCCCCTCCTCTCCTTTGGTGTCCGATGATCAATTAATCGTTAAGTTCATGTTTTATATTTCTTCGAGAAGGCGCCTCTTCGCTCTGCATCATCATTGCCAATTGAACCGGACAACGGATAATTTTCTGAAATACAACCAACCAGGGGGAGAAATAGCGACACAGTATTTGTCACATGTTGACCAATTCACATGATAGTTTCCATCTGGTATGGTGAAAGACCATGTGTAATTTAGCTTTGAGCCCCAAGTTTTGAATTAATAATTAGTTACATAATGTAAGCCTAATTTGGTAAAGGTAATTTAATATAATTCTTAGCGGGCGATAAATCGCCCTGACAGAGTTATCATCTATGGTAGACAATCGAATCACTGAAAAAAGCGCCGCGGATAAAAGCGCCACGGAAAAAAGGGCCTGGAAAAAAGCGCCGACGGAAAAATGCGCCGCGGAAAAAAGGGTCGACGAAAGAGTAGATGCATGTGAAATGATAGTGTGATCGTGATTATAGTACCAGCGTTAGGCCTTATAATGCGAGTGTTAGGCCTAACAAGAAGCAATGTGCAAGCGAGCATACATATGTGTGTGACATCTAAAAATACAGGTATAATGTTAGTTAGTGGCATTCTTTCTCGTTTTCAACTCATAGTAACTTACTATAGGTGTAAAAATAATGGAATAGACCCCCGGATAGGAGTGGGGGAGGCAGACATTGTTTCCAGCCCGTTCGTCTTCCAATTGGCACCACCCTACCCCCATCAACGTTCTGTGCACGACTATGTATATCGGGCCAGAGCTGAGCAAAATACTTAGAAATATGTATTTTCGATAAAAAAAAAATACAGAGAGCACCTTGATCTAACAAGGATTTAAAAGTAAAAAAACTAAGTTTTATCCCTGGTCATAATAGTAAAAAAATTAATTAATTAGAAAAAATAATCATCGTTGGGGTGGATCAGGAGACCGCCTAAGGCGGCAAAATGGCGTAAAAAATTAATTTTAAATCAAACAAAGAAAAAATTGAGCAAATGGGGAGAAAAAATGAAAAAGAGGAAAAATTAAAACGTACAATATTTATTTTTTCCAGTTGGTCAAGATACTGTGGACTAAACGCGGGGACCCTGGTTCGAGTCCAAGATGAGGACGGCGCTTCTTTTTCTCCAAATATAAATAAAAAGCTCCAGTTTGAGCTAAATATACGTGGGTGGCAAAAATTATTGTATAATAAATTCCCCCACGAAAAACTCACAAAAATCTCGCCCCGGAGGCTTTTCTGTGTTGACCATTATTTGGCAATTGTGTTATCCCTGTGAAGGGTAATAATATTAACAAACAGTTATTTTGACACTGGCGTAAGGTTTAAACAACACGACGTTTCGGGAGCCAACTGCTCCCTTTGTCAAGTGAAGACAGAATGTCAAGTGAGGGCATTCTGCCTTCACTTGACAAAGGGAGCAGTTGGCTCCCGAAACGTCGTGTTTTTAAACCTTACGCCAGTGTCGAAATAACTGTTTGTTATGGAATCTCCTGGTGAAACTCTGTATTGTTTCGTTGGTAATAATATTAATATCTTACATCCTAATATACGGAGAAAAATGCGTTTGTTCTTGTCCACATTCGTCTAGTAGGTCAAGACACCGCGTGCTCAATGCGGGGACCCTGGTTCGAATCCAGGATGAGGACGGCGCCTCTTTTTCTCCAAATATAAAAAAAGCTCTAGTTTGAGCTATATGAACGTGGGTGGCAAAAAAAAATGTATAATAAATTCCCCACGAAAAACTCACAAAAATCTCGCCCCGGAGGCTTTTCTGTGTTGACCATTATTTGGCAATTGTGTTATCCCTGTGAAGGGTAATAATATCTTACATTACAGTGTATGTAAAATCACAATTTCAGATTATTGGGGATTCGGGCCCCACGGGCCCATATAACTCTACGCCTATGATTGTTGCACCGCTGGACATGGGTGGTGATAGTTGAGAGGGAGGGAGATATAGGCAAAAGAAAGTGATTTGGTAGTAAAAGAGTGGGGGCGGTATTTTTTAATTCTCGCCTAGAGCGACAAAACACTTAGAAACGGCTCTGCGCCCGCTAAAACCACTTAACACTCCTTTCCACCAGTCCAACATTGACCCCCCACCCCCCACCCCAAGCATGTATATTTTATTTTAAGAAAATACTGATATACTTAAAAAAATTAAATGTTAAATGGTTTTGAAGTAAGATGCATTTAAGGTCAGTATATTCAAATGTATTTAAAATCGCCTTGTTTTAATTTGTGCAAATTTTTCATTGGCAGTATCGAAATCTACATTAAAATCTTTCTCAAACAGTAGCGTAGCAATTCAAAACGAGGAGGGGACTCTTAGCTTTAATGACGATTATGTGATGCGGCCTTAGAGGAAATAACGTGGTTTGATATCCACAATGCGGGGTTTGAACTCCCTTAGCCCATCCCTTGCCTACTCCATTGGTCTCAATTGATACTGTTGCCAGGTTACTTAGTATTTCTTGACTCATTGCACATCTTCGATAGGTTTTAATTAATTTCAGTTTTGAAAACCAAATGTAATTGTTTTCGAATATGGGCAATTGAAAGGACTATTTGTAATAATCAAAATGCCAATATATTTATTAATTTTTTATAACTACTATAGGCAATTGGTAATCGATTAAAATGCACTAAATAAGCAAATAAATAGATTATATTCACTAGGTTTATTTTAATGAGGATATGCTATGAACATCGCTACCCCTTGGATATACATATATGATGTTAACCATACAACGTTTCTCAAAAAATTTAGCTACATGGTTTTTATTTATTTACAATTTTTAATTAGTTAAAAGCAGTTATTGAAAAAACACAACAATTTTTGATCTTTTCAGAATAAAAATGTTCACCGATTAATGACGATAACAATTTACTCTCATTCATGACGAATTTTTAAAAATTCTAAAAAAAAAATCACATTTGTGTAAAAATTAAATTACGAAAATGATGGTACGTATTAGGGTGCTCAATGCAATTTTTAAACTGCTTAAAAATATTTGTAAAAATACATACAGTCAAACCAGAGGAGGACTGAATCTTCTTAAAGGGCGCACACCTTGGATTTTCGGAGGGCGCGAGTCCTATCGCCCATGTGGGTGCACTGGCCCTGTCCGCCCCTGACGACAAATAGAAAAAGCGACTCAAAGGATATCAGCAAAGTAGAGATTATGTCGAGAACTTGTTTGAGAGTTAAATGAAGAGAAAGTTTATTAGAAAATTCTAAATTATTTTATTTTTATTTATTTTATTAAAGGACGTGACTCAAACACATTTTTTATATTGATCCAAAACTTATTCACATTATCTTGCTTTGTTCTGCAGAAGGAGTGTTTTTCACCAATCTCATTCTCACCTAAGACTCAAAGGGGTAACTAGGAGAGAAATTTCGACTTGGAGCTTGAAAAAACGACGCATAAACGAAGCTAATAAGAATTGAGCCATATAAAAGAAATATTTTACTATTAAAATATATAGGAATGAATCGGGGCATAAGCAAAACGACGTATATCTTTTTGGGTCTAACGTTCGCATTATTCTGCTAGGCTTAACCCTCGCAATATACTGCTTCGTGTAAAGCCTAACGCTCGCTTGCCTATTGCATTTTGTTAGGCCTAACCTGGCACTATAATCACGATCGCACTATCATTTCACATACATCCGATTTTTCCGCGGCCCATTTTTCCATCGGCCCTTTTTTCCGTCGGTGCTTTTTTCCAGGCCCTTTTTCCCGTGGCGCTTTTTTCCGCGGCGCATTTTTCTGTTTACCTAGACAATCTCTACTAGATTTTCTATAAGGAAGATTGAAAGCATACATTTCGTACTTGGGAAACGTCATTCTGCTAATTCTATTGCTTATATGAAAATATTATTATTGACACACTACGAAAATCAGTTACAAATAAAAATATAATTATCGCTTATTTATTGCGTATCATGACACTTAGAAAGCGCTCAATGGCATTTCGACCAGTTGGGCGCTGTTCTACATCAGGAGATAAACAACATTTCAAACACGAGTGGTGTTGCCATTCTTTGAAACTATTATTTTACAAGATGCTGTGATCACTGTTCTGGTTGCAGTCTGCGGTAGCAGGGCGGTCTACGCATGGCTGAAAAATGGCGTAGTTTTATGATCGTTAATTATAGTGGAAGAATTGATTTTGATATGATGAGAGTCCAGAAAATCCAGTTCGAGTGGAGACCTAGGCTGACTTAGCAAAGTAGGTTTGTTAAAGATAAATTTGTGGTCGTTTACCCAACAGTAGACAGCGATGGAACATTTTTGGAATTTGGCCATTTTTACGTAGTTTTCGTGTTCTTTTAGCCTATGTTTCAAGTCATGTACAGTTTAGCAGAGATATGAACGGCCACACTGGCAAAATATGTTATAGACTTCCCAACGTTGGGTGAGGGGGAAGAAATGTTTGATGCATGGGGAAAATATGACGTGAAAATTCGCTTTCTTTTTTTTTAAATTTTTGCCACCGCAAAACTAAGTTTTTTGAAAAACGGAAGAGCAACGAAGCCAAAGAAGTCAGCTATCGAGTAATTGGAGAGAGTTGTAATGGGGCGAGGTCTATTCAGTTTCGCCAGCGCCCGATCAATGATATTGCGATTAAAACCGCTGTCAACAGCGATGCGTTTCAAAACATCTAATTCCTGGGCCAGTAATGCAGGAGTTGACAGAGTTAAATATCCCGAAAATCAAGGTGTAAAATGCGGCCATCTTTTCCTTAACAGGATGGCAGGATTTGGCATGGGGAAGAAGGGAAACCGAGGACGGCTTCCAAAAAACTGTAGTAACGAATTGATTATGTAATTTAGTGATAGCAAAGTAAAGAAAGGAGAACAACTTATTCTTTTCGATTTTAAGAGAAAATTCCACCGGCGGATCAATAGAATTGACTGAAAAAAACATCAATTGAATGTTTCCAGCGGCTTCGCCCCAAAGGATAAAAACGTCGTCGACGTACCGTGCCTAAAATTTAAAAAGGGTTTTCTCAAAGAGTAGGATTTCGAAATAGTACATATAAAGATTGTATAGAATAGGAGATAATGGATTGCCCATAGCCATTCCATCTGTTTGTTGGACAAATTTTCCTACAAATATAAAATTCGTTTGCATAACGCAAGCTGCGATTAAGGAGGAGAGTTCCTGAATTTCGGGTTAGGAGAAACGAAATTCTTGGAGGTGTCTCCTAAGACAGTCGAGCGCTCCTGTAATTGGAATATTGATGAACATTGAATTTGCAACTGGAGAGATCATGACGCAATTATTTGGGTGAAATTTCAGAGTTTCTGCACAAATTCAAACGATTTTTTGCACTATAGATATTTACGATTTATCAACGAATAGAACCAAAACTTGGGCAAATCGAAAACAAACTCGAAAAGCTAAAAGAGCTGGAAGAAGTAACACAAAGCCTCAACTTCGTGAATAACAAGTTTGAAGAGATGAGAGAATTGTGTCTTGACCTGAAAAGGGAAAACTGTCGTCTTTCCGCAGAAAACGATGCTCTGAAAGACAAAGTAACGGATCTGGAATACGCCTTGGATGAAATCGACAGCTATAATAGAAGAAACAATATTGAAATCCGTAATATTCCTGAGAGCAAAGGTGAATCTACAGATTTGATCCTGAAAAAGATTGGTAAAGTTCTAAACATCGAACTAAATACTTCCAATATGGAAGCATCTCATCGAGTCCTCTCTTCTCAAAAATTCAAGCCCATTATAGTTCGATTTGTAAATCGCCGCAGCCAGGAAAAAAAGAATTACATCGAAGGACCAGGGATTTTCTGGAGAAGTGCAGCCAATATTCATAAGTGAACAATTAACGCAAAGACGGAAACAGCTATTCGGAGCCGCCCTCGAAGCAAAACGTACACATGGCTGGAAACACCTGTGGACTTCTAATGGAAAAATCCTCAGCCGATACACGGACGGAAGTACCATTCTCCAAATAACGTGCCGTAATCTTAAACATTTCAACATTGTCGACCAGCCTTCGGACCCATCTATCCGGCGTCAATGATCCGTGTGGGGTGCTTCCGGATTTAAAAGATGGCTTTCTTGTTTTTACCTTTATCGCGCGCTTCTTTTCTCCTTCCTTCGCTATGGCTTCTCGGTTTCTTTCTCCCTTATCTATTAATTGTCACTATCACTGTGCGGGCGATTTGCAAAGCATATTAGCTAATTGCAGGGACGACCTAAGCGTCCTGCACATCAATATCCGTAGTCTCCTTAAAAACTTAGATCTAATCTCGGAGTTGCTCATGACTTCAAAAATTCCTTTCAAAATTATTGCATTAGCCGAAACCAGAACTCTTTCTCAAATCGACGCTAAATATTTAAATCTAGATAATTACCGTCTAGAACACGTCTCCAGACCAGACAGCTCTCACGGGGGTGTAGCCATTTACGTGCATAAAACGGTTAATTACAAAATTAAAAACGTCGGCCCAATTGATTCCTGTGAATCACTCTTTCTGGACATAAATACTTATTCCCCCTCTGAATACAGTTTCTGTGGGTGTTATTTATCGTTCACCAAACAACAATGCAGCCGACTTCCTTAAAGCACTTGAAATTTCTCTTTTCCAAAATTTTTCAAAATCGAATTTAATACTTTGCGGTGATTTTAATATAAATTCGCTCGAGAACACCCCTATTAACCGTTCTTTATCTAACATCCTTGCTTCCCACGGCTGCATTCCCTTCATTAATAAAGCTACCAGAGTTACAGACGTGTCAAAAACCCTCCTAGATCATATTTATTCCAACATCACCGACTATCCATTTCAGGCAGGCATAATTCAAACGGGAATCTCAGATCATTTTCCGGTATTTATTAAAATATCGAATTTACTACCAAGATGCACTATTGATCGTAAAACCCCGAGAATTTCCTACAACCTAGAAAAAGTTTCCTCACTACTCAACAATGCAAACTGGCTTGACGCGATGTACAACAGTTTCGATCCCAACGAGGCTTACAATATTCTTACAAAAGGGGTAACTGGGGCTTTAAAAAATTCCGAATATTTAACTAATAAGTCTTATAAACGCACTCCAAGAAAGCCTTGGATCACAGGAGGTATCCTGAAATCCATCATCAATAGGGATCGGCTTCATGCTAAATACAGGAACAGTCCTTTTGACCCCCTTTTAAAATCAAAACATGTTTCTTATCGAAATTTGTTAACTACAATCCTGAGAGTAGCCAAAAGGAACTACTTTGATGCGAAGTTTAAAATCTCACTCGGAGACAACAAATCTACGTGGAAAACAATTTACGAGGCCCTAAACCGCAAAAAATCAAATAATCTCCTCCCCACCAAAATCAATGCCTTTGGCACTGAGCTCCACACAACTAATACAATAGCCAACGGCTTCAACGAACTTTTTGCAAACGATCCCCCCCTCCCAACAGTAGTTCCACTCCCCCGCACACCACTCAGATGTTTTTGAACCCTTCCCCGCCGCCGGGTCTTCTTTCTTCCTTAAACCATTGAGCAGAAACGAGGTCAAGCCTTCTATTAATGCTCTTAGTTCCAAGTCCACAGGTCTCGATAATATCCCGCCTCATATTGTTAAAGCCAACCCAGATTTCTTTGCAAATGCTATTGCGCATTTAATCAATATCAGCTTCAATAAGGGTATTTTCCCCTCGAAGCTTAAGATGGCTAAAATTATTCCTATATTTAAAAAAGGCGACCCATCTGACATTCAGAATTATCATCCTATTTCTATCCTTCCAGTTATTAGCAAAATTTTTGAAAAGGCTTTACACAGTAGACTTGAATCATATTTCGAAAGTAAAAACTTACTTTACAAACATCAATTCGGCTTTCGAAAACATAGGTCAACAACTACCGCCCTCCTTAATATCAAAGAGATGATTTCTGACGAAATAGACAAAAGCAATTTTGTAATAGGAATGCAAAGAGATCTCCAAAGAGCGTTTGAAAATGTTAAGCATGACATTTTACTGACGAAATTAGAACGGTATGGTATTCGGGGTACACCTCTAAAATTACTGAACAGCTACCTTTCTGATAGGCAACAGCAAGTTTTCATAGGTAAAACTCCCTCAACTCGCAAAACTATTTGCGTTGGTGTATCTCAAGGAAGCTGTTTAGCTCCGCTATTCTTCCTTCTTTACATCAACGATTTGCCCCAAGCTGTCCTGAATAGTCAGCTGTTTCTTTATGCTGACGACGCGACACTTCTGGTATCGGGAAAAAATATCGAAGAAACAGTGCAAAAAGTCAACTAAGATTTAGATAACGTCTCACGCTGGCTTTACGTTAACAAACTAGAGCTAAACATTGCAAAATCTAACTGCATTATTTTTCATTCCCGGCAAAAAATATTACCTAACAGTTCTCCAATTACTTTCCGC
>QLNU02015360.1:84794839-84808263 GCA_006491805.2 Dysdera silvatica | reverse complement strand
TCTTCGGATCGACTACCTCCGTCGATCACTACTGATCTGTCCCGTTGGGCTTATGGTTCTTAACCCTCCGAGAGGCACTTCGAATCCGGCTATCTGGCATTTGTGTGGAATGGCACATTGAACGAGAAATTACGCTAGCCGAACTCATCGGTTAACTATTACTTTATCATCGTTCTCGAGCACAACAGTGCAAACAAAATAAAATCTAGCTGCTAGTTATTGCACCCAACTCAGAGCTTGCGCTGGTTCTACAAATGAGCTTCCTTAAATTCGAACCCTTGACCTTCATAGTCTCACGGTTACAACTCCTCAGATAATTTCCATGGCCCGCGGCGACACTCCGCATCAACTTACAGCTTTATCAATTAATGTACTTTGCTTTATGTATGCTTTATGTATTTGTTTAATGTACTTGCTTTATCAATTAATGCACTTTGACCACAATAAATCTAACCTATTACTTATAACAAAAACGTCACTGAACAATTTTAATATTATAATATATTACATTATCAAACAGTGGAAAGATCCGTTACAGCATATAAGCAGGTTTCGCACATAAGTGGGTTTTACATATAAGCAGTATTCTCTGAGCTATTGTGCTCAAATTATTTGCTTATTACATTTTTAAAGTATTTTGCTATTAAATTAGATATTTCTATTTCTTATTTTATAAATCATGTGCATTATTTATTTAAAATTTATAATATACAGTACTATTATTCTATTAATAAAAATTAAAAGAAGTAATGTAGTAGTACTTATACAATCTTACATAAACACATGTATTAATGGAAAAAATTAGTTAACTTCCTTTGTACGCATGGATGTTCTGATAAATGATTAAAGATTTGATCTGTTAAGGTATTAGCGCTTTCCATATGAAAATTGTTTGATTTTAAATAAAATGCAAAAGCTTTAGAAATGCAAAAGCCTTGGAGCTGGAAAAGCTTCTTTACCTGACTGGCTCCGTTACAAAAACAAATTTTGACAGTGATTCCGAACACAGAAAGAGGAGAAAGGCCTAAACAAAGCCGTAAATAAACTAATAAATGAAACTTCGACAAGGGTTGACAGCCATTTCCGATGGGGAGAGACAATCCTTAAAAATAAGGGCTGCCAGCTACATATTTACTTTGGATGAATATTTGTTTTGCATATATCCGGTTTAAATTCTATAATAAAACATTCGTTTGGCTCAGGGAGTAACCTTACGAAGAAAAGTTTGTAGCTTTTCGGCTAACTTGCACCTAAACGTTATAGCCGGATGAGAAAAGTACACCATTCAATTCAAGATATGCAGCCTTAAATTCGAATTCCTTCCCCCTCTGGTCCCTTTATTTGGAGCTTTTTGGCGAATTTCTCAGCTGTTTTTTTAGCCGAAGTTTAGTTATCGTCGCCTTTCGGCGAAAAAGTAAGGAACAGGTTAATCCTTGGTTTGGCTTCAAAAATACTTTCATGTAAGCGGTTTTTGCATGTATAAGATCGCAATTCAGTGGGTTCAGATAACATTAAAAAGATAAAAGAAATTTGAGGATCGATGCTTTTTTGCATATATCAGAATTTCGCATATTTGCGAGTTGCATATACGCGGTTTCGACTGTACTTTCTTTGGGGTGTGTCATTTTTCTTACAGCAAATATATTATCATAAATATAGCATAGAAAACCAGAATTATCAATCCACTGCATGTAATATGAAAACATCTTAGAGGAACTGGCAATTCACCACTCTGAAAAAATGGGGAGCATGGGCGCTCATACGGAGTACTTCTAGGGGGTTGAGAAAATTTGTTATCTTCTTCTCAAGGCTGTCAAACATTTTAGTGAATGTACAAGATACTAAAACGCTACAAAAATAATTGATACTGCTTGACAATTAGTAATGAGCTAAAAAGTACCTTATTTTAAAATGTGACTGTAAAACTTTTGAAAGTAAATAATAATACTTTATTTATTCTTTTTGGAACAGTCGTTGTGACAATACATGACCACACAAAAAAAAAATGTTCCAAGAAAATATCTATGATGAATATAACAGGCTTGAGGACCTCAGACTGATTCAATATAACAATTCACCCAAACAATAAATTCGGCCATCAGGCTATTTCCACATATTAATTCCACACTCTTCACCAATGATCACGCATATGTAATGCACTTCTTATGTGAATTGTTTTTATAATTTGTCTTTATTTGATTTTTTTTTTAATTTTCGATAAATTGTTAGACATTACTGACTATCCAGTATCTTTTAAGCTTTTTTTTTAAATTTTACTATATTATTTAACCGCTTTAGTTTATCTGGTATTCCATTCTAATATTTAGGTCCTATGTAATTTATGTTGCATCTTCCCAATTCTGTTCTTATTTTGGGTAATATTAATTCGTTATAGTTTCGATATCTACTTCTTTTTCGTTTAATTGAATTTTTATAAGATCTGTATGTTTATTTCTCTCATCCTTTTAAACATTTTAATTAGTATACAGTATTTATGAATCTATTCAATTTGCAATATATTAGAATTCATTAAAAAAATCTTTAAGTCTATTCTATTGTCTCTATTAATCAGTTTGATTGATTTATTTTGCAAATTTTTTATAATATCATTGTTAACAATACCCACATTTCCCCAAACGTAGTTACAATATACTATATGGCAATTAATCAGAGAATTATAGAGTTCAATATTTATTTTTGGGGATAGATTTTTGCTCATCTGTCTTAGAATTCCTATACTTTTATATATCTTTTTCTTTATTTTGTTATTTTGTTTATATGACCATTCCAATTTAATTTATTTGTAAGTTGAACTTCTAAGAAATAAATTTTATCCACTATTTCTATTTTCTTATTATTAACTGTTATAGATTTATTAATCATATCGTCATCTAGTTTTATTTTACTTGAAATGATTATTAATTTTGATTTATGTACATTTCATTTCAGCTTATTAATAGCAAACCATTTTTCATATTTTTTTATTGCATTAATACATGTTTCCATTATCTTATTTAAGTCCTTATCAGTAATAATGACGCTTGTATTATCAGCAAATAATGTTATGTTTCCTACATTAGACAGGTTGAATATATCGTTAATATATAAGGAATACAATAATGGCCCCAAATTGGAGCCCTGAGATACTCCGTAATTATTAACCAAGAATTTGGATTTCATTCCCTTCACATATACAACTTGTTTTCCAGCCTTTAAATAACTGCTCAATAAATTTTTGATCTTCTCCCTTAATTCGCAAATTTTAATTTTTTTAATTAATATTTCTCTATTTATTACATCAAATTTTTAGTCAGATCAAAAAATATGCCAATTCAATATTCCTTGTTTTCTATTGCCTCCTATATTCTATTTATTGTTCTCAATAGCGCCCCTTCAGTTGATTTGCCCTTTCTAAACCCAAATTAGAAATTATCCATTATATACTTATTGTCTATAAAATCAATTATTCTTTAGTAAAGTAATTTTTCAAATATCTTCGCAAAAACTGAGGTTATTGCTATTGGTCTATAATTTTCTGTGTTATCTTCCTTACCTTTATTATATATAGGAACTATCTTAGCTGTTTTCATTTCTTCAGGAATTACTTCTGTATCAATTATTTCATTAAATATCACCAACAGTGGTTTAACCAATACATTAGCACATTCCTTGATTATCCTAGGGTGTATGTCATCATATCCTGCTTCTTTTTTATTATCTATCTTGTTTAATTCATTTAATAACTCTGAGTGACTTATTTGACTTACATAAATTGATTTACCAATATTATGACACATATATTCATTATACTCATTGTTCATATTGACCTTTCTATCTACTGTATTCTCTTCAATTTCCACAAAAAATTGTTAAAACAATTTGCAATTTCATTATTGGAAGTTACTTTCACTTAACGTTATTCTTTTTATTTTTATTGTATCTTCCCAGCAATTCATTAATAAATTTCCATTTCCTTTTATTGTTAGTGTGTGATAAATTTTTTCCATGAATTTTTTGTGGAGATCGATTTTCCTCACTATTTGATTCCTTAATTTTTTAAATCTACACCAGTATATTAACCTTTCAGTTCTTATAAGCCTGTTGAAGATACAATTACTTTTCGTTATGAAAATTTTTAATTTATTATTTATCCGACCTTTTTTTGTTTATTTTGTCCTTTATGAGTTTCCATTTAAAATTCCTATCATATATTTCCTTGATTTTATTTATAAATACATCATATTTATTAAAATCGCTAAATTCTACATTCCAATCTATAGAACTCAATTTCTCTTTAAACTTTTCAAGATGTTTTGAACCAAAATCTCTGACTTTAATTTTATTGTTTATCATGAGTTTAGTTTTCTCTTGAACTTCGATGAGTATAGCTTTGTGATCTCTTATTTGGTAATCCAAAACATTTGAATGAATTCCCAATACGTTCGTAAAACATAAATCAATCGTTGTAGTCGAATTATCGGTTATTCTTATATAGTCACTAATTATGTTTTTTAGTATCATCATTTTCATTGCATTTATCAAATAATTTTTATGACTAGATTCTTTACTTACATCAATATTTAGGCTACCTACTATAATTATATTTTTACTTTGTACTTCTTCAATTTTTAAGTATAGCCAATCTAGTAGCTTGTGAACATTTCTTCTTGGATCTCTATATACAATTTCTGTCCTAAGTTTACCTCTTTTTACGCCTATTATTTCCCAATCATCACATGTGTGATAATTCAGTCCATTTTTTCAAAATCCTCGTGAATATTCCTTACGTATACAAATACCCCTCCTCTCTTTTTTTGTTTCTCATCAGATGATAGCCATACCATCCATAGATTTCCGTTTGATCATTTTCTCTAGACCATGTTTCACTTATTCCCAGTTTGTCTATTTGATATTCATTATTTTCCATCATCATTTCTATTTCACTCATTTTGTTGTTTATGCTCCTCGCATTTATATGCATAATTTTTAATTTATTAAAATCACTATATTTTCCAGGTTCCCCTCTTTTCATAATTTTAGTTTTTTAATCTTTAACCTGCAATTTGCATTACTATCAATATCCATACTACCTTGTTAACTTCACACAAATTTTTCTCTATATTCACATTTTCTATGCATAGCAGAATCGGGCAAATCAAATTTTTGAACGATTAGGGGAGGTCGAGCCCTTCTACCCCCATATAAGCGCCCATTGGGGGGAGTTGGTGATTGGATCTATAGTTTCCCTGTGGAACCTGAATCTCGATCGCCAAAAGAAGTGCCTCACAAGGTTCATTCTGTGGACCCCCGGGGTTCCGCGAAAACTCTCCAAGGGTTCTGCAAGCAATTTGTAAAATATCGCTGATAATTTCAAGACAATTTGTAAATCATCTAATTTTCCCCATTGCCAACACCTTAGAGTTGATATGAAAATAACCCTTCCTTCGATACAACCAAACTTCAAAGACTTAATGACGGTGAAAAAAGAAGGAAGTCATTTATCCGATTAATATTTTTAATCGATATAAATACTCGTATCGTTAAAATCGTTCTCACTTCTGTTTCACCTGTTGATAGTATTACTTGCCTTTTTAATTGATGTATTGCTTATATTTTTATGTTTACATAGAAGCAGTGATAAATGATTGCCGTTCAAGTTTTCCTTAAGTAATATTTATAGAGTGATTTCTCGTGGCTAAGCATGTGTGAAGAAAATAGTTCCGTAGGAAAAAAAGTTTGGGATCTAACGCCGGACCATAGCTAGACGATCTGGAGCCCCTGGAAGAACCGTCCAAATTGCGCCCGTAATTGCGAACATACTTCCTTTTGTGTGTTATATCAGCTGAGTTTACGCCCCTCACATGAGCCTTCATCCCCCTCTATCTATGTCCTTAATCTAGAGTATCAAACCCCAAGCTGTATATCTCTGGGAAGAAAAATAAAATCAATTTGTCATGGAAAGGACTTGTATTATCGTTGCTACGAGCTCGGGCGTAATTTCTGTTAGCGGCGTTGTTTTCAAGCAATACTTGATGGTCTGAAATTTTAAATTTACAAGGTTATAACCAGAACGAAAATGAGAGCATTAAAGAAGTTAGTCAGCAGAATAGCAAAGGGCAGAACAATTTGGAAAAAGGGAAACCATTTCGGTTTTTTGTCTACGAAAGAACATTAGCGCTAGTCTTTATGTTAAAAATCTAGCAATAAATGGATAACTCTGATATTTTCTCTTCTTCTTTTTTTGCTTCATTATTACGGTGCAAGAAAACTAACGAGTTATTAATTATTATTACTAATGAGAATTATGGTAGCTGATTTAGTGTATTGCATCTTTCGCAAGGTGGCGTGGTATAAATCAATGTGGCCAGAAATTCAGATAAGGAATTATAGTTTTGTGTGTATGTATGACATAGGCGTACGCAGGAAGATCATAAGGGGGTTATAGGCATTGGCGTACGCAGGGGGTGTTGATGGGGGTTGTAACCCCCCATTGCAATGAAATTTTGTATATTTAACATAGGAATATGTGAGTTGTAGCTCTGTAATCCTCCTATTGAGCATATAACCCCTTCCCTTACGAACTTTCTGCATACGCCTGTGGTTATAGGTCCAATTGGGGGAGGGGTTACTGAGCTATAACTCCATGTATTTCTATGTTAATTATACGAAATTCCATTGCAATGGCTGTGGTAACCCCAATCAACACCCCCCTGCGTACACCAGTGATGTATATGTATGTGTGTGCGTACAAGTATCTTAATTAAGTGAGTGCTTTAAATCTATTGGGTTAATGTTCGGATTCGACGGCTTAAAAATGTTTGCAAGTATATCGGAATTCGTAGTTCGCTTTCAGTCACCCCTTCTGCCAAAGAAATAGAACTCTAAGACAAACAAGAAGTCTCATAATCGGAAATTAAAATCACAAGACAACGTTCAAAGGCTTTGATGCAACAAAGCACTTCGAACGATCATACAAATTTTGATGCCTAATATTACATGTTTGCATAATTTTTATTAAGGAAAGATTTCATCTTTAATCTGATTTCTACCGTAAGTAAACATGTTTCAAATATCCGAACAAACAAGCTCATTTATTTACGAAGTTTAATCAGTTTTAAGATAAATATGACCTCGAGAAAGCTTTCTCCGTTCTTCGAAAATACTCTATTTTAGAACAAAGGTCTCTTTCGTGTGAAACAATTGATGGGAAAAGCTAATGAAACAATACTTTAATCTTTAAGTATTTAAGAATTGTTTATTCACAATTCTATTCTTACACTGCTTAAGATGTTTACCGTTAGTCCGTACTTTAATAATTCCTAAGACGTTAAATTGTTTGATTAGAGTAAGTTTTCGTCTTTAAATAATGCAGTACTACAGAAATATAAGTGAGAGGATTAGCGTTTTATTTCAAGGATTTTAATTAAAAGGAAATTAGTATTTTAAAGTTGTATTAGTAGAAGTAAGAGGATTAAAAATCTGTATAGGAGATGCTAGAAATATAGAATTACGTTTATTTTGTCAAAATTTTAGTATACGGCATATTATCTCTTGATTATAAAGGACAAATTAATACAGAAAAAAGCGATGGTTCAGCGCAACTGAAGTCAACTTAATCCTAAAATCAATGATAGTAATATAAAATGATTTTATAGTAAATTTGCCTTATGTAAAAAGGCACACTTACACATAATATCGTCAGTGACTGTAAATCAACGCCAAACGTTAATCAAACGTGGAGAGCATTTTTAAAATTCGCTAAATAAACTATATAATAGCTAAATAAACTACATAAAAATCACCTTTCCTTTTGTTTAATGAGTTCTATTCATCGTTCATTTTCTTCAATGTTTTGAAGCCATGATTTTTTCTCTAATGTTCGTTCGATAAATTTTTCCACCGACAGATGGCGCAGTACTCCTGCAGTTGGTAATACCATGACGTGTCGGCGTTTCAGCGGTTTCTTTTTAGTCAATTTTGCTCTATTTCTGGGAATGTAGCTTGATGACTTGAAACGAGTCGGTATATTCCTCTTTAATACATGATCAATGTCTTTTAACATCTTCATTACCACCATCCTGTGTAACACTGACATTCTGAAGAATAAAATTTAAACGAAATCCCCGATTGGGTAAAAGCAAGATATGGATAAGTACAGAAGAAATAGTTAAGGGAGAATAGATATCGAAGAGCTAATGAAAATTCAACTAAAAGGAAAACATTTAACAAAAGCAAGGAAGAACATAAAATGTACAAGTGTACCGATATTTATCTCACATACTCAAAATTGAAGCAAAATGCCAAGTTCGCGCATGTGTAAAAGGCAATTAAGAAGTACTTGAAAGATACGAAATCAATGGAAAAGTAGTACACAAACAAACAATTTGCACCCTGTCTCGGTATTTCCCCGGTATTATTTGATTATTTTAATATTTTTCTCACGTTGAAAGAGCCTCAAATATTAGAGATACGCCTAAAAAAGTTACTAGCAAAAAAAAAAGCTTTGTGATTACTAAATAAGAAAGACCAGATTATGGCAATAAGATTGTACCAAAAGTATGTCCTATATTTTTTTAAAAAATCACAAATATTTGTGGCTACTTAGTCTCGGAAATAATCGGGTATGTAGCATTAAGCATCAAAATCGAAAAGTTACGAAATACAAGAATGACAAAATAACGAAAATAAGATTCCAGGAAATAGTAGTCAGAGGCCCTATGTCCGGGCCTATTTGGCCATTTCATACGTAAATTCGGCACTGCACATGCACATAATAAAATACTACAGAAAATGAGGCGAATTATGCTTTTCTGTATTAAATTTGAGGCTTGGAAAATATGGATGCTTTCATAGATTGATCGCTTTTTTAAAAACAACTTCTGTCATATATTTCAAGAGATATAACTTATTGAAAATCGATCGAAAGTTTTAATTTGAACTTCCGAAAAATGGGAAAATTTTAGGCTGATGAAGAGTAAAAATAAAAGGATAAAAAAAATGGTTTTGCAATTTGTTTTTTGAACATTTCATCAATTTTAATGAACGGATGTTGACAGTCTCCACAGGATTTATTTTTTAATTTTAGTTGAGCACATTGAACTGAGAGAGCTAATTTTTTCTTTCTTCGGTGTATAATAACGATAAATGGCGGCGAAGTTTTTTGAACGGCGTTTTTGCACCTACACTGCGTTGATAAACAGATTATTTCAGCTCAGTAATTTCGCCGATAATGTCGTTAATTAAAGTTGCTAAATCACTGTGATCGTACTGATAAAAACAAGACGAGGTAACTGAACTTCAAGTGGATAAAAGCTTCCCGAACTATCGATTCCTTCAGCACTACATTTTTTCTCTCCATCTGCTTTTATATTAGAGACGTATACGTTGAAATGAGCCACAATTACTGTTCTGCAAACCTTAAAATTCAGCAAAATAAAAATCTTGCCAAATATGTAAAACTCGGCTCAATAAAATTGTAAATGAAAAGTCATCTCCATATTTTTCTCCTCCTAAATTATTTATATAATTTAGTTTATGAGAACATGAAAGTTAAAGATTGTATGCATAACTTTATATACAAAGTTAGATATGTAGAACTTGTAGGATTTTGCAAAATGTTATGTGAGGTCAATATATATAAAATCACATAACAAATATACTTCAACTGTGAATTACAGAACAAATTATACTAGAGATGCTGTTACAGATCCATTACCTGTTTCCTTGGAATAATTTAATACCAGCAGGTTGGCAACAGCCACCTTTCGCACGTGGGCTGCATCAATGTTCCTTTAGGTTTTGAAGAAGAAAGCTTCACACTTTTTAAATGGCTATAAACCATTTGTTATATAACTTTAACTGCGATTATGTGTTTTTTACATTATACAGAACAAATTGTCGAATGCAAGAAAAACCTGAGAAATTGCAAAGAATGCTTATTCCCAGCAAAAAGAAAAAAATGGTTGTTTTCTGAAGACATAAAGTAGTTTCGTAGAAAAACCCAAAGAAATATGCTTTAGAAAAACAGATAGATTCTGTAAGAAAATTATCCAAGAACCAAGGCCATAAGCAAAGGAGACAATGGAAGGGTGAGAGGGGGAGATCTCACGAAACACACACTATCTTAAATCTTAAAATAAAAAATGGCCAAAAACTTCGTTATAAAAAGTAGCTCATGCGATTAAAAATATTAAAGAGCAGAAATCCGCGGATGATAATGATACCACTTTAACCGTTTCAGAAAGCACTAGAAAAGATTTAAAAGCTTATCAACTGCCTAATCAAATGCGTCTTAGCGAACACATTCCAAAAGAATAGCACCTTACGGTAATTATATCGCACAATTTAAAGAGATAAAGGGTATTTATAAAATTATAGACTCAATAGTACACTTCTTAGTATATACATTGAACACGTAGATGATTAGGGAGATACAATAATGAGAGAATGGCTCTGCGGTGGTGCAATGGTAATGCATTCACCTAGTGTGCCGTTATCTCGTATTCGACTGCCAACCGGAGATTGGTTCCCTAGCCTTTTAGAAGTTCGGATTCCTTGGAAAACTGTAGGTCCCGGCGCAGCTGTTTTGTGCCGTAAAACTCACACGCTCAAGCAAACAAAGAGATAGGAGATACGATGGTAACACTGGTGTAAACAACTGTGATGTAAAGCAAGTTTAATAAGGAGCTTATTAGAAAGGAGTTGCATGTGTCAGAATATTAAATAGTTGTAACATGAAAAGATGTGTGATTTAAGTGAGTTCGAAAGAGGGGCGATAATAGGTCATTGATTGGTGGGAGTAGCTCACAAACGCAAATCCCGGCCAATTTTTCCAGAATAACTAATCGATGATGCAAAATATATGGTGCGAAAAGCAAACAAGAAGAAATGAAAGGTCTTCCTGCGGGTGGAAAAGAATGGCCGATAACTGAGAGCAACGCTGATTACAGAGTATTATAAAAGGGAACAGACGTGTACTTCTCAATTCATCACATAAATGCCCAAGACGATAGTGGTAACCTGAAACAAATTATTGATGATACAACTCGCCGTACATTGTCACGAACAGGATTTCGCAGCAGGCGATTTATTCCAGTTCTATCCATGTTTGCTGTGAAATTCGTTTACAATGGACATGAGATCAACAAAACTTGGCCAAAGACAACTAATAAAAAGTAGCCTATTCCAACGGATCAGTGTTTTAATTGATGCATGACAATGAACAAGTTAGCATAAGTGAACAACAGAAGACTGGGAGATCATCTCGTAGTGAACGAATGATTAAAATATGATGGATAACAATTAAATTTACCTTACAATCATTAATATTTAATTAATTGTAGAACAAATAATTAGCCGAGTAATTGAAAAGTATTTGGCACAGTCGGTTATAAGAGTAAAGATATCTGCTAAAGTGTAATGATATCTGCTGTAAAGATATTTAATTGTATAAAAAAAACTGCAAGCTAACTATACTGCATCAAATGTTATAACGAGTAAAATTTTGTCACTGGTCCGAATGCGAAAGAAAAGCAAAGAAAATAGATAGAAAAATAAGTAAAGCAGAAACGTAAAATAGAAATAAGAATAGTAAGAGTAACGAAAGCGGGAAAATAAATTTAAAAAAAAAGGAAATAAATTAAAATTAGGAAAAGGGAAGAAGGTTAGATAAAAGAAAAATTCTGTAGAAAGAATATGTCATAGCAAGATCCGTCATTTTAATGTTGTGGTAAACCATGTTAAGGGGAGTTTAGAATCTGTTCTCAGTAAAGATATTTTTATATCGTTAGATGGAGAAATCATCAGAGAGTAGACTGTGACCTGCTCTAAATGTCGGTTGTGTCATGGTGTGAAACTGGATAGGCTAAGAGCCGAACGAGGTAAAAACAAACCAATATTTGGTAAATTCAATTAGAATTGAGTTCGAAACCTGTCTAGCAAACGACTTATTGCGGATGATATTTCAGTGGATATCATGTGAATTAAATTTTGCACCTGCACCGTCGAATATCCCCATTCCTACGGTTCTTTCAGCCCTTAAGCCAGTTCTGGGAAGGATGGAAGATGGAGGAGCTGAGATACGTTCTGAAGTTTCGCAGGTATTGCTGAGGGAACGAGTACGGGCTGGTAACCTTTCTGTTAATGAGAAAAAGGATATTGTGGCCCTCAGAAACAGTAAAGACATAGTTGTTTTACCATCTGATAAGGGTCAGTGTACTGTAGTTTTGGATAGATCTTCTTATGAGGAGAAAGTTCTGACTTTGCTGTCTGATGCCGACAAGTATTCTGTCATTGGGAAAGATCCGACTGGGAGTATAAAGCTACGCACGAACAGCTTACTACTTAATCTTCACAGAGAGTCGAAAATACAGTATTGTACTCGCGATTCCTACGTAGTTCAGGGAGGATAGCTCTCTTTTATGGCTCACCTAACGTTCAAAAACATTGAGTTCCTCTCCAACCTATCATGAATTTCTGCAGTTCGCCAACTTAGGCATTATCTAAACACCTAGCTAGACTTTTGTCACCTTTGGTTGGGTTAACGGCAGAGTCTATGGCTACCACTGAGGATTTTATTTCTTCTTTGCGTACTTTAGAGAAAGATACAGAGGATGTTATTATATCTGACGTTGTTTCACTCTTTACGAGTATACCTGTATCCCTTGCGGTTTCCACAGTTTAGACAAATTAAAGAAAGATTGCTCCCTTGCTTCACGCTCAAGTTTATCAGCAGAAGATGTTAGCATGGTGTTCGAATTTTTTCTGGATGCAACCTACTTTGGAGGGATTATTTACAAACAGAAGCATGTTATCGCGATAGGGTCACCTGTTTCAAGTGTTGTATCCAACCTTTGTATGGAGACGTTCGAGACTAATATTTTTAATTGTGATGATTTCACGCCAAGATTTGGATTTGGAGACGGATGTGGACGATACTTTTGTTGTGCATTCGAGAAACGCGGTGGACAGCTTTCATTGATATCTTAACAGCTTGAATCTTCATGTTTAGTGTACCCTGGAGATAAAAAATGAGGGGTCTTTGGAGTTTTTGGATGTAAAGATTTTTAGATGTGAAGGTGGAAGCCTGTCAACTTCGGCATACGGGAAGCCAACGCACACAGACCGATATTTGGGCTTTCGCTCATATCACTCAACTTGTCATAAAGCTTTTATCATGCGAGCTTTGACTCGTCGAGATCTCAAGCACAGTAGCAGTGTCAGGTTGAAGGACGTTGAGTGAAGAAAGATCAAGGAGGTATTTCTGAAGAATGGCCACTCGAGTAATTTCATCGCTCAAAGAATATCTGATGGTAGAGACCGAGGACCTATGGAGCAAAGATGGACTAGAGGAACTGTGGTTTGACGGTGGAAAGAGATTCGAAGGAGATTGCGCGTGTGTTGAAGAGAGTTGACATTAAGACTTT
>QLNU02015360.1:84770433-84791268 GCA_006491805.2 Dysdera silvatica | reverse complement strand
TCAATCAATAATTTACATATATGAATGATATATATCCAAAGCGTACACAAGTGAAATTACAGATAATAATTTTTCATCACATATGTAAGTCCCGAGTAAATGCTGTAGCATAACTCGTTCGAGACCCTATGACATAGCTATTAACTAACTCCCAATATAACCTTTAACCAATCCTTAATATAACCGTTGACTAATAGTTAATACAACCATTGACTGTGACGGATATTGCTAAATCAATATGCAATATTGCTACATTCCGTGACGCCCTTACACATTCCAGAGAGGCTGGAAACCAGAGCAGGGTGATTGAACCCAAGATGGAGAAGAGGAAGATGGGAGAAATTTCTGTGACATTTCTCCTACAAGTGAGGAAATCCACCAACGAAAGAAGTTATAAGACTTCCATTAGTCAACGAGAAATGTTTAGAAGACGTGAGTGTGCTTAGGCGTCGATAGCGCACGCCTTGCTTTCGTATTTAATAAGTTGTGTACTCACAGTAACAGTTGAGAGCAGAGCACAAGCAGTATCAGAGTATAAAGGTCACATTGTTTAATTCATGCTTTTATAAATTATCTTAGTAACGCATCCTTTCTTTAACATACGTTCTGGTCCAGCCCTTGTCGATATTTGATGATTGAATTGCTTACTGTAATTTATGTCGGGAAGATTTCTAATTACAGTGAAACCGCTCATTAGCAAACGTAAGGATACGCAAAAGTAAGGAGTTATAGGTTCGATGGGGAGTTACAGAGCTAAAACTCCATACATTCATACGTAAATACGCAAAATTTCATCTCAAAGGGGAGGTTACGTTCCCCATGAACACCCCCCATGTACTCCAGTGTCAGCAGACACTTGCCAGACAGAAAAATTTGCCAATAAAAGAGGAGGTCATTCTGAAGTAGCTGAAATATTACATTCCAATCATTTAAATACTTCATTTCGAAACTGATGTATTTTGAGAACATAGGATAAGTTTAGGATAATGAACGTTAGCATTTGTTGAATATACCAAGTAATTTTGCAACAAAACGTTGAATTAAACAACAATATCAATCAACGTTTATTGGCGTAGTGATACCAACGCCGATGGTATGGCGTGATTAGATGGTGAAACGTTCGAAAGAAAATAAATATTTCTGCCTTCGGTGGGACCTGAACCCACGACCTTCCACTTGCCGGGCGGAGGCTCTACCCACTGAGCTACGAAGGACAATATATAATCTCTTTACGAACGTATACGTTCGTAAGACGAGAGTTCAGAGACTTTCTGAAGCCGGTTATTTCGCAGAATGGTGTAGTACATGGACTACTATTTAAACCACCAGTTTCCGTTAGCACTTCTAACAATAATTTTTTAATTACCATATTAATTCAATGGGTCACGGAGTTTGTAATGTTCTGCCTCCATCAATTATCCAAGTAGTATGCGCAGCGGTTGGGAGTCAAGCGTCCCCCAGTGCTTCCCCCCCGCCACCGAGTTTCGGGTCTGGTGATCGGCTCCCCCCCACACTTCCTTGTCGTGGTGGTCAGGTCCCTGGCCGTGTTCGGTCAGTATTTAATGTTTTTTTTTAGGAATTGGTGTATTCTAGGATTTCTCTTTAAAACTTATTATTATTAATTTATTTGTTAATTAATATTATCTTTTATGATCACTGGTTGATTTTGTAAGATCCTTTATAAAAGTTTTATTAGTAACTAATGATCCTCTAACCGAGTTCGGTCAATATTTAATGTTTTTTTTTAGGAATTAGTGTATTCTATGATTTAATTAAGATTTTTTATTATCTTTTATGGTCGATAATTGTTCATTTTCTCTTTTTATAAAAATTTTTGTTAGTAATTAATTAAAATCCTACTTCTCATGGTGTATTCAGGTAGTTAGTATTTAATTTTTTTTTTAGGATTTGGCGATTTAATTGATAAATGAGTTCCACCTAGCGGACTTTTGCAAAAGTTTTTTTTGTTTTATAAATTCATGGATTTGTTTCTTTTCATAATATTTCCGTTTCTGGTATTGAGTCGTCCAGATGAATTTGAATTTTTCGCTTTCTGTTAACGAGATTAATTGTTACAATGACCGAAGAAGCATTGATTCCGACGTATCACATTCCCGAACTTCTAGAAAGTTTTGATGGTGTCGATTCGTTATACCGTGCTGTTCAAAAAAATGTCCTAAGAAAAAAATTCAAGACGGGTTGCAGGGACAGAAAGCGTACACGTTCCACAAGCCCATTCGTAGTAAATTGGAAATAAATCAAGTCATCGTAGGTGGGACTGATGAACAATGGCAGGCGGGTTTAATGTATATGACGAACGTTTCCAAACATAATGAGAATTTCAAGTGTCTGTTGACCTGCATAGATGTTTTTCCAAGTTCGCATAGGCTGTTCCCCTGAAACAGAAAACTGGATCGGCCGTTATAAGTGCTTTTCAGAAAATTTTTGATCAGGGGCGCGCCTCGGAATCTCTTCAGATGGATTTAGGGAAGGAGTTTATTTTTTTCAGGTTTTCAAAAGTTTTTAAAGTCCAATAAGGTGCAGTTTTTTTCACCACCCGTAACGAGACGAAAGCCTCGATCGTCGAACGATTCAATCGCACGTTCAAAACGAAGGTGTGGAAATATTTTACGGCATTTAACACTTAAAATTACCTGGCCGTTCTGGACAAGTTAATGCATAGTTATAATAATTCTTCCTATCGTTCTATATGCATGGCTCCCTCAGACGTATCTATTCAAAATCAGAAGCAAGTGTGGGATACGTTGTAAGGCGACATCGTCCTGGCTTCCAACAAACCTCCCGTTTAAAAGTTTGGAATAGGAGACACGGTCCGGATTTCCAAGAAAAGAATATTATTCGAAAAAGGTTACGAATCTAACTGGTCAGAGAAAGTATTTACGATATCAGGACTTATACCGAGTCCCCTCCATCCCCCCCCCGTTTTTAGGATAAAATATTTACTAAACGATACCATCAAGGGAACGTTCTATGCCCCAGAATTCCAAAAAATTAAAGCGATTCAAAATTATCCCGTGGATAAAATATTGTGAAAGCGTCGACGGCGTAGAAAGATGGAAAAAATCGATTGTAAATGCCTCGGAGAGTGAGCGCACCATCGAAAGAACGTGTCTAGCAGACCCCCTAGCCGATTTTTATCTTCTCTACGTGTATACGGACATTATCGAGCCTCAAGTGGTCGGAGATGTGTTGGCGCCTTTATTACGTATAGTGAAAGTCGGTCATCATGGGGAGATGGTGTGTACTTCGTACGATAGACCTCACTACGTACCTTTAATGCGCAAGAATTTTCAAACGTTGGAGATCAAGAACGAAAACGTGTCAACTATTGTCATTCGAGAGAGGGAAAGTGTAGATTAAACTACACCTACGTTTGAAGCAGCCGTAAGAAAAGACACAATGTATAAACCTTATTAGTGTTATACGAGTTCTTTCAAAGATCATCAACCAGGCCGGTTCCGGTCTTTCTTATGATCGAGGCGCACCCCCTGTAGCACAGTTATGGACTTGGCGGGTTTTTTCGTTCCATGGTGAGAGGTGTCATACCTTTATTTAAAAAGGGTTCAAAGGCTCTGGGCAAGCAGGCTCTAAGTAGCAGCATCGATCTTGCCAGTGATATCATACAGGGACAAGATTTGAAGAGAGCGGCAATCCGAAGAGCCAAGGAAGAGGGTTTTATACTGGTCGATAAGGCTTCAGCCAAAGTGAAAAACATGGTCGGAAACGGTAGAATGGCTCATAATAAATGAAAGAGGAAACTAGCTAAACGTGCCATTCGCTCCAAACTCAGGAAGGTGGAGACAAGCGATACTTTTAGTCCGTAATGTCTTTAATTCGACACGACTCTGCGACTTGTACCAAATCTAAACAGGACTTGTTTGCCTTCCCCCCCCCCTACTCAAGTTAGCATAAAGAGTGGAAAATGGAACGAGTTTCACCCTCTTTTGAACATTCCCGATGGAGGGGCCCACAGAATTTAACATTTGGGCCGCAGTGATGATTATACGGACCTCTCAGCAACTCAATTCTATTTAAAAGTGAAGATCATGAATAGTGATGGGTCTGATTTGACTGATGTGGACATTGTTACACCTATAAACCTGTCTTGAATTCGTTATTCTCTCAGGTGGACGTCAGTTTAAACGATCGCTTAATTTCAGCCTCATCCAATATCTACCCCTATCCCTATAGAGCGTGTATCGAGACTCTATTGAATTTTGTGGAAGACACTAAGAAAACATTACTCACTGTCTAAGGATTCTACAATGACACGGCCGGTTCCCTCGACGAAACCAATCCAACGGCGGAGATTTCGTGGAACATCGGTTTAAGAAAACGTCACGACCTCGCCAGGAATAGTCGTGTTTTCGATTTGATAAGGAATCTCCATTGTAATCTATTTTATCAAAATAGAATGCTTCTGAATCTGGTAGACGTCAAGATAAAATTTATCTGAAGCAAACCAGCTTTCTGCCTCACTTCTCCTACGAATGGCGCTGATTTCAAGGTGGCCGTAAACGAAGTTTCTCTGTTCGTTCGCAAACTAAAGGTCAGTCTAGGAGTGTTGATACGTCACGCCAAGGCTTTGGAGAGATCGTCTGCGAAATACCTCATCTACCTAGTATTGTGTAAAATATAGGGTGTACGAGCTTTGTACAAGACAACATCTTCATAGGCCAGATGCCCAAGAAGGTCATTTTGGCCATCTCTGACAACGACGCATTCAATGTAACGTATGGGATAAATTCTTTCAATTGCAAGCACTACAATGCAAATTTCATGAGCATATTTATAGACGGTAACCAACTGCCTGGTAGGGCTTTAGAACCTGACTTTTCACAGGACACCTACGTGCGAGCCTACCATTCTCTCTCTTTGCGGGTACCGAAAAGCTGAGCCGTGATAGTGGAAATCAAATCACGCGCCAAGATTTTCTCAAAGGTTACGCCCTGTATGCGTTAGATTTACTGTCACACCTGTGTGACAAAGGCTGTATTCATCTAACCCGGAGGGGAAACCTACGCGTGGAAATAAAGTTTAGCAGAACGCTAACTAAGACCATTTCCATTCTCGTGTCTGCTGAATTTCAAAACGTGATTGAGATAAACAAGTGCCGAAACGTTATCTGCGATTTTTCAAATTGAGATGGATACGAATAAACTCATTAGTGCCTTACAGTGGGACCCTTACATTTATCTGTCGTTTCTATGCGTCTTTCCCAGTAACAAACTACATAAACAGATTATACATTTTCCTGTATCATTGATTGTAAACACAGATCCCGATACGAAGCCGGGGAGCCAATGGGTCTGCATATATGTCAAAGACCCTACGTCTGCCGAATTTTTCGATTCGTATGGACATCCGCCCGGATTTTTCAAAGGACCTACAGCTCAAATGATGAAAAGATTCAAGAATCTCGTACATAACGTCCACCGTTGCAATGCCTCAACACGGCGGTTTGCGGTTTCTTCTGTATGTATTTCTTGTGCAAGAAATGTCGCGGGCAGTCCTTTCAAGATATTGTGGACTCGTTCGACCCCGACTGTTCAGCCAATGATGTTCGTGTGTAAAATTTTGTTAGAACCAAATCTGGTGTGCTTGTAAACTTCTTTAATGATTTCTAATAAAAAAATGTTTAAATACGTATCCACGTCTCGTTTTCTATTCATAAAAAAAACAAGAGTTTGTTTACATTTTTAAAATACCATTTTAAAATTTGTTATTAAAGTTTGTTTTTTAGAAACTTGTTTCACAAACTAAAGTTTATTTCCAAGAAAAATTTTCACATTTTAAAACTTGTTTCACAAATTAAAGTTTGTTTGCATTTTTTTTAAATTATGAAAAGTTTATTTTTGCAAATTGAAATTTGTTTCACAAATTAAAAGTTTGTTTATAGAAATTTTTTTCACATATTTAAAGTTCGTTTACATTTTTAAAATTATAAAAAATTTTCACAAAGTAAAAATTTATAGAATTTTCATTTTTAGAAAAAATATCTTAAAACTAGCAAAACACAAATAAGAACAAAAGTTTTTATCACTTGTTTGTATTCATAAAAATGAAATAAAAATGTTACATCAGTGCTTACATTTTTTCTCGAATGGTAATCCTACCAAAACATTCCAACATACATCAAAAACGAGATCCGCAAAACTCAAGGTTTTAATATAGGCTTCCAAAGAGGATACTTTAGTGTTATTAGCTAGAAACACTCTAGCAATCTCTACAATGTCCAACTGCTCCAAAAGAGTCTTATAAAAATATTCCAAGGCTTTTTCAGTCATGGGACATTAGTGAAAGAGAGGATTTTGCTTATACAATATACACCCCTCACAGGACTCGCGATTTTTTAACAGAGTTTCCTTCATACACATTTAGGAATAATAGAGATTGTCATTTTGCTTGAGTAACGCATCGCTGATGAATTTCTCCAAGATTGCCATCAAACTATATTTGTAGACAGGGGGACTGGCATCGCCGTCGAACATGTAAGAGGTATTCTCCAGTTCTTGGGATACACATTTATAAAATTGTCTAGATGCAACGAATTTAAAAACCTTATCGGTCATATTTTCCATATTACATAACATTTCTACGAAATGTGACTGGTTTAAACAGACAAACGTATGGCTAAACTGTGGGAATAAATATATTGAAAATACACCATTGTATCTCCATTTCCATTATCTTTAGTATACATGAACAATCGTTTATCAATAATCGAGGCCTCATCAGGAATATTGTGCTTAAAGTCTACTACTTTCGATTTAAAAATTTTAAAAGCTTCAGGGGACATGACAATCCCCGCCTTGGTAGGTAATAAAGTTTTTTCACTCACATAGCAAAAGCGAAGATGTATCAATACTCTTCCGTTAACGTCTTTTACACCCATCAATAATTTTTCTCCCAATTGGATGAAATCAGAAAGAAGGCACGGTAGATTCTTCGACGGGAGGATCTCCGGCGGAACGCTGCGCACCCATTGCGGCAGATTGTCCTATGGGGACGGGAGGATCTCCGGCAGATTGTCCGACGGGAACAGGCATCGTTGTAGTAAATAACTGAAAAAAAAGGATTAATCAATAAAAAAAAGAAAATGATTGTCTTAGAAGAAAGGAAATGATTGAGTTAGAAAAAAAAAAATGGTTGTTTTAGAAAAAAGAAAATGATTGAGTTAGAAAAGAAAATCAATAACTATTTTATTTGATCACTATACAGGTAAACAATTTTTCGAAAGAACTTGCACGTACTTGGTCGGTTTTCAATTTCTTTGCCGATGGAGCACCATGTTTCGCAATCATTTTGTATGTTGTTTGCTGGTAGAGAGCTGGATGCAAAGTGAGTGAAAATCTTAAACGAGGGATGAAAATGAAGGTCATGAAGAGGCCTATTTTTGGGGAAAAATACCTTTCTTTAATATCCAAAGGGAAGAGTGTCGTAACCCTCAACGATGACTCTTTTATCGTACATTTTTCTATCGACTTTTTCCTCACACTTATTAATTACTTTTCTTTGGCATCCCTACAAATTTTTGAGGGATTAAAAGTTGGGATCTTTGCATCTGGATCGTTGCTGGTCACCAGCTCCTTCACAGTATCAAAGTTCAACACCTGATTATTCCTATAATTGAGCACGAGCCTTGAACACTTGTACACCATCACTACGTAGATAAGCGTAGTTTTTCGGCTCGCCTAAACAGAAAAAAAAGTTGATTTTCCAAAAAAAGTAAAAAATATGTAAAAACATCATTAGAAAAAAAAATCACCTGATACGAAGGTCTTTATGCGAAACCCTTCAATCTCATCCGTCAAACAACCTAAATAAATATCCACTACAGAACACGTCTACCTAATTTTTCCAACTCTTCAAATAGCTTCAGACGGGCATGCGTTTTGGTGAAAGCTGCTAGAGAAACGTTGGTTTTATCTGTCTGCTGTACAAATTTTTCTTTCGTCTTCCATCGTACAGCTGCTACCATCTCCGTTAAAAGGGAAATGTCTGAAATCTAGAAAGAAAGAGAGAAAACAAAATCTTCTACCCACATTTCACATGTAAAAATAAAATTAAAAAAAAAGACGACATACACACATACCTCTACAGCCGGATCACCAAACGTTTTGGTTAAGCTTGGGAGATCAGATACATAAGACAGTTGGGCTTTATTTTCACAAATGCCAAATTATCCTCAGATGCTGAAGAAAAAAAAATAAAAGTAAGCAAAAGCATGGCAATATCACATTCAGTAAAAGTAATCGCTTCTAAAAAAAAACACATACCTGTTCAGACAGAGTTTCGCAACGAGTCTTATGCCTTTGTTCACCTCTATCAGGACCGGATCCAAATGGACACCTTCCTTTTCAAGATAGTTCTTGACATATTGGTTCTTGGATATATCGTCCGTCTAGTGGGCCGGCCATTCACTAGCTTATCGTTTGAGTTTCGGGAATGAGTCAATATAGCCGGAAAAAGACTGACCTTTGATTCTTTAAAGTGGTAGACCTGAGAGAAAAGAAGATATTATTGCCACTGTATAAAACCGTCTCGTTAAAAAAAGTTAATTGAAAAGAGAAGACATAATTCGTGATATTTAAGGATCTCCTATCTATTTTTAAAGGCAACTTTCAATTCCTTGCTGACCCATGTTCCCAGTAACGTTCGTTTCTGTCCTGTGTGTCTGCACTCCGTCTGCTGTCGGGTCTCAACCCAAGTCCCGCATAAGGGGAAGGTCAGCTTTCCTTGTGATCTATACTGTAACACCGTGATGTAGGGGCCTCATTTTGGAAGAATGGTGCACTTTACGAGCCCGAAATAATTCTCCAATGATGTAAATCCCTCCATGATGACTTCGGGATGGCCTATAGGGTATCTGTAAATAAACAAACATTAAATAGGTGATGCATTACTTCGTATACAGGCAGAATAATAAAACTTAAATGATTATACTTGCCTAGATCGTTTATTTATAAAAGGGTAAAAAGATGTGAAGTCTATGCAGTTGGCAACATCCTCATAATATAACTTTAAAGCATTGGTCCGTCCCACGAAGAAAGCATCACGTGGAACAAGCCTAGAAACCACTTCATGGGAGGAAACAAATTCTTTCAACTCGACAGAATCTGCCAACATGTTCTAAATTTCATGCTGCCAGATTTCGATGAGGTTATAATCCAGGGCACGGATCTTCTTGCACGTTATTTCAGTTCGGGCTCCAAGTTCCCAAAAAAATCTTTCATGAAGGGGATTTACAGCATCTTGGTCTGGATAGCAGGAAATACACCCATGGTGAAAACATCCTTAGAAAAAAAAAATGGAGGAACCCACCGAATAATAGATAATAATAAAAACTATTTTTTTTTTTTAAAAAAAAATACTTTGGACTTGATAGACGGTGTTGGTTTGATCCCAGAAGCTATCTAGTGATACACCATGGATAGTCTTCTCTCCAAGACCGTTTAATGCATGCTTAATGACAATGCCTTCCTACCTTCTGATCCAATCCATCCAGTGAATGGACAAAGCGCTGTAGTTTGTCCTGTCCACGTAGCCATGGACTGGAACCATACCGATAGTATTTGGCTGCAAAAATTTACTGCGGAAGTGGCCATACAGGCGCTAGCGATTGTAACGTGTTGATAGAAGTCTGTTCCTGTGACCGCTAGGAAGTCCTCTCTGAATCTCAAACAGCACCGGCGCAAAATGTCAACATCAGATCAATGAAAACATACAAGAAAAAAATGATTTTTTTAAATATCACTAATGATAATTAACAATATTAACACTATAAAAACAGCCATGCTACATTAATATTAGGACAAAAAAATATTGAAGGAAAACACTTGCCGACAATATTTTAGAATTTCCGCTTGAGAATCAAAATTTCTTCACGGTGTTGGCTATGCCATGCCAGGAAGGACTGTCGATCCGAAGGAGACATAAAGTCCGGGTTGTAGTAATAAGTATCAAGTAAAGGTCCAACATAATTTTGATTTTCGGGGGTATTGAACATATGAAAGAAATAGTCTTTAGCCAATTCGGAAAACCCAAACGTTTTGGGTAATTTACATAAAGCCATAGGAAGAAAATTAAAAGAATCGACCAATGTAATTTTTTCTGAAGAAAGGCGTATTTGCATTAATTTAGAACCATCGAGAATGACAATAGGTGTTATGCCTTGATTAAGAAGATGGGCTAATTCAAATTGTCCGTCAAACGCTTGGAGATTGTGAGCCATCGCAGTAAAGCCTTTATGGGCTGGAGAAAACAAAAATTTACAAAAATCTTCACAAGCATTAACCCCGTTGAAGATAAATTCACTGCCATCGGCATACATTGCCATCTCAAAGTTCACTTTATGCTCCCCCTGTGCTCTGCTCTGTTTCAAAATCAAAGAAGTTTATCTGATGGTTCCTTGGCAGGCATTACCTTCAGAAAACTAAAATGCTCCTCTAAAAAGAAGGCTTTACAATAACGGCAGTATGTTTCTTCACCGTTGTGAAGATGAGGAGGGCGAATTTTGGACTCTAAAAACTTATGGCATAAGGGGCAGGAATAGAACTGCTGGCAAAAAGAAGTATTTTTTCCACCCAATTCCTTATGAGGTCGAAACACGTAGACGATCTGCATGTATGATGACAATCGTCACAAGTAATTGGGGTACCTATCGGGCAAGGACTAAAACACGTGTCGTAGAGAATTTCACATTTATTGTATTGCATATGATCTATGCTTTATCACAGGAAAAATAATAGTTATTTGTTCCGTGAAACCCCTTCATGAACCTAATTAGGTCCAAGTGATAGTTGTGAAAATAAAGAAATATTTCATTCGGATGTTCCGGTCCTTTGTAAGAAACCTAAAAAGCACAAGAAATAAAAATACATAAAGACCTGAAATAACGAATGGGAAACATTAAAAAACTTAAGCATACAGCACAAATATAATAATTACCGTGTTAAAATTTTCTAATGAAACGACGAAAATCTGTATCTATAGATAATCCTCGAAATGTCGGATTTCCTCATAACCGCAAACAGCAAGGGGCACTCCAGCGGCCTCATGAAGATCAATTGCCATGCGTTTCTGTTGAGGGCGATCACCTCTCCTTATGTTTATTAATTGGGGATGTCCGTCCAGGTAGACTTTACCTACAACTATGGCTTTAGCACAACACAAATTGTCCCCATGATCTGGAATGGTTACAATAGACAGTTTGGATAATTGATCTGTTTCGATATTTCAACTCTTTCGCCTTCGACTGCCGCTGCCTTTGGGTTCCTTAACGTTACCACAACGATACGAAAGGACGGGTCTTCTAATGGGATGGAGTCTTTTGACTATGGGAAAAACAAATATAAGAAAGACCAAAGGATAAGAAATAAAATATAATTTTATAAAAGACATTAAACTCCGATAATTATTAAACGTTTGATAGATTAAAAAATAATGACAGGGAAAATAATATGTAAAAATGGATACTTGGAGAACCTTCATAATACAGGAAAGCAAATATTCCACTGATAAATCGCATACACGAGTGAGACAGGTAGATATAGTCCGATCCAAAAAATCCGAGAAAAAGCAGAAACTGTAAAAATAAATAAATAAAATAATAAATAAATAAAGGAAAAAACGAGAGAAAGGACACTTACCGTGCAAAATCATGATCTTCCAAATTACCCGTCACTTCTGCAATGAGAGTCAGTAACATCATACGGAGAAAAGACAAGGCTGTGTTGATAGTCGAGCTTCTAAAACGAACAGGAATTTGCCCTGGATCTATTCGGGATTCGAAAACCAGCTGTTCGGCTTGAAAACGAGCGTTATAGCGACGACCTCTGATACGTAAAGTATAAGGAAGAATGCCCTAGAAGGAAAACACCTTACATACATATTTACCAAAAAATAACTTTGAAAAAATAATATGTAGATAATAATGTACAGACAAAAAAAAATTAAGAAATCCCACATCAATGTCACCTGTCCCGTGTTGGAAACCGTAAATTTCGTCTTCGATTGATATATTATTTCCCAGGAAACAATCGATATCATCTAGACCATCGGCTTCAAAATCCGCCATGAGTTGTGGTAACTCCTCATCGTTTTTAACATAATCTTCAATCATTTCATGATCGAGCCATATAGGATCCTGATATAAAAAATATATTCACTAAAACACTCTTCCCCAAAAAAACACGAGTTTATCAAAAAATCAGATGCACGAAACTGAAATTAAGCAATACGGACTTGATTATTAGACGATATTTTCCACAAAAAGCCTTGAAGAGTCCTGAAAACTATAAGCCAGATGAAAAATAACTAAATGAATGCATCATAACGAAACGCGCGACTTTTAAACGATCAGCTGGTAAAGAGAGATGACGTCACAGACTGACTTATGGGTAAGCTTTCCCTTTTTATAGGAGGGGTGGCTTTGTATAGTAGCTGGGAAACCATTGACGTCACGTTTACTCCCTATGTGTAAAACTACTCCGCTGTGCTAGATTTAGAAACTTGGGTCATGGGAAATATGCAATTTCAGAGACTCTTTTTTTGTGTATATACACACGAAATCTCGTCTTGCTTTTTACTAATAATAAAAGAGGATTCTAAAATAACACAGAGGGTAGTTTTATTAGAAAGAAACCAAATCTAGGATATAAAGAAACTACGTCGACTTTTGTCAAGTGGGCGCCGTAAAAAGTTATAAAATAAGAGTTTTATGATTGGTAAAATGTAGGGGATATTTGTGTATAATAGTATATCTGCCTAAGAAAAAATGCCGATCCCCTGCGAAGGAATAGGTGAGCTGGTTCCTAAAAGAAAACTAAATACCTCTAAGAAAAATTTTAGAAGGATGTAAAAAACTGGCTGGTAAACCATAAAACTCAGGAAATATTTTGTGTGCAAAAGAAGATATTTGCCCTGAGAAGAAATGGTGCGAAGAAACATAGTATCTCGCAGCCTTACAAATTGGAACGAACAGACAGACACACACAGTAAATGGAACTACGAGAAAAATGTTTAGATGCCGCTCAGAGGAACCACAAAGTTGCTGCGCTCTTGATACAGGTAAGATGGTCGAGAAATAAGCAAATCCCGCTAATACTCTTCCTTTAAAAAAAGTTTGCAAACGTCCTACGGTCATGAAAGATAAAATAACAATTAACTAATAATAAGCTTTAAAAGAATAAAGGACTTTAATTTTAAAAAAAAATGAAAAAACAGTTAAATCATAGAATACATCCGGAAAAAGACTTTAATAAATTACTAACGAAACTTCTATAAAGAAACTTACGAAAACAGCTATTGATCATAAAAGATAATGATAAAATAAATTAATAAGTCTTAAAGGGAAATCCTAGAATACATCGATAAAAGAAGGACTTTAATTAATTACTAACGGAACTTATGTAAAGAACTTTGTTAAGTCAGCAGGGATCATGAAATAATAATGCTAATTAACAAAATAAAATAATAATAAGCCTTAAAGGGAAAACATAGAAAAACCCGAGAAAGGGCTTTAATTACTAACAAAACTTTTATAAAAAGAGAAAAATGAACAACTAGCGATCATCAAAGATAATAAAAACCTTAATTAAATCGTATAATATACCAAATCCGAAAAAACAGTTAAAGAATTTAATTACGTTAAATACTAAACTTTTATAAAAAACCTTGCGAAAAAATGAAAGATAATGTTAAAGTAGATTAATAATAATAAGCCTTAAAGGGGCTTAAATACTAAAGTTTTATTAAGGATCTTGTGAAAATCAACTATCATGAAAATCAACTATCATAAAAGATAACATTAATTAACGAACAAATTAATAATATTAAGTCTGAATGGGAAATCCTAGAATTAACTAATTCCTAAAAAAACATTAAATACTGACCGAACACGGCCAGGGATCTAGCTACCATGGCAGAAAAGGGGGCCAGACTCGAATCCCGGTGGGACGAAAGCACTGGGGGACGTTTGAATACCAATCGCTGCGCATACTACTAACTCTCTCTCTCTTTTTCTATGTATATAAGGCTGTATGATATTATCACCCTTCACAGGGATAACATGATTGCCAAATATGGTCAACACAGAAAAGCCACCGGGGCGAGATTTTTGTGAGTTTTTCGTGGCGGAATTTATTTACCTTATGTATAATGTACCTTATATACTGCGAAAGAGAGCATTGTTTCCTGTCCTCGTTCGTCTAGAGGTCTAAGACACTCGGGCTAAACGGAGGGACCCTGGTTCGAATCCAGGATGGGCACTAAGTCTCTTTTTTTTTTCCAAAAACAAAAAAGCTGTAGTTTGAGCTACATATACGTGGGTGGCAAAAATTATTGAATATAAAATTATAACACGAAAAACTCACAAAAATCTCGCCCCGGAGGCTTTTCTGTGTTGACCATATTTGGCAATTGTGTTATCCCTGTGAAGGGTAATAATATCATACATCCTTATATACGGAGAAAGAAAGCGTTGTTTCCTGTCCTCCTTCATTTAGCGGTCTAAGACACTCCGGACAAGACGGGGGGACCCTGGTTCGAATCCAAGATGGGGAAGGCGTCTCCTTTTCCCCAAAAACAAAAGTGCTCTAGTTTGAGCTACATGCGCGTGGGTGGCAAAAATGGTTGTATAATTTACTTTATTTCCTGAACATTTTCTAATTTATTTTCCTGCTTTCGTTATTCTTATTATATTTATTTCCATTTTACTTTCCTACTTTACTTATTTTTTTGTCTATTCTCTTTTCTTTTCTTTCGTATTTCAACTAGTGACAGAATTTTACTCAGTATGGTAAACCCCGGACAGTTGTTGTATTCTTTTTTTATAAAATTTTATGCGAATATATTTTTCGGGAACGGATTTCTAGTAATCCAAGAGAAAATAAATTGGTACTATGACTTGATTGTAAATGAATCATCACACTGAAAATGAAAAAAATCAAAAAATACAGTGGATTCCAATAATTTCTGTGAGTAGAGATTACGGAAAATGTGGAAGAGATTCATAGCGATACAGAGGAAAGTTGTATACATGGTCCGATTTCATGATCCACTTAGTATCCGGAAATACTTCGGACACATTTTTAAACTAGTAGTCACAGAAAGGATTCTAAAGAATTCAATGCTGAACGATTCCGAAAAAAAGATACCAAATTTCCTATTGTGCCAGATGATCAATACTTCGTTCCAAAAAGCTTTGTCCCGAGTTCGCCTTTAGCTTCGAATTTCATTCACGAAACGTCCTCTACAACCATACCGAATAAAAAGGCACCAAAGATTTATATGGTAAGATAGCTCTAGAGCAAATGGACCAAATAAAAGGGATACATCAATGTAACTATTAGGAACAGTTCAAGCCGTTTATAGGCATCAATAAAGAAAGTAAATGCGTTAATTACTAGACGTGTACTGCATACAGATTCAACTAATATTTTAAAAAAAAAAATCGTATTATATTAAACGCTTAAGAAATGGTTCATTTGAAAAACTAAATTTCACGTGAGAACAACACACATCGGCAATAATTACGTCGCCATTTAAATATAAAGCAAAAATGCAATAATAATAATCAAACCTGCAACAGTTTGCAATTCGTAAGCAATTAAAAGATTCAGACAATTCTCACTTTTCAAAGTAGTATGGGTAAGTAAAATTTCCGTATGGGCTGAAACAATGCAAAATACGTTCTCAACGAATTATTATTGTTGCGTGTTCTTTGAAATTTTTGCCAAAAGATTTAAAGATTTTTTACTGACAGTTATAAGTGTATAGTGAAATAAAAAAAAATGGTATATCTAATATATATTTACATATCGTAACTTAAAAAATGAGAGAGATAGAACATTAAAACGTTTTATTTCTATGCAAAAAATATTAGCAAGAAAAGCTGAACAGTGCTCGCCTGCTTTTTGTCTTCTAACTTCCTATAAGAAGCGAGCAACTTTTTATATCTAGGCGAATTGTTATATTCCTTTTTATGTTTGCATTAGCTTCTATTATTTCATCTTTCGATCTTTTAGTGTGATGGGATATCACCGAAATCTCCTTGAATATGAAGTTTTTCGCCGGCGTTATTTCTTATTACAGACACATCATCATTTTCTCTACAACGATTTTCCTCATTTATGCTGGTAAGTTCTTTATTTAAATTTACATGCAAAAGGTTAAACACTGATAAAATAGCAATGAAAAAGATCACTCAAGCTTTCGGACGTATCAGCAGCAGTCCTTCATCAGGAGTAATGAATACTTTACCAAGGGTCTCCGGTTGGATGATACGTTGCCACAGTCCAGAAAAGAGAACTCAAATACCAGAAAAAGAACCTGAAAGTGGAACTTCACCCTTCAATAGAAATAAGATAACCGTAAAATATTAATTTTTTTAATTGTATTCTTTATTTAAGTTTCTCTGTCGAATCGCAAGCATAACAGTAAACTTGAATCTTCTAAAATTATTAAAATTAACAGATAATTTGTAAAACTTCGAAATTTGTCAATTTATACTTAACGTCACGTGAAAACGTAGCACGTGTGACGTCACGATTCGAGTTTTCTTAATAAGTTTACGTTGTGCACAAACAAAACACTTTTTAAACCTAATCGAACACACTAATTTCTATTTCGCATCAAATTGTGGGGGAAGGGACTTATTCCTTTGATGTGCAAGTGGCTGTTCACATAAAATGGAAAGTAACGCTTTATTGTCATAATAAAAATACCTCGGTTTAATAAATTAACTAAATTTAATCACACTGCCTTCCATATAATGTGAATTATGCATGATTTTTGAAGATCATTCTTGCATTTTGAGCACTGAGAGGGTGTAGAGAGGGAGCTACCTCGATAATACAATTTACATTATAATGGAGGGTTTTCATGAAGTTGTGCATTAATCGATATGTTATTCACAGGCCTTTGCGAAAACCATTTCACGCCTGCATTTTCTAATAAAAACTTAAAAATCTATACCACAACTTACTCTGCACACTCCTGTTTACACTGATTTAATAATGCAATTATTTTTTTGTAAAAAACAAGCCATTCATGTTATTATATTAACATAGAATCGTGTGTTTAAAGCGGTAATTCCTTGAAAGTTGAAACTCGGTTTTATTTTAAATATTTCTGTTTTAAATTTAACCATATAATCCATTTTCGCAAAAACCATGAATTGGATTTCGCTTTTTTAATGTATATTATATTATCTATTTAAAATAAAACTAGTGTAGGATACAAGTTAAAGTCAGAATCAAACGAATTACTTCATGAAGCCTAACTTTTCAGTTTAATGTGAAAATAATAAAGTTTTTTTGTAACTTGGTTGACTTTTCGTTCAGCTAAAAGCTAAGCTCTTTCTTTTTCGACACGTCAGTTAAAATGTGTGATAATTCTTAAAACTACTGTAGCTCGAGCCGAAGTTTTAGGATTTCTAGATCTTAAGGGGAAATGGCGTTTTAATGTTTCAAGGCTTCCATCAGAGAAATACGGCTATTACAGAAAAAGTATAACATTTATCAACGCAATGTGACATTTTCTTGCTCCAAAATAGCCAAACTAACACCATTATCACCCTTTCACCAAAAAGGATATTTCCTTTTTAATCTTTTATACGGAAAAAAAATAAATTATTTTCTATCCATTAGTATTTCCTCTTTGGCTGCTATCTCGGAATAGAAAATTCATGTAATTTTAATAGCTGTTATAATGAGTGTCTAGTTTATTAGGAGTAGCATCTGGGTGTGTAGTTTCATACTATAAATTTCTCTAATTGTATCATCTATTCTAATAAATAATAGAAATCTTGTGAATTTTCTTTTAATTAAATCGATAATTATATTTTTTATTATTCATTTATAATTAAATAGTACTAACGAAATAGTTCAAGCGTATATGCGAAAGACATGTGTAATTGCGAGATTAATTTAATGTATTTATGAATATCTTAATAACTTGATGGTTATTACGATTTTAAGACTATTGATTTAAATCGTAATAACTTTGGTAGAATATCATGATTTGAAGGACACGTCAAGCTGATACATAGTACAGTCCTGAGACATACTTAAAAACGACAAAAATTAAGCGCTGATGGTTTTGTTTTGCGAATACTTTTGTCGCTAATGATGATCCTAAGAAATACAGCAGACTGAATTAAAATATCACTGTTATAACCTTACAAAAAAGATTAATAATTTAATTGGTACTTTTAATCATATTTGTCCATAATTTGTATTTTTAAAAAATGTTTTCTCAATTGGCATGGCATGAAATTGAGCGTACTATGTCTCAGCCGCAATCTGGAACTAAATTGAATTGTTTCTATGGCAATTTCGGCCCTAATACTTACGAAAGTTTGGATGCCTAAATGAGCTTTTAATTCTGGATCTTCAGTATTATTAGATTGTTGAAATAATAGGATTTAGGATAACCTTTTTTCACAACCTACCATTATTAAAGCTCTGACTGCTGCAAATTTACTGGCTACATTGTATCCGCAGAGAATCTCCAAAAAAAAAAAAGTGCTAATGCTTAATGTACCTTCTTTGTTGGAAATAAACCAAAATGTCTTTTCGCACTTTAGTGCTTTTTTCTTTAATTGAAATGAATATCGTAAGTGCACGAAAATGGACATTTCCCATTTTAACACAGAATTTGTGTTCTCTGTTTCAGTTACTAAAACTACACGTAAATAGCTTCCATTAAGTTCTAGAGCGTAAAAAGATGAAGTTCGAACAAGGACTTACCTATATAAATAATTATCAATACATTTATCATAGTAAAATATTAAGTTTCAATTTATTACAACTAATACCGCAGAAACAACAAGATTTCCCTTTTTGATCTTTAAAATAGATAAAATATTCTGACGATATTCGAAATTTGAAAAAAATTATACGTGAAGTTTTTAGAAAAATATTATAGATAGAAAATATAATATAAATAAATAATATAAAACATGTCTAATGAATATAATAATAAAACAGTATAAAATAAATAATATATTATTTTAATTCAAAAGAGAAGGGAAGACCCCCCTCCTACGAATAAATTTTGATTTTAATCGATTCATTTCCGCAGCGGTGGCTAGCAAGTTGGGCATGTGGGAACGCGCTACAAATGAATTGTACCTTAAACAAAAATATAAACATTAAGCAAGACCATGAACAACTATATACCGATTAAAAGTTCTCTTTATTTGTTGACAAAGGGCGTTCTCCGTTTTCGAAGAGTGAACACATCAATAATTATCAGGGGCGAATTTCTAAGTAGGCATACAAGGCACAGGCCTAGGGGCGACACTTCTCGTGGGGCGGCATCAAAAAGCTTGAAAATAAAATTTTCCAAACTGGACAATGTTGAAAATAATGTTTCTTTTTAATTATTGCCTTGTTCCTCCAACAGCGATGATATAGGCGACTACTTGAACTCTTCTGCAAATAAAAACTACAGAATCGAAAGACAAAGAGATATGACCATATTGTTTACATTACAATATCAGATACTTCCCACCATAAGCGGATGTATCTGGTATCAACACGGGTAAATCGCCATTAGTTGTTGATGTTAACTTTCTGACTTTTAGAAAAGCCAGAACGGAAACGTTTTGTAGGCGTCATTAAAGGTAAACAAAACAATGGTCGATGTTCGCAATGGGCTTTCTGCGAAACATGAGCCACCTTTCATATCTATCACAGTTACTGTGCAGTTTCGGGCTCCTATTTATTTTGATAACACCGCTCTTTCATTATAATTTTATATTTGTGATTGTGTTTGCCTTTTTTTTTTCTTTTACCAACCAGATCAAATGAGAGGTTACACGAATCCATACTAAAATTATTGCGGATTCAAAAAGTGTCTCGAATCCACGAAGTCGGAGACTATGGTAGCAATAATTTCGAAATTTATCTTATTAGTTTGAATAATTATATGAAAAATCTGCTTTACATACCAAATGTTAAGAGTATGATATGTGGTTTTTTTTTTTACCAAATATTCCTTTCTTTGTAAAGGAGGGAGGGGGCGGCAGTACAGGCTGTGCCTAAGGGCGGCAATTTTATAAATCCGCCACTGCTTAGAATTAACGCTGTAGTTGAGGGTATAGGGCAGTATACGCTGTATACTCTCTTGTTTTTCCAGCGAATTCTGCATACCCTCTACTTTTGTTAAAAACTTATTGGCGCCGGAGAGAAAGAGTGAAAGAAAATCTACATTATATTTACTTTTGTATGATGTCCTTTAAGTTTGAGTGCCAGTGTACAGCATATATATACAAATAAGGGGCGTAGCAATACAAAAATTGGGGGCTGCTCAACTACCTTTAAAGCAGTGTTACCAACAGGTGGTCCTCGAAGGAGTTTAAAATGGTCTGCGAGACGGGTCATTATTTAAAAAAAAACCTTGAAAAAATTCACTTATAAAAATTGTTATTATTAAACATTAAAATTAAATATAAAAATGAAATTGATGGTATATTTGTAGTAGTTTCCCCATAATCCTCTAGAAGAAAAGCTAGTTACGCTCTTGCACGTAGGGAATTCGGGTGAAATGTAGGGATTTTCCATTGCTGCCACTAGGGATTTCACCTGATAGTAGTGCTTTGTTTACTCTCTGCATTTACAATGTAGATGCAGAAAGTAATTTTAGGAGAATGAGTAGATTCTACATCTTTCCCAAAAAAAAAAAGACCCCGCGCCTTTTTTAATTAAGGTCTTGCAGTCATCTTGCAGTGAGGATTATAGTATTAAGGGGGTGCGATTAAGGCTCATTTTTTTGGAATATTTTACTGACACTTATATCTTTTCAACG
>QLNU02015360.1:84708943-84761685 GCA_006491805.2 Dysdera silvatica | reverse complement strand
GCAGCGGTCAGTGTGGCATGAAAGCAGGGGGTGCTAAGAATCACTGGAATGGCCCAGGCTGCCGTTTGTTATTGACCTTGGCTACGTTTAATGGACGATCCCTTGCTTCTGAAGCAAAACTTCAGGAATTGGAAGAGGAACTAGACAAGATCAAATGGGACATTGTAGGACTCAGTGAAGTTAGAAGAAAAGGTGAAGAGTTGGTGGAACTTAAAAGTGGACATTTGTTTTATTATAGAGGAACGGAAACTGGAAGAACAAGTGGTGTTGGCTTCTTAATCAACAAAAGAATTAAAGACTGTCTTCTGGAAGTTGAAAGTACATCAGATCGAGCAGCGAGGCTCGTTGTTCAACTAACCCAGCGATACCAACTTCAAATAGTACAGGTATATGCACCAACATCAAGCCATACCGACGAAGAGGTTGAAGAATTTTATGAAGAAATCAAAGAGTTACACACCAAAGGGAAACAACATATCAAGCTCATCATGGGGGATTTCAATGCAAGAATTGGACAACAGGAACAAGGAGAGACATCGGTTGGTAAATACGGATATGGGGAAAGGAATGAACGTGGCGATCAACTCATCGAATTTGCAGAAGCTGAAAACCTTAGCATCATGAATTCATTTTTTAAGAAGAAACCGCAAAGAAAATGGACATGGAAACACCCAAATGGGGGAACTAGTGAAATTGACTATATCCTGGCAAACAAGAAATCAATTATTGAAGATTGCAGTGTACTGAACAGATTTAATACTGGAAGTGATCATCGAATGGTGAGATGTAAAGTGCACTTAAATACTAAATTAGAACGACAGAAGCTCATTAGGAAACAAGTAAGTAAGAGGGTGGATTTAAAGAAATTAAAAGAAAATACCGAGGCATTCAAGTTGGAATTAAAAAATCGCTTTTCTGCACTGGAAGGACTTATTGATGAAAGTGATATCTCAGAAGCAAATGAAAACATTGTTAAGACAATAGTTGAAACTGCTGGGGAAATTGGTGGTGTAACCTGTAAAAAGCACAATAGCAAATTATCTGAGAAGACGAAACAGCTCATGAAAAGGCGAAGAGATATGAAGGTGGACAATCGAAATACCAGTTCCAGGATTGAGTACATAGAACTTTGTAAAACTCTGCGCAAAAGCATGAAAGAAGACATAAGAAAATTCAACTGTGAGTTAGTAAGGAAGGCCATTGAAAATAACAAGAGCCTTAGGGTTGTTAAAGGAAGTTTATCTGTTGGGAAGAAACACATCATTGCATTAAAAGGAGAGGATGGCACCGTAACAAGAAATAGGGAAGAAATACTTAGAAGAGTTGAAGAATTCTACAAAAAACTATATGAAAGTAACAGTGGATTAAACGAAGACACTGAAATAGTCGAAGGAACAGCTCCTAAAATCTTAAAAGAAGAAGTTTCATTTGCAATAAAAAGTATGAAGAAAGGAAGAGCCCCTGGCGATGATGGTATTACATTAGATATCCTAAAAGAAGCTGGAGAATATGTAGAAGACATACTTGCAAAATTCTTTACCAAATGTCTTAACAGCGGTAACATACCAAACCAATGGGATTCTGCAACAGTAATTCTTTTGCATAAAAAAGGTGATAAAGAGGATTTGAAAAATTACCGACCAATTAGCTTGTTACCTGCTATTTATAAAATCTTCACAAAAGTGCTAACACATCGCCTGCAGAAAAAATTAGATGCAGCTCAACCAAGAGAACAAGCTGGATTTCGAAGTGGATTCAGTACAGTGGACCATATTCAAGTATTAAGAGAATTAATTGAAAGAACACATGAATATGAACTTCCATTGTGTGTTGCATTTATTGACTATGAGAAGGCCTTTGACTCTATTAAAACATCAGCAGTCATCAACTCTTTAAGATCAACAGACATTGAGGATGTGTACATTGACATGGTGAAACGTGTGTATAAAAATGCAAGTGCAAAATTTCGGTTACATAAAGATACCAAAACTATCAAACTTGGCAAAGGGGTGAGGCAGGGAGATACCATTTCTCCAAAACTTTTTACTTCAGCTTTACAGATGATTTTTCAGCTGATAAATTGGAATAACAAGGGAATAAAAATAAATGGTGAATATTTAAATCATTTGCGGTTTGCTGATGACATTGTTATTTTTTCAACGAACCCATCAGAACTCCAAGACATGGTACAGGAGCTCTCAACTAGAAGTAAAGAAGTTGGACTCAAGATGAACCTACAAAAAACTAAGATCATGTTCAATAATTTTGTAGAGGAAACAAAAATACAAGTTGACAACATTGAGCTAGAAATTGCTGATTCATATATTTACCTTGGCCAGCTGATTTCAATGGATGGCAACATTATGAAAGAACTCAACAGACGTATTAAACTTGGCTGGAGTGCATTTGGAAGAAACAGTTTTATCCTGAAGGGGAAATTGCCTTTGTGTCTAAAAAGAAAGGTCTTCAACCAGTGTGTATTGCCAGTCCTCTCTTATGGATCAGAGACATGGAGTCTAACAGTTGGAGCAATACGAAAGTTACAGACAACGCAAAGGAGCATGGAGAGGTGCATGCTTGGAATAACTAGGAGAGATCGAAAAAGAAACACTTGGGTGAGAGAGCAAACTAGAGTAGAGGACATCATTGTTAAAGTAAAAGGGCTGAAATGGCGATGGGCTGGGCATATTGCAAGAAGAACTGATCAACGATGGACAACAGAAATTCTGAACTGGATTCCAAGAGACCACCGAAGACCTAGAAAACGTCCTCAAACTAGATGGGTGGATGAAATAAGAAAACAGGTTGGGGTGACGTGGAAGCGAATTGCTCAGGATAGACTTGTGTGGAAAGCATTTGGAGAGACCTTCATCCAGCAGTGGATAGATAATGGTTGAATATGATGATGATGATATAATAGTAAGGCAGAATTTGGAAAAGCAAAGTTCCTGTTTTTTAAAAGCACTTGAAGATGAAATTTTTGATTAATTAGGAAAATATTTTATTTTATGCTTTCTGCAATCCTCGAAATCCCCATTCTTTCTCCTTGTAATAATTACTCATTTAATATTTAATCTACGAGTACGGTAGAACCTGTCCAAAGTGACCACCTTTAGGATTGGACTGCAATGGTCTTTATAGGCAGGTGGCCACTATCCGCGACAGACTTTTGTATAGGCATGACTAAGTCCTGTATCATTGTCATTACTTACATGTTGGCTCATGATCTCCCATTATTGGAAACATCGCCCGAATATACAGTCAAATAATAATGAACGCACTTGGTTTTAAATATCTAAGCAGACTAATATATTTAACATTAATGAATAAATTTCTTAACGTAAATTTTGCATTGAAAACTTATAGAGGTATACTAAAATTTATAATTTCCCTTATCCTTATTATAGAGCAGATAAAGACTCAAATCTCTATAAAAACATGATATTCAAAAGATCTATAGTAGAAATCCGTTTTGAATATATTTTTAACGTCAAAGAACAATTTCCATTGTCATGTACAATTTTATTCAAAACAAAAAATTTTAAATGAAATTTTAAATAATTTATTTTGTAAAAAAAAAATATTTTTCAGGGGGCTGATTAGATTTCCAGGAGAGCTAATCCCCCTAGCTCTCCAACCTGGCTACGGCTCTGTTTCTTTCTTAAATCCGAGTTCATAAAAAATATGAGCGTTTTTCACCGAAAACGTTGAACGAGCGTTTAATAAAAAAAAAAATAATAAAAAATAAAGAGTGCAACACACCATTTCAATTAATACGGATTTCGGTTAAGCGGAGTTCGGATAATCGAAGTTCTACTGTATTTGTTAAAAATATATTAAAAGGCAAGTGATTGTCAGGTTTTACTATGTGAGATCTGTTATTTATAATGATTTGAAGTTTTAATTTAAGTAAAACAAGAATCGGCTAACACTGAACATCGTTTCATTTTGTCACATATTTAATTTCACATCAATAACTATTTACTAACATATTCCACATATCGTACACATTTTTTCTTCTTATGAACAGCTTTTCGATAATATGTACATTATACAGACAGTGCTGGAAGTATTGATTGAGGTTTAGAAAATCATTGTCCTTATCCTACGAGTATTAGTATCAATACTCACATGAGTCATGTATCAATACTCCTGTTGATCTTGCATCGATGATCATGTGAATCTTGTATCGATACTTACAACTATCGCGAAAATCGAAGTCAGTATGACAATAATGAGGAAACGGTGACATTTTTCTGCTTATATTTTTGATATATAGTTAATAATGAAGTACAATAGAAAAGTTTCGGACGGAGTTTGAGCAATTTCGGATTAAAAGTACCTTCCATGGACTGGTTCATTGTGCCCTGAAAAATAAAAAGAAGATTCAATTAAAATCTGAAGATTTAATGTGCTACCTAGCAATCAATACAATTTTCTAATAATAAAAATAATTCGGGTAATTGTTTTTCCCAGAAATCGGTCCTTTGTATGCATATGGGCGGGGGCGCAACAATTCAAAAGTTATAGCGGGGGCTTATATATATTTATAACAGCTGTCATGTGATATAGAGTGCAATACAATGTGTTTTGCTATTTAATAGAATGGCTTGACACTTTGAGTCGCCCCATTCCTGCGTATGTAATTTCGCAGGGATGGGGCGATTCAATGTGTTTTGCTATTTAATAGAATGGCTTAACACTTTGAGTCGCCCCATTCCTGCGCCATTACTGCGTATGTAATGGCGCAGGAATGGGGCGATTCAATGTGTTTTGCTATTTAATAGAATGGCTTGACACCTTGAGTCGCCCCATTCCTACGCTATTACATACGGAAAAAGAACAATGAAAGCTTCTATGATCAAACTTAATTCACTCAAAATAGCATGATATAAAAAATATCCATTGGTTTACATGTAAATGAAAATAGTGTGGAATTACACGTATCACAAAGTTCAATCCTTAAATCGATCGTACGCAATTATTTAAGTAGAACCAAGTCCGCTTTTGTTCTCATAAATGCCGCGGCCTTTCTAAGTGGAATAGTTGTAAATCGTGGTACAACAACTGGCAGAAAAGGAGAAAATTTTCGGGAACCTGGTGGGGTACGACCTCATGTCTCTTCTTTGACGTAGAATTTCTCTAACCACTAAGCTTCAGGTGACCTGTCAGGTTAGTCTGTCTGCAGCATAGTGGTTAGAAAACTTCCCGGCAAAGATGAAACGTAGGACCATGTTTGAGCTTCCTGTCTAGGATTATAGTACCGTCTCCGGCGGCCACCTTTCCCAACGCGACCCCCCTGCCCACTTAAGTAAATAAGACGTAGAATTATACCACTCCAGGTTTCCGAAAATTCCCTTTTTCTGCGAGTTGTTGTTATACCGTAATTCCCATCCCTGATTAAGGATGAAGCAAAAAATTGTTTCTAATTGTAAATCAGTTAGAAAGTACGGCTACGACAGTAGGCCACTCAATTTCATTTGCGTTGGTCCTACAGAGTGTCTCATTTATTTTAATTTAAAACTTTTTACCTTTATTGTTGTAGATTAAACAGCTGCCATTTGATCACCAATGTCCCTCAAAACACCATGTTCGTCGTAATCAAGTAGCATTTCCATCCCTGAATTACCATATCGGTCCTTTTCAGCTCCTCCGCGGATTCCTTTTGCACCTCCTTTGGTTGGTTTCATTTCTACGGTTAAGAAAAATAAGCAAGTCTATAAAATGAAGAAATATAGAAGACTGGAGGAAAATATATGAAGTTATCTGTGAAGATAGGTTGTACAGACGGCTAAATTGCAAAATTATATTACGTTGAATGAAGTTTGACGTGGCTCCATGAATCACGCTGGTTTACAAAATACTGTACTTCATTTACACGCGATAGAAAATAGTTAAGTATTTGGTGTGTAAAATTACCCCCCCCCCCAAAAAAAAAGTGCGTGGATGTGTAAACATTGATGCAATATTAAACGTAAGGTAGCTTGCAAGTAGTCCTCCAAATCATTGAATTCTGGTCACATATTTTAGCTACGAGCGTAGGCAATGGTCTATCAAAGGAGATCTGAAATAGTAGCATCGACATCCTATTGGTTTAAAAGTTATTTTATTTTTATTTCTCCTGATGAAGGACTGCTGCTGATGCGTCCGAAAGCTTGAGTGATCTTTTTCATTGCTATTTTACCAGTGTTTAACCTTTTGTATGTAAATTTCCTCCCTGGTACCCTGTATTTTATTTCTATTAAAAGTTATTAACAAGCTGTCAGGTGTTCTTGTCATAAGTCAAGGTCGTAACTTTTAATTAATTAGGCAATTATATTGGCTTTGTATGAGCATTTCTTTTGTTATAGCAAACGTTTTGAATCAATTGTTTAATAGGAAATATTAATACGACACGGTGTGCAAGTCAACGTAAAGCAGTTAAAATATTTTATTAGAAACTTGAGCTAGACTTTCGGCTGTTCAATAGGACAGCCATCATCAGATGCAGGCAATGAATTTTATATATACATGCAATATTTAATAAATCTTATGTTAATTAAATTGTTTATTAAATTTTGGTTTATTCTGTATCTAAATTAATATAAATTAACCCCAAAAGACATAGGCGTACGCACGGGGATTGATGTGGGTGATAACCTTCCTTATAATTTTGTACACACGCACACACACGTGTGTGCGTGTGTTTGGAGTCGTAACCCTGTAATGCCCTTGTAAATGGGCCCTGTGTGCAGGGGCGAAATGGGTCCTCTTAAAGGACGCATATCTTGGATTTTCGGAGGGCACGAGTCTTCTAGCCCATGAGGGCCCCAAGTCCATGAGGGCGCAAGTCCTATCGTTCATGAGGGTGTACCGGCCCAGGGGCCGATTGGCCAGTTCGCCCCTCCCTGTGTGGTGCTATGGTAACGCGTTCATCTAGCATGGGTCAACTCGGATGCGAGGCCAATGGTGGCGGCACAAAACAACTAAATGCTTACTAAAGAGGGTTCGTTTCCGAGTCTTGAAGAGGTTCGGATTTCTCGAAAAATTGCAAGTTTCGGTCCAGCATGACTTCCTGTCGCCATAGGACACAAACAAACCCTTTTAAATTTCTGCGCATGTCAGTGCTACCAGACGATTATTTTCGTGAAAGGATTTTAGCTATACTCGCGGCGAAGCTAATCTGATACATTAACAAGGCGTAGAGCAGTATGATTTCGCCAGTGCAATATAGTTCGCCCTTTCTTACGTTAACAGAGTTAATAGAAGATACATTTTGTACATAAAACATTAAAATAATGCTCAAATACATAAAACATAGGCATATTTGTGTAATTAAAATCTGGTATTTATTAAATTTAGGAAAAAGACTCATTGTAGCGAGCGCTGACGTCATTCAAGTAACTGACCACTCAGAGGACTTCGTTCGCTTGGCGGGAAATTTGGCGCCTGGAATTTGGCAACCGCGTTTTTCTGCATTCCAAATTAGGCGATAAATAGCCTAATAATGTTGAGGGCTATCTTATTTTTTGCCAATTTGCGAACGAATACTTGTTGCACTGGTGTGAATAGGTCCCCGTAGCTTAACCGTGTATCATGTTAGCTTTGCTCCGAGTATAGTGAAATTGTGTCATTGGGCCAACATATAAGAAAGTTTCTGTAACGTTTCGAAACTACTGTGTCTTTTATCAAGCGAAGTGATAAAATACCTATATTTGCCAAGACTCCAAATTCGTCGTAATCCAGAACCATGTGCGTTTCTTCACTTCCTTCGTTCATTGAGTTTTTATGTCCTGCTAACTGCTTTGCCTGGATTGGTCCGTTTCCTGCTTTTGTCATGGTTGTTCCTCCTGGTCTTGTCTTTGCTGTTGCTCCTGCTCCTGTGACTTGTCCTCCTTTTGCTCCTCCCCTTCCCCCACGATGACCTATTTATAAGAAAAGTGAGCAAATATACAAAATTAACATATGTGACACATTCACTACACGTATACGAAATATATAAAATGATGTATGACATCATTCCAAACTTAAATGTCAACAGTAAATTTAAAGATTCCTAGGAAAAATGTCTTCTATACGAATTGCAATAGAAATTTAAGAATTTTTGAAAAGGCTAGATTACATTTTGATAAGACAATACGAACTTTCATATACAAATCTATTTTTAATAGCCACTTACGAACCAAATCATCACGTACACTTATCATTGTCATGTTAAAACAATATTAGCTGTATATTATACAAAATAAAATCATTAATTCACGTAACCCCAGCATAGTAGAATAAATTCGACCTGGTCCTGCTGCTGTTATTATTGGGTTTTTTTTCTATTAGAAGTCCCCGTACTTGGCGGCAGAGGCTTGTGAAGGGTAATGCCAAAAAGTCTTCCATTTTGTTTATAGATTAATTCTGTTTTTATAAATAATTCTTCTCTCTCTCTCTCTCTGTCTCTCTCTCTCTGTCTCTGTCTCTCTTGTGTTTAAAAACTTCCTGACTGGTGGACATGTATTTAAGAGAAGTAAGTCAATATGTAAAATTAGAAAATACAAGACTGTTATTCTAAGTTACTTAAAAGAGAGGATGCACCCTTATGGACGATAGGACTTACGCCCTCATGGACGATAGGACTTGGGGGCCCTCATGGGCTAGAGGACGCGCCCTCCGAAAATTCAAGGAATGCGCCCTTCGAGAGGACCCAGTTCGCCCCTGCACACAGGGCCCATATTATATTTCAGATGCCATAATAAACTCATGTCTTACAAAATTTCAAATGCGTTGTAACCCAGTAAAAGGTGCATATCTTCAGCTTTTCTAACCAAATCATTGTAATAGAAAGCTGTCATCATTATTGTATGTAATTCATATACGTATATACTTATTATATGCAACTTTCAACATGTATCACAGGTTAAATAAATTATTATTATATATACATATTATATTTTCCTTTATACCTTTTTCATTTAGTAGTATTTGCCATTTTCTTTTTGGTATTTCTTTGCCTATTTTCAATCCATTTCCTTCTCTTGTCACTGTTACTTCTCCCATTCCTGATTTCATTCCTGGTCCTATTTTTACACCATTTGTTGCTCTCCACCTTGTCCCACCGTGTCCTATATTGAGAGAAACGTAAGAAAATATATAAATTAATGAACGTAACAATAGCATATGTTATTACTTCAAAAAACTTGAACGTCTGGAGTAAAAGTAGACATTTCTAGAAAATGTAGGTTCTGTACAAATTACAATAGCCTACGATAAGGCTAGACCTATTTTAACAAGGTAATATTTGTTTTTTGGTTTTACGGCTCAAAGACTACAGTGGTCATGCTGCGCCGGGACCTACTGTTTTCCGAGGAATCCGAACCTCTTAAGGCCTAGGGAACCAAACCCCGGACTACAGTGAGCAGTGCGATCTTTATGAGATCTCTGAGTAAGCGTTCTTTTTGCACTGCTGGGAGTCGAACCCGGATTAGCCGCGCAATAGGAGAACGCGTTACCACACTAAACCAACCTTAAATAACAAGGTAATATAATAAGGTAATTTTAAGGTAATATATAATAAGGCAAGGTTATTAAGGTAATATTTAAGGTAATATAATAAGGTAAGGTTAAGGTAATATTTAAGGTAATACAATAAGGTAAGACTTAAGGTAATATAATAAGGTAATTTCCTTTTAACAAGATAAAGACCCATTTTAACAAAGCTATGGCAATAATATAATTTCCATGAACTTCCCACCTACGCCTCTACATACCTATGCCTAAATATCACGTACTTTTCTTAAGTTGCTATTAAAATTTACTAGTCCTACTTTAAATATGAGGAAATCCTTAATTCGGTTGTGAGCAGGGGGGAACTTCCATTCTGGGGAATATCAAGGACAGAATTTGCCATAGTCTTGGAATAACACCCTTCATTTTTCATAAAAGTGAACATTTTTGCAGTGGAAAAATATATTTGGGGGCGGGTCATGACCCTTGTAACTCCCAACAACTTTTCCGCCCTTTTTTGTGAGTAATCCAACCTGCTGTTGTTTGTCTTGTTATGAATCCCCTTCTGGAAGATAATCGGGCAAAAAAGAACGACGGCTTTCTACACTCTTCTATTTCTAACTTAATTAGTATATAAGGAAGTTTTCGACAGTGCCATCCTTGAACGCGACTAATATTTCTTGTTTACTGCATGTATTATTCAACATTTACCTCAATTTAAATTAAAATTACTATTATCTGCACGTGTTACTCCAAGGCACTTGTATATTCCCCAATTGCTACCATGCTTTCTTCTACATCAAACTCGATTGTAGTAAGCATAAGAGCTTTGGTGTTACTATTACCATGAGCTTCCCTTTGACGTTACTTTTAATCCCACCCCTCTGTAACTATCGTTTTTCCTTCAATCTCTAGGTATATACATTTAAAAATATAAGTAAAAAATATAAAATTAAGAATTTTAAAATTATTTTTCCAGATAAAGGAATTTATATTTCAAGAGTTGGTAAACCTAACCCCGTCAAAACTTCAAATTCGCTGCACAAATAATTAGATGCATATTATTAGCCACCTTGCTCTTACCTCCAGTTCCTCCCTGTGTCGAATGTCCTGGCAATATTATTGGTCTATTTCTTCCTTTTGTAATTGTACCTGCACCAGGCCATGATATTATATTTCTTCCTATTCCTGCACCATTTGCTTGTTCTGTGTGATCTATTTTTAATAAAATACATAAAATTAAGAATTTTACGATTACTACTCAAAATGGGAGAATTTGTATTTCCGATACTGGAAAACGTATATTATTTCCAAAAGTCAAAATTCGTTGTAACCATTAATTAGATGTATATTGTTAGCCATTTATTTTTACCTCGATTTCCTCCGATTATCCGATAATTCGAATAACCTGGTAGTTCTGGGATTCCGATTGGTCCATTTCCTCCTTCTGCCGTTATTGTTGCACCAGGTCTTATCATTATATTTCTTCCTTTTCCTGCACCACTTCCTTGCTCTTTGTGACATATTTTAATTAAATATGTAAAATTAGGAATTTTAGGATTAGTACACAAAATGTGGGTACATGTGTTTCCGATGTTAGAAAACGTATATAATTTCCAAAAGTCAAAATCCGTTGTAACCATTAATTAGATATATATTGTTAACCCCGTTATTTTTACCTCCAGTTCCTCCGATTATCCGATAATTCGATTGACCTGGTAGTCCTGGGATTCCGATTGGTCCATTTCCTCCTTCTGCCGTTATTGTTGCACCAGGTCTTATCATTATATTTCTTCCTCCTTCTCCTGCACCATTTGCTTGCTCTTTGTGACCTATTTTAATTAAATATGTAAAATTAGTAATTTTACGATTAGTACTCAAAGTGTGGGTACTTGTGTTTCCAATGCTAGAAAACGTATATTATTTCCAAAGGTCAAAATCCGTTGTAACCATTAATTAGATGTATATTGTTAACCCCGTTATTTTTACCTCCAGTTCCTCCGATTATCCGATAATTCGATTGACCTGGTAGTCCTGGAATTCCGATTGGTCCATTTCCTCCTTCTGCCGTTATTGTTGCACCAGGTCTTATCATTATATTTCCTCCTATTCCTGCACCACTTGCTTTCTCCTTGTGACCTATTTTTAATTAAATATGTAAAATTAAGAATTTTACGATTAGTACTCGAAATGAGGGAACTTGTATTTCCGATGCTAGGAAACGTTCATTGTTTCCAAAACTCAAATTTCGTTGCAACCATTAACTAAATGTATATTGTTAGTACCTTTATTTTTACCTCCAATTCCTCTGTTTATCCAATCACCCAAATGAGCTGGTAGTCCTGGGATTCCTATTGGTCCATTTCTGCCTTTTGTCGTTATTGTTACACCAGGTTTTGTCTTTATATTTCCTCCTTCTCCTGCACCACTTGTTTGCCCTGTGTGACCTATTTTAATTAAATATGTAAAATTAGGAATTTTAGGATTAGTACTCAACATGTGGGTACTTGTGTTTCCAATGCTAGAAAACGTATATTATTTCCAAAACTCAAATTTCGTTGCAACCATTAATTAAATGTATATTGCCTTGCCTTGCCTTGATAACCATGTAGAAAGGGCGCCTACGAGAGTTTCGTTTATCCCCAAATGAATGGCCAAAAATGTAGGGTAAGGTGGGAAGAAGTTGTTTGTGGAAGGAGAGGAGAATTTGTTGGTTATTGGGAAGTGTTTTGAATTTATCTAGGCAGACTACTGATGTTTAAAAAATAGCGATAGTTATATGATGGACAGACGAGGCAAGGGAAGCGGGAAAGACGGGCAATCCAACCCACGATGTATAGTTTCAATCGGTGCTCACGAATGTAAAGGGGTTGATAGGAGTAGGTAGGTAATTAATTAACTGGTGAGGTGGGATATGATAGTTTCTTCTGTGGTTAATTTTGTAGCTGGTTAAAGTAATGTGATGGAGTAAGTTGAGTTTGGTGGAATGGTAAATATGATTGGGGGGTGTAGGTGTTTGTGATTGGATGTGGGAGGGCAAATTTGAGTTTTGTTGATGAGCTGTGAAAGGAGAGTGAGTTTGTTGTGGCCGAGGGGCCAACCGGCGAAGTGATGGGTTGGTTAACGTAGGTTGGAGTCTTGAGTTTCGATTCCTGGGTCTGGGTGGGTGGAATCTGGATAATCTTCGACGGATTCTCTCATGTGATAAAGTTGGAGGCCATTGTGGTGTGCGGAAATGGGGGGGCGGAGAAGGTATGATGTTGGGGTAAGAGTTAATGGGTGGGTGAAAGCGGTTAACAAAGGCTTGAAGAGGACCGAGAAATCTCCTTTGATTTGTGTTGTGTAAGATATGGGATTGTGTGATTAGTGGGTTTGAGTGGAATTGGATGTTGTCAAAATAATTTGTACAGAGGTCTTGGATGGTTTGAGTGATTGTAGGTATTTGGAGATCTTTGAAGATTTGTGTGTTTCGAATGAACCATGGTATTTTGAAAATTTTTCTTAGTGTGGAATTTTCAAATTTTTGGAGAGAGGTTAGGGTTTTGTTGTTAAGAAGAGACCATGATGGGGTAGCGTAAGTAAGGATAGGGAGTATAGCGGTAGTGTATAGAAGGATTTTATTGTTACTGGAGAGGGAGGAGCGTGGGGCAATTAAGTTGCTTGGAAGGGAACATGCTGCCCTGACTTTATTTTTTATAATATGTAGGTGGTTGGTGAACAGTAGTTTTCTATCTATGAATGAAGAAATGAGATTGACTAGGTATGGGGGAGTATTGAGATGAAGAAGTTTCGCGATAAGCCCCTGGTGCCAGACTGCGTCGAATGCCTTTGAAATGTCAAGGCTGATTAGTGTTGTGGATAGGTCATGGCTAAGGGCGTGTTTAATATTTTGTAGGATTCTGGATATTTGGTGGGTGGTGGAGTGTTCTTTTCGAAAACCGAATTGTTCGTGTTGAATAATGTTATTAGTTTCAAGAAAATCGTTTAATCTGTTAAGTATGATTGTTTCTGCAATTTTGGATAGGGATGAAAGTAAGGATATGGGTCGGTAGCTCTCGGGTTTTAGTGGGCTATTTCCCTGTTTAAGTATGAGAACGATCTTAGCTATTTTCCAGGATTTTGGAAAGTATTGTAAGGATAGAATACTGTTTATGATGTGCGTAAGTGTGGAAATGGCGGGTGGGAGGGTGAGATGTTTAATGGCTTCATTCGTGACGCCGTCTAGGCCCAGAGCTTTTCGATTGTGGAGGGTTTTAATAACGTTAACTATTTCGGTGTTGTTTGTATGGGGTGGGGTTTCCTGGATAGTTTGGTTGTCGACAAATTCATTGTAGGTGGACCTGATGATTGAGTGGAAGCGGAGTTGACGGGGGGTGCGTGTGGTGAGAATTGATTTTCGAATGAGTCCGCAAGAATCTCCGCCATGTCAGCTGGTTGGAAGAATGTTCCCTGAGTGGTAACAAGTTTGTTGATCTGGGGCTTCCGCCCAAGGAGAATCTTGCGGAATTTCCAAATAGACCCGTCTTGTACTGAAAGGTTGTTGATAGTGTCGGATCACCTTTGTTGGGTGATCCTCATTTTCCAATAAAATGGAAGAAAGCAATCATAAAAACTATTTTAAAACCCAATAAAAGTCCTACATTTCCCCAGAACTATCGGCCAATCAGCCTCCTCCCTACTTTGGCAAAAAATTTTGAAAAAACGATACACACACGACTAGACAAGCACGTACAAGAAAACGACGTTCTTACTGATTACCAATTTGGCTTCAGAAGAAAACACTCTACAGAACATCAACTTGTCAGAGTTATAGACTACTTAAAAACCAACATTAACAACAATAGACAAACGGTAATGGCTTCAATTGACATAGAAAAAGCATTCGATCGAGTATGGCATACTGGACTAATTTACAAACTGATCAAAATTGGGACCCCGGAGTCTTTAATCCATCTAATAGCCTCCTATCTGAAAGACAGAACATTTCAAGTGAAAATTAATAATTCCCTCTCCAGCGAAAGAAACATTGAAGCTTCGGTCCCGCAGGGGTCGATCCTGGGTCCCTATCTTTTCCTCATTTATGTAAATGATATCCCCCTACCTCACTCCAACAGTGGCCTTCTGGCCCTATACTCAGACGACACTGCTATAGCTGCCTCCAGCCACAAAATACCGCGAGCAGTTAACCAACTACAGATTCACCTGAACAAAATACAAAAATGGGCTGGAGATTGGGACATCAGGATCAACTCCGCAAAGACCGAGGCTATCTTATTTGCCAAAAGAATTACCCCAAAAAGAAAACTTACCCTTGAAGCCAAACCCCTAAAATGGGCCAATGAGAGTATCAAATGGAGCTCATCCGTCAAATATCTGGGTATAACGATTAACCATAGGCTATCTTGGAAAGAACAAACCCAAAATGTGCTAAAAAAAAGCTAACATAGCAGTAGCAAATTTAAACGCCCTCTTCCATAGAAAAAATAAATTAAACATTAAATATAAAGTTCTCCTATACAAAACATGCGTACGTCCTATAATGGAGTACGCAGCAGCTGCATGGGGGAACATCAATAAAACCAACTTAAAAAAATTAATCGTATTCGAAAACAAATTACTAAGAAGAATCTCTAACTCCCCCTGGTTTATCAAAAATGCATTTATAGCAAATGATCTTGGGATAACCCCCATCAAGGAACATCTAATTAAAGTAAGGTTAAAAACTTTTGAAAAAATCGACTGTCACCCAAATCCTACCATGGTTTCCAATATACTACCCTCACCCAAATTTCTTTTCCTGATACCTACGTAAATAAATATCAAAAACTCAAAAAAATTTTAAAACTTCCAAAATAGTTTTTAAAAACAACCAATGACTGAGCAAGAAAAAGAGCCAATCACAGGCCAGTTACGCGTGAGCCACGCTGTCTCCTCATTGGTTGAACCTAGCCAAAACATCCAAACCCAAAAACTCAAAATTCTTACTTACCTTTTCTTCCCCCCATCCTACTAACCCACTAACCTCTCTTTAAAAAAAAAAACCTCTTTTCTCCTATTAACACTTTTCCATACTAACAAAACTCACCAAGTGAGAACCTAAGGAAGCCCTAGGAAGGGCAATGAACAGCCTTCAAGGCAACCCCCACCACTAACATCCCAAAAGCAGAGGCAAAGCAGCATAACGCTGCGTGAACTCAGAGAAAAAGACTTTGATATTGCAATAATCACTCATTTTCTGTCGAGCAACTAAGTGAAAGTCTTGCATTTTACAGAGGGAAACTTGGTCGGTATTACTTCTGAGGATGCTCCGCATAGCACGGAGTGAAACGTTAAGTGTTTTTAATAAACAGACGTTGCGGAATATCCCGCAAAGCTCTATGATGAATCATTATCTTTACAAGGGAGGTACTTTATCGTTACAATTTAAGCTTACATAATAGACTTTTTGTATATAATAGGCATGTATAGTTTGCATGAAATTTTGCATCATATTGATCGTAACTACTAAAACCACAAAATAGTGCAAAAATTAAAATTAATAAAAATAAAATGCAGTGATAAAATAAATATTTTTATCAAAAGGAAAATAAATATAGTCTTAAAGTTCGCAAGATAAGACAAAGAAAAACAGTAGCACATGCAGTCATCTCTTACCACTGAATTTAACTATGTATGTAGTTATTTTGCATGTAACCTCCATAATGCAATACTGCATTGCTCTCTGCGGAAGTACACTGTTGGGCAACCGCACAAGAAGAACTTAATAATTTTCAAACTCCAAAGTGTTTTTTTTTTAGATTAATAAGAAATTCACAGAACAACACTATTGACACATACTAACATTATAAGATTCTTCCGATAGATATAGTGTATAAACTCCGAATTTTATCATATATGTTTAAAAGAATCAAAATGATTGAACACACAGACATAATATTTATTACTAATCATTCACACAGCTACGAAACCAGAAACAAACTTGCATTATTGCCCCCAACCCCAAACAAATCTCCCTCAAATCAAGATAAATTTTATGGAGCACTAGCCATAAAACTTATCTCTCCGACGTGAGGTCCCCTCGTTAAATAGCTTGCGTTTTTAAAAAATAATTAAAACGATTTGTGGTGATTGATGGAGTGGTGTTTTTGGTTTCGGCTTTGAATGGCTTGGCTTGAATTCTATTATATTTTATTTTATGATTTAAATTTTTATACCGTTTGCCTTTGCTTACTTGTATTCGTTGTTTCCCTTTTTCTATTTTTTTCTTCTTCTTTTCTATTCTTCCCTTTTAATAATTTTTTTTTTTTCCTATACTTTTACTGGAGGAGCCAATTTTATCAGGATTTTGATAAATCCTTTTCTGACTCCTTTCCCTTAAGCCCAGTTTTAGAATAATTTGTTTTCTGGCTGTGTTATATTTAATATATAACCCATTATTTAGATCAACATTTTAGATCATCCACTTAACTTCACTTTGTAGTGATGTTGTTGTAATATCGTATTCTTCAATTTCAGTTTTTATATGCACCTCATCCTAAATACTAATTGTAATTGGATAATCCTGTGCTTATAAATAAATTTTGTATATTTGTATTTATAAGGCGGAAACCTGCATACTATGGAATTTTTTTCCGGTCCCGTGAGTTTCTGTCTTAGACAGGTTTCCCAGTATATATTTCTCATGAAATAAAATTGCACGTGGTTAATTGTTAAAATGCCGTTTTTTCTGTTTTTAGTTCTGTTAAGATGTATAAATATTTTATACGTGATTTGCTATTTAGAATATTTGTTTGACTTCTACGTTATTCAATAAAAATATGTTTCTTTAATAAATGAAACATAAAAGCGAGGTACAGATTTTAGTTAATAAATGCTATTGTTTTCAAAATTCATTACCTAATCAATAACATTTAACAAGCTCATTTAACCTAGCTATTTGAATGCTCTTATCTGTTAAGCACATCATGTATATTAACCGTCCATATTAAGCACATATGCTGAAAAATTACTCTAGTTCAAATTTGTTATTTTCCCAAGAAATCAACATATAGTTTAAAAACCCGGTAGTGATTATCCAGTCACCTTCCGTTTACCTCTGCGCCAAAATCTACTACACCTTCACTATTGATTTATTGTTATTTGTTAATCCAATGTTGCATCCATGAAGATTTCGATGTTTCTTTCTTTGCTTACCGCATTTAAACTTTTCAGTGTTGAAATGATTTTAGCAAGAATTGAATGATAAGAGCACTTTAGTACGCAAGTTACGTAAGTTTTTGTCAATCTCTTTTTGCTAATAGCGTATGGTTTGTTTGGTTATTGACATAACTATTTCGGGCCGAATTTATTTACGCATCGTTACATTGTGACATTTTTGCATTAAACTCTTCCTATTAGTTTTGATTTCTTCCGTATCCTATTAAAAAGATATTTGCATTTTTCACATAATTCAAATAATATTTATTGTTAGTTATTTGAAAATTAAGACGCCACATTCTGGACTAAAACTGGTAAAAATCCATACAGTGATAAGAATCGAAATCGTTTTCACTGCGCCGACGCCGAGCCGTCCACTAAAATAGAAAAATTGCCAAATCCTAAATACGAACGTAACCCTCAAAAGTTCGTAGAATTTGCACGTATCGCAAAATTTCTGCTTCAAAAGTCAATATTATTCTATCACTTGGCAGAATTTAATATCACGGTGGATTTTGATGGGTTCAGTATTTTATTTAGACATGTACTATGGCATCTCCACTTATACTCCGAAGTTACCAAATCGACTGAGTCAATAACCGATTTCTCAACAAGAAATAAAATACTCGAGAACCTTTCGATGCTTACCGCATCCAAATTACTTTTAGTAAAATACATATACCAATGCAGTCTCATATACACGTAAAACGTTATGAAACATATATACCTCGTGCTACATAAATCAACCATTGTTTAAACTATGTTACCATGCACGCTCATTATAATTACCGCCATTAAGACTGTTGATAAATGCCATTGCCCTTCTTTTACCCAACAGTTTGCGCATGATCCTTCGCGTTTCTTTTCTATAGTCCCATCTCTATACTTCAGCGAGCAAACACAACAAGAAGGAACAAGCAGGCATCCACAAATAATGGATATCCTGTGCGTTTGGCATCTGTTATCCCAAAATCTCCCCTGTCAACTGGAGGAGGAGACTAGAAAAGAAGGAAAACGGGATTCCCGGAGAAGAATCGAGTTATGGAGATAATTGAGGAGCTGTATTGAAACAATGCACTTGAGCGGAAAAAGTGATATTAAATATAAGATGATAAAAGAAATGCTTTGCAACTGGCACATTGTTTACTATGGCGTATAACGTTCTGTGGAACTGTTGACAATTGTAAACAATATTTCTAAATTATACCGCGAAAAATACTCGATCTAAATGGTAGATATTTGTTATTTGCTATGATCGAGGAAAAACATATAATAAATTATAATAACAAAAACAAGATAAAAATTATATCTACACACAAAAAAAAATTCCTTATACATAGAAATAGTTAAACAGGTAAAATTTTGTATCATTAGTAAAAGAATAATTAAATTTATCTTCTCATACTTTAACAAAACTGCTCAATTAAAACTTTATTTAGTTAATTAAACAGTAACCACCTAGCCTCCAGCCATTTCTTCCCATTTCTTCTAACGTAATTAACAAGGAAAATCCCTCCTGAGCTCACACGCCGAATCCAACAAATTTAATTCAGCTTAATGTACCCATCATAAAAACCTTAATATGTAAAAATTAGCAGCTATGCCCTCCCACTAGAAATCGAGAAATTAAATATTAAAAAGTAGTTAAAATAGCGCCAATTGCAACACTTTTAGAAATACGTGGCGAGATAGCTAGTTCATCGAAAAGGGTAAAAAGTGAGCGCGAGTTTTACTCTAAAAGTTTAGAATACGTCCAGTACTAGCCTACAGTGATTGCGTTATTTTTGCCAGACGTAAACATATTAGATTTTAAAGTAGCTGTAAAGTTTTTTTTTTTCCTATTCGTTAAATTGAAGTTCTATATTATTTTTGTTTTATTGCTGAAAGTCGCAGCAGAAAACAATTTACTTTAATTTTTATAATCACATTGCAAGTTACAATTCAATTCGTGCATAAGAGAAACATTTATTTTTATTTTAAAAATTCTGTAACGAAGTATCGCTTGTATTCTATTTATCCGTGTGAGGATAACATGAAACAGAATATACGTAAATATATTTAATGTGGTTTAGATGCTTTTTGAGGAATTTATGGAAGAAATTAAAAGGCGCCAAATGGAGATAAAGTCTCTCTTCTGTCAAACCAAAATCATTTTTTATTAATTATTTTTAGCGTTAATCTGAGGAGATGGATGATAATTTTCACATATTAGGTTTCTTATGGTGTTTACTTATGACTTTAAATTATCATTAAATATATTAATATATTAATAAAAATAATTAAATTGGTTAGATTCGGCGTGTGAGCTCCCGGGGATTGGGTTCTAGTAAGAAAAGGGAATTTCTTTTACTATTTCTTGGAAACAGCGATTTATAGACCAATCTAATATACCCCCACTCCCAAATTTAATGTGTAAGAAAAATTCGAGTGTTCGATTGAGTCTAAAAAAATAGGTTGTTCCGCGCACAAACCAAAATTAGTAAGAAAAACTAGATTTTAGGTGTAATAGGTGTAATTTTTTCAAGCTTAAATCAGTAAACATTACGCAACAATTAGAGTGGTTGAGAAAAATAGTCATGCGTGCATGTTTGCTTTATAAGTTATATTATGCAACAAATTCACGAATGTGCTGCAATTGGCTTTAAGCTGAGAAGAAAAAACAGCGTCTACGAATGAAAATTCTATATCGATTGGTTAACTACAAAAACAAGAAAAAGAAGTATACCAAAACGTGTATACAGGAAATTCCGAAAACACCGGATCAAAAGTAGAGAGCCGTGATCCTTGTGCAAAATGGACCATAATGGACTTTTAGATGGGGAGTCGGAAATGAATATCCATAGAGTTATGTATACTTTTAGTTCTGAGAAGCGAGATTTATAATAACAAATAGCGCATACAAACTGAAATGTAGCCCTCCTCTAAATCTTAACTCCGGCTCGGCGTTGCTAAATAGCAGCACCGAACTGGTTTCAAGGTGCATTGGAATTTTTGTGATTGCCGAGATGGCGACTTGATCCTATAATTAGCGCAATTTCATAAATAAAGATTTTAAGGCTCCTACGTAGGGCTGGCAACTTTCCTCAGTGGTGCACTACGAACATAGGAGGCCTCAAGATCCGTGGGAGCCCTCTTGGTTCGAAAGTAAGAAGTGAGAAATTACTTTTATTTTTTCCGCAAATACTTCATTTTTCCATTGCATGCCTTGGTTCACCAATTTACCCTATTATAAATAATAATAAATTACCCTATAATAAATATTTTACGCGCAGAAAGGTGCTCTTTGATGGTAACGTATGTTTAAAATCGCATTTTAAATTAAAGTGCATTTAACATGCATTTAACATAATAATTAAAATGCATTTAAATTAAAGTCAATATTGATACATTTGTTCAGAAATAACAATATTATGCTAGCCCAGCACAACGTTGTTATAAATACTTTTGGCATTAAATTAAGAAGCATTATATTTTAATTTAAAATATATTTATAAAATGAGCTTAACTAAAACTGTCAATTAAAATATATTTATTTTTAAAAAATACTAATACGTCAGTCTCCAAATCGAGAAATTAAATGACTTTTCTTCAAATTCATTAAAAATATCTCGGTGTCAAATCCTGCTGACAGTTAGTTACTCCTGAAGAAAATAGAATTATTGATTTGCATTTAAAATCATTTTCTTTCTAGAACTATCTAGGAGATAAAGGTAAAACGTGGCTTCAAAAATGTTAAACATATAAATAATACATGATATGTACAGGGTGTTCGGTAACTATCGCATAAACTCCCTATCATGCGAATCTTTGGATAATTTTAAGACAAAATGGAAGAGGGACGATTTTTGCTTGAGGGTTTTGTTTATGAATTATATCCATTTCAAAATTTGTATCTAAAAGCCAATCATGCTCCAAGATAGCCTGCTTTTACGTTGTTTCATTCAACGACGAAGGACACGCCCCTTGGTTTCCCCGCCTCCAAAATAAAAAGGGTTTAACTCGCTATGAGAAAGAAATTTCTTCATCACGTGCTATTTAAATTTAGCCGCTTAATTATATTTTGCACACGCGTTACTTTTCTTTCAAGCTGAACTCTTCCAATAAAAAAGGCTGTTCATTCTAAGGCGGGGTCGACTGAAATTTGAGCACTGTATTTAAATAGCGATTCAAATATTTATTAAAATCTAAATTTAAATAGCAAATTTAAATAAAGTTCTTTTTCATTTTATATTTTACCAGTATTTATCCTTTTATATGTAAATTTCTTAACTGGCACTTTGTATCTTATTTTTATAAAATTCGCATAGTTTCTGTATTAGGTCTATTCGATTATATTCTTTTCAAAGCGGATGATTTCGTCCGGCATTTTCATAAACCAGTTTTAACACTGAAGTTCAGTAGATTTCTTTGTCAATCCACACTCCTTCAAAGTAATGAAAGGTTAAAAGATGTGACTAATTTGCAGACAAATGTTAAATATTCATTTACAATATTGAGCCTTATCCTAGTTTATACGAAATATTATGTTTTCAAGGTGCGTCTCATTGAAATTTTTTATTAAAAAATATCACATTTTTTTTTATATTTTTAATAGAGTCTATCTATCCACTGTATATCCAATTCTGGTTTCGTATATCCAATTCTGTTCCTGTGTTTCTTTCTATATGTATTCTCTTCTTTTATTGCTGCTTGAGTGACGACTTCTGAAGACCCACCACTACTTCCCTCCCTCCCTGATATTCGTTGGTCTGTGAAGACGGCACGTCTCAAAGTATCCTCTTTTCTCTCGCTAAACTCCACTTCCAGAACACAAGCTTCCATTTCGTTTTGTTCGCTGTATTAATCAGGCAGCCCGCAATCAAGGAAAGGGCTACTTGGTAATGTGCTTCTTTCTTCCCTCGTAGCTATCGTTTGTATTTCCGACGTATATTTCCGCGCCAATGTGCTTAATATATAGTTCTTTAATCCACATTTTGTGACTTTAAAACATTAAACAAAGGTTGAGAATGAACGAATAAATCGGACTTTGCCTCCACCCGTGCTTGTAATAACAAATTGATCATTCACCGTGCTTTTACAATGTGAGCGGAACCTGAATGCGCATTGTCGTTTATCCATTTAAGTATAATGCAAAAAAGCGATTGGATTACTTTTCTTAGAAAGTGGATATTTCTTTCTTTCTTTTTGAAGAAAGGTTCTACTCTTTTTTATCAATAATTTACATTTTAAAATTGAAGAAATTTTGCGATTATATGAGCACACAAAATATTTAGTGTATCAAAGTATTATATGTTACTTAGTGTCATGCACTACTAATTCTGTTGAAAGTTAACGAATTTACATATATCCACGACAACAACCGAATAAATGCTGAAGCTTTGCAAAACTATTTAAATTACGAAATAATTTTAATTGAGATCAATAAATATCATTTCTTTCTATATTAAAATTTAGAACTGATATATTATTGGAGTTCATTTGTTTTGTTGTTCAAAATAGAATATATTACAACTATATTTTAATTATAAATGATATGAAGTTATTGTTAAATTGTATTATTATAAAAAGTGTGATTTTCTGCATAAGAGCATATCATACCGTGAACTTAAATAGCGATTTGATAATTATGAATGTGTGCAAATTAGATTTAAATTCTCTAAATGCACAGACATTTTCATCCACCCAACAAAGGGGGTGCCAGTATTCATATACGTATCGAAATTTTGTTTCGTTCTCTATTAGTAAACACTATAACCGGAATAAACTGAATAAAAGTAAACTGGTCCCTGATATAAAATCAGTTATTTTGTCGAAATTATGCAGAAATAAGTGTGAGAGAGAATTTTCAGAGCATGACTTTTTTTAAATTGAAAAAAATTGAAAAGTTTAAACTTTTAAACGTTTTTGTGTTTTTACACACTTTTAATTTAAATTTTTACCAAGTGATACTTCTAAAATATCCTTTTGTATATTTCTACGTTAAAATTTATTATTTTGATATGGAATTTAACATAATAAGAATAAATGTAAATATTACTGTTTTCTAAACTATAAACATACGTTGTTAGGTATACAATAATTTTTGCCACCCACGTATTAATTACAGCTCAAACTAGAGCTTATGTAATTTTGGAGAAAAAGAGACGCTTTCCCCATCCTGGATTCGAACCAGGGTCCCTCCGTAAAAAACTCACAAAATTCTCGCCCCGGAGGCTTTCTTGTGTTGACCATATTTGGCAATTGTGTTATCCCTGCGGAGGGTAATAATACCTTAACACCTTTACATACGGAGAAAGAGAGCGTTGTTTCCTGTCCTCATTCGTCTAGCGGTCCAAGACACTCCGGGCTAAACGGAGGGACCCTGGTTCGAATCCAGGATGGGGAAAGCGTCTCTTTTTCTCCAAAATTACATAAGCTCTAGTTTGAGCTGTAATTAATACGTGGGTGGCAAAAATTATAGTATAATAAATTTCCCCCACGAAAACTCACAAAATTCTCGCCCCGGAGGCTTTCTTGTGTTGACCATATTTGGCAATTGTGTTATCCCTGCGGAGGGTAATAATACCTTAAAAACATACGTTGTTAAGGTTAAATAGGATAGAAAGTCCGTTGTTCTAACCTATAATTTATATTTATGTTTATAATTCTATCAATACATTGTTTATATGCTTTTTTATTAATGTTAAATGAATGTTTGCTACTTAAACGTCGTGATATGTAAGGAAGTTTAATCATCGTAATGATGTCCTTAAAGCTTGATGAAAATTTCAAATGTGTAGCTTCATTTGCTAATGTCTAGATTTTCTTTTAAACACAATTCTCCTTTAGTGCCCTTTGACCTTTCATCCCAGGGTCGTGCTTACGATGTTAACGGTCCTGAGCAAAGCAGTTATCAGCGGCCCTTAAAAATATTTTGACATAAAACAATGATAAAGAGATTGACCAGGGTTTAGCATTATAAAATAAAGTTCATCATTGGTCTAAACTCAGCAGGCAAAGATAAAGGGAAAATAACGAAGTTCAATTAAAAATAAGAAGTAAAAATTAAAATACGAATCACTATAATTTATTATTACTATAATTATAACGAATTAATGAAAAGCTAACTCAATGAACAAAGCCGCTTTTATTACACTACAAGAACTTGCAAAATATTTTTTCTAGCCTTTTGTGCAGCCAAGTGTCAGAAACCAGGGGTCTCTGCAGTGGTCATATGGCCACCACAATATACATAACTTACATACTGATGCTAACGCATTTGACTAATAACACATGTATTTATTTCGACCACCATTTAGAGGTTGCATTATGGGAAGTATGACGTCACACACAAAAGGTGAGTTGACCAAATACTCTGTCGAAAGTATATGGGGCCGCTAAAAACTGATTTCTTGGTACTTGCACCACACTTTTTTAGTGGCCCTGGACTGCCGTCCAGATCCCCCCCCCCCCCACGAGCACGATCCTGTTTCATCCGTTTACGTGATGCTTTTTGACCTCTCTGCGCACGATTCAAAAATATGTAAGTGCACCACCTTAAACTAAACGTCCACACAGAGTGACGCCAATGGTGAAAAAAAAAAAAATCCATATTATTTTATGAAATATTTTTAGAAATATTGTTGGTCCTTAGGTTTTACGCGGACGGGTACTATATCTTCAAAACTTTTATCTCAGCTTCTGAGGGTACTTTTCTTTCAGTATACTAGAGCATTAAAGGAATAAAGATAAATATGAATATTTAAATCATCTACGTCTTGCTCATGACATTATATTTTTTTCAACGGATCCTTCAGTACTCCAAGACATGGTGCAGGAGCTACAAAACCAGAAGTTGGATTTAACCTGGATTTCCGAAAAACTAAAACCGTGTTCTATGATTGCATACAGAAGGAAAAAACACAGCACGATAACATTGTACTAGAAATTGCGATTCATACATTTACCTTGGCGAACTTGTATAAGTCATGATATTACCAACAAATATCGCGACAAAGTCGCTTTACCTCTTTTTAAATATCTTGGCAAATTGATATCTATGGATGACAACATTATGAAGGAAATCCACCGACAGATTAAACTTGCGATGAACAATATTTTACACCCACGTTTGCAAAGCTCAAACCAGAGCTGTTTTGTGAAGAAATGAAGTGACCTCGTCCAGGCTGAAGGTTAAAGGGCCCTTCCGTAAGAACCGCAGTGCCATATCGACAAGACTATCGGGGTAAGGGCAAAATGCTTCTTCTCTTGCGTTTGAAGGTAATGGGATTTATTATAACCTAATTATGATATTGTGTAAATGTGGGTGCCAAATATTATTTATCGTTATTTCCCTTACGAAAAACCATAAAATAAAATCGTGCCCAGGTTGCTTCATTCATATGTCGACCAGTATTTGGCAATTGTATTATCCGTGTGAGAAATAATAATTATAATAATAATATCCTATAAACGTATTAAACTTAGCTAGAGAGTATTTGGAATAAACAATTCTATTCTGAAGGAGAAATTTCTCTTTGTCTAAAAAGAAAAGTTTTCAACCAATGTATATTACAAAGGCTCTTTAATAGGTCAGAGACCGAGAAGGTCTAAAACGAAAAAAAAGTGCAAAAATTACGAACAATCCAAAGAAGCATGGAGAGGTGCATTCTTAAAAACTAGAACAGCTCGAAACTAGTACCTCAAGAATATTTGGGTGAGAGAGCAAATAAATACTGAGGACATTATTGTAAAATTAAAGGAGCTCAAATGACAGTCAACTGGGAACATTGTAAAAAAGATTGATAAACAATGGACGGCCGAAAAATTCAGTATAACACACCGAAATAAAAGGCCATCAATAAACCGAGAAAACGCCGTTAGACAAGATGGGGGAAACGAGTAAAGAGCTTAGGGTAATATGGAACTGAATTGCTCAAAATATGCACATGTGGTGGCGGGCGCTTGTAGAGAGACCGTCGTTTGACAGTGAATAAACCATAGTTGAATATGATGATGATGTGATATATAAAGTAGGAATTAAAAATAAGAATGGCTTTTTTTACAACACATATATTGAAAAAATATAATGTAATACAAATGATAATATATAAATAAAATAATAAACAGCACAAATGAGACGTTCACTAAATGGACTGTACCATGTAGATTTCTGTTGTCATATTTCAGTTCGTTTTACGGCCAAAATCTTCTACAGAAACCTTTACTTTTAATCATTTGTGCAGAGAGAATCGACCTCAATATTCTACAACAAAAACGTACTTAAACATTGGAAATTCATTACCAGAGTGAGCGATGTGAGCGAAAGGTTAGAACAATCACCCGAAGGTGGTTATTGCACCTTCAAGCCAGCCGATCGAGATTCGCTCCGATTAACTTTGGCAATAAAAGAAGCATTTTGAAACAATAGCACTTATGCTGATTAAGTTATTCCCTTTAACCACCCGTTTTTTCGTAAAGAGGTGATAAAAATAGAAGTAAGGCACAATTTAAAGGTCCCGACTTAGTCCCGTGGGAAATTAAACTTTTTAGGGAAATTTTCCATCACCACAAAAGTCAAACTTTAAAAAACCGTAAAACAAATGTTTATATCAAAGAGAACTTACGTAAGAAACAAATAGACGAATCTTTGACTTTAAAAAAAGATGCTTTTTTTTCACAATACGGTAATTTTGTGCCCGAAAACATTTCTCAAGTTGCACACCATGTCATTAAATATACAGGGTGTTCCAAAAACATCGAGTCAAAAGTATATAGCCGTGATCCTTGTGCAGAATGGACCATAATGACCCTTTACATGGGGGGTCGGAAATGAATATCCACGGAGTTATGCATACTTTTATTTCGCAGAGGCGGGATCTATAATGACCAATGGCGCTTACAAACCAAGAAGTTGTCTCCCCCGAAAATTTCAACTCCAGCGCGGGGTTGCTACATTGCATCCTCAAACAGCTTTCCGGGCGTGTTGGCATTTTTTGTGGTTGCTGAGATTGGCGACTTGATTTTATAATTAGCGCAATTTCATAAATAAAGATTTTAGAGCTCCTATGTAGGGCTGGCAACTTCACACATTGGTGCACTACGAACATAGCGATAGGGGGAAGGGTGAATTGCACAGGGGCCCGTGCGGCCAAGGGCGCCCAGTACTAAAAGGAACAAACCCTCCGCCCAGCATGCGTTAACAAGATCCGTATACGGACGCCTTACCAACTGCGCTACTGGGATACCCCCGCCTGAAGTTTAAAATTACTTTGTGCACTTTCATACAAATCGACACCCTCCCCACGAATTTGGATCCGCCAATGCCCTCCACCTGCCAATCATAAACTTTTATGCTCCAAAGATTCTTTTCTTTTCGTTCATGTTTTACCGTCCAAGAATTCAAAAGTCTGTCCTGCAGGTAAATAATAAATAGCTTGATAATAAAAGTTAGTATCGAAAAATTACCCTTGATCCAGTAACGTACGCAGAAAATTCCTAAAAGGGGTTGGTTCGAATGAGAAGGTTTACCTCTATATCATAGCTTTCGGTAGATCTATTCAGGGGCGGACTGGGCCGCCTGCCAACCGGACCCCGGTCCGGTGCGCCCTCATGGGCGATAGGACTTGCGCCCTCATGGGCTATAGGACTCGCGCCCTCCGATAATCCAAGATTATGTCTTGATCGATTCTGAATTATGACTATAGACGCGGGCATGAAGGCCGGGTCGCAGGACTTGTATTTCCATTTACCATGGAAAAAATTTAATAGGGAGTGTTTAAGTATTATGTAAGCACCTTCAAGTGGGGGGGGGTGTTACTGTTGTGCTTATTTTCCTATGTTAGTTTATTTTCAATATTAATTTTTACTTATCTGGAGGGAGGGAGGGAGCGAATAAAATGGCCAAAAAGTCAATGGTTCGATTCTTAAATAGCTTGCCAAAAATTCGACATTCTCGCCAAAAATTAGCGACTGCGAAATTTAGGAAACTAAATTCAAGGGGCGAGCCAAACTTTCAAACACAATTTTCATTGGCTCGAAATTGTTAACTCCCACATTCCAGAGACAAACGGAGAAAAAGAAACCTGTTTTTTGATATTACAGCCCAGATGCAGTCTATTGGACAAATACGTTTATTATAGGTGTAACTTTCTTTTTTATCCAATCATGCTTTGTTATTTGTTTATAGCCATAACTCCGTGGTTATTTATTTCCGACCCCCCATGTAAAGGGTCGCTATGGTCCATTTTGTACAAAGATCATGGCTATATACTTTTGATCCGGTGTTTTCGGAACACCCTGTATATAGTAATGCACGTGGGTAAACATAAAAAATCATAACGTGAGAATAAGACGTTGGGGGTATCTTATTCTGACTTGTTCTGTAATTTTAGGTTCGTTTTTTGGGACAAAAGTTTGGTAGTGGTTGGAGGTCACAGTTCGTCTCATTCCAAATGATATAAACTCTCTCGGGAACTATAAGCAATTTCTCAACACTAAACGATATTGAGCTAAAAACTAATTAAGAACCCAAAACTCTTATTAATATTTATTTGTTTTACTTAATACTCAGCAAGATAAACGATTCTTTCTTGTAGACGGAGACAAGTTTTCTAATATTAGATTTTTTCTTCCATTCACATGAGTTTTGAAAGCTTGTAAGTTCTCTGAAAGTCCAGCACCTCCATTTTGGTGCAATGGTGACGCATTCATCTAGCGTATCTTTAACCCGGGTGTGACTCCCAATGACACAAAAAAATATAGAATGCTTGCAGGTTAACTGTTCACTGTAGTACCAGAAATTTGGTTCCCCAGACCTTAAAAGTTACGAATTCCTCGAAAAACTGCATGGTCTTTTACGATGTGACTTTTAGTATCTCGGCGCCGTAAAACAAAAAAGTTGTTTCACTATTACTAGGTGAAATTTCAACGAATTTCATGATTTACTCTACATTAATTCTGACGTTTCAAGGCTAATGGTGAATAAAGCGGATCACGTTATTTTCCTTGGATGTTCTCATTGTATTTCGGTGAAAGGCTTAAATATAGGTATGTATGTAAACCTGTATATGGTTATATAAAATGAGCTTAGTAAATAATGCGCCATTTCTTAAACAATCATCACTTTTATGTCCAAATAATTGTTATGTATAGTGTGTATATGAATTATATTTTATATTTATTAATTATTTATAACTTCAGTTAAAATGTTGGTTATGCATTAATATTTCTAATAACACACAAACCCATTTCGATCAAACCCACGTAATTTACTCATGCAGACATGAAACGTGTAGAAATAGTAATACCCTAAAATGAATCACGACTATTCAGCAACACAGAGACTTTTTTCCTTCTCAGAGATAATTTAAAATACTCAATAATGTATTGATATCAGGACAAGGCATGAGAGAGAGAGAGAGAGAGCAAAAATCGCTATAAAATTATTTGCGAAAAAACTGTATTTAAAAGCGGATAGCCCAAACCACATGGATCCATCGCCGCTGCTAGAATTTTCCAGAAGGGCCAACCGGAATTTGTTTACCCCCTTTTTATCTTCACACTTTTACCTTATATTTAACACTTTACATTAAACTTTTACATTTAGCTTTATCTCTCTCTCTCTCTAATAAACATTTCTTTCGGCCTCAAATCTAAGACATTTTTAGGACGACTTTTCTCGCTTTCATATAGAGATCATAACTCCTTTTGAGTGCATCTTCCTGCATTAAACAATAGAAGGATCTTTCCAAGATACTCACTAAGGAACTTTGGAATGCTGGAAGTGGAATAAGGAGGGGGAAAGGCGATGTGCTCCATTTCTCCATGCCCCTATCAATATTTGAAATACCGCAACTACTGCTAATCCCATGTAGGGCAAGCTGCAATAAAAATGGCTACCTACATTTTTACCTACTACATTTTTAAAAATACTATTTTCATCATAAAAAATGCACTTGCAGCTTTTGCGCAGTCACCTTTTATGAATTGCTTATATTTCTTTTCATTTAATTTATTTAATTTTTTAATTCCTTTAATATATAAGTATGCATATATATTTATAGAGGAACGGAAACTGGAAGAACAAGTGGTGTTGGCTTCTTAATCAACAAAAGAATTAAAGACTACCTTCTTGAAGTCGAAAGCACGTCAGATCGAGCAGCGAGGCTCGTTGTTCAACTAACCCAGCGATACCAACTTCAGATAGTACAGGCATATGCACCAACATCAAGCCATACCGACGAGGAGGTTGAGGAATTCTATGAAGAAATCAAACAGCTACATACCAAGGGGAAACAACACATCAAGCTCATCATGGGGGATTTTAATGCAAGAATTGGACAACAGGAACAAGGAGAGACATCGGTTGGTAAATATAGATGTGAGGAAATTAATGAATGTGGCGATCAACTTGTTGAATTTGCCGAAGCTGAAAATCTTAGCATTATGAATTCATTTTTTAAGAAGAAACCACAAAGAAAATGGACATGGAAACACCCCAATGGAGGAGCCAGCGAAATTGACTTTATCTTTGCAAACAAGAAATCAATGATTGAAGATTGCAGCTTACTGAACAGATATAATACTGGACGTGATTATCGAATGTTGAGATGTAAAGTGTGCCTCCCAACGGCCCCTCCAGTATATATCAAGGAAAATTTTCATGATACAGTAATTCAGGGCTCCCAGCAGTTTTTTTTTAAGCAAAAGTCCTTAGTTTCGTCTCAATCCCGTACTAGTTACGTTTTTTATCATTTGTTCCTTATTTTCCCCTGTTTTTCACGTTTAACTAACGCTTAATCAGAAATTAGTTGATTAAACGTAGACAATCCGCGATAATCATACATTTACAAAGGCATTTCCGGAAGCAACCGATCGTTTGTGTGTGCTTTTGTGCAAAGTGTTTAGGAAAGACTGGCTACAAAAGATGACTAAGTATTCTTGCTAGCTTACTTTTTTTTTCTTTACTCATTTTCATATTTTAGAAACCTCGTTTTCATTACACAAGGGAAAAGAAATGTTCGTCATCATTTACAATCGTCTGTTAATTTTTTTTAACCTTTCTAGCGATATGCCTACTTCAGAATTTGAAATCTTGCCATAATTTTCCAGAATCATTTTGTTTGCAACCTTTTCCCAAATAATTGTTTTTTCATTAGCTGCATTTTATTCTAATGACAAATGTGTACCAACAAACGAATTTCCTATTTATTTCTCATTACTAAGATAATTTCGTGGAAATAAGCCGGGTTTTTTGTGTTCCTTGTACTTTGTATAATCTGTTTTACCTTCGTCATAATTATTGCATTTTATGCTTGTTTTAGTCGCCAGCCGAATTTTAAAACTATGTAATACACCTTAAGATTCTTCATATTAATCGGAACTGTGTCTGTCCCTTATGATGAATACAGCGTTGTCTTTTGGCAACCAACCTTTACAGCAACTTACTTGCACAAAAAATATATAGTAATTTGATGAATTGGATTTTATTTTTTAGTTCGAGTTTAATCAGTTATTAAGATCGTATTATAAATATTTAGGTTCCGTTTTAAGTAAAATTTACACTGTTTATTTTATTTTTGAATACTTCTTGCTTATTAAATATATGGTATTTTCTGGGGAGTATAGTATAAAATATAATTTTTTATTATAATTGCTCTCTATGAAAGAACTAAAAAAATAAAAAAAAAAATGTCCTGAATCAGAATATCAAGGTACTATACTTTAGCTTACACTTACTAAATTCAAAAAGCAATTGTTTAAAAATAAAAATGATCTCATGTATACAAATTATTGTATTAGATCCTCATTGGTCCTTTAAAAAATGGTCCTTATTGGTCCTGTTTTTTCTTAAAAGGGCCCTTATTTACAGAGCTTCCTGTGAAAACTCAGATGAGTGCCTTGTAATATGATTTTCTTACATTAGTAATATATAGTAAATTTTCCCTTTTCGACGTCGTTTTTTTCTCTGTCCTTTGGAACAGAAAAGACGTTAATTGGAGTTTATGTGAATCTATAAAGTATTTTTTGACGCCGCAAAATACCGTTATAAAACAGTAATAGTCGTTAATTAGAATATCGATGAGAGAAATTACTGTAGGAAAAAAAATATATATCTACAAGTTTGGGGAGTGCCAAGTAAAAGGGAATATCTAATGGTGGTAGGTACTTTTTCACGAATGTTCCAGTTTCATTCCAATTTACGACTATTCCTGTTTAACGACTGTAATTTGCAGTCCTGGCAAATCCTAATTATATTCCGATTGAAGATTTTTTCCTTTTAACGAAGATAATTTGCGTTTCTAGCAAATATTTCATTATATTCCGATTAACGACCATTTCTGTTTAAAGACCTTAATTTGAGGTCATGGCAAATTCTTCATATTATTCCGATGAACAACTTTTTTCCGTTGAACTATGGTTTTTGTCCCTTGAAAGTCGTTAATGAGAGAAATGACTGTATTTGAGAAACTGAAAAAGTTGATAATGAAAATTTCAATACCTGAATTTGTTCCCTCATACAACTCCTGCGGACTTCATTTCAAGAACCAGGGAAATAGAAAAAATGGCGCCCTGGAGTCGAACCGGGAACCCTCCATATGCACTGGAGTGCTTTAACCAGCTTGACCAGGGCACAGGAACGATACTCTTTTTCTTTGTATGTGTGTAAGGTTTGTAATATATTATTACCCTTCTCCTGGTTAACACAATTTACAACTGACCAACACATGCAGCCACAGGAGCATGATTGTGTATTTTTTCCTTCTTTGTGGATTATTTTTTTTTCTTAAAACAGAAAACTACAACTCTAGTTTGAACTTAAGTATAGCCATCAAAATATATTAGCTCTTTCAATTCCACACGAAAAATTACATAAATATGTCCCAGTTGGCCCTCATTTGTTGACCAACTGTATCAACTCTGAAGAGAAGAAGAAGACCTTACGACGTAAGGGCCTATTTCTCTCGCTTTCTTTCTAAAAAAAGTTCAGTTACACCTTTACAGATTCAATAAGAACATGAACAATAAATGACAGAGATAATTAATACATTATCCCGACCAGTAACAAATTTTTACTAGCTATGTGCTCGCGACTACATCATAAACTCATGGTTTTGTTTCTTTCTGAGATTATGTATAGTTTGTGCATATACAGTGTGTCCCAGAAAGGACGGATCATTGTTTTTATCTCGTATGCTAGCAAACGTAAAAAGTTTATTATATTAGATATAGTTATATAGACGTCCATTATAACGAATTTCCTACGTTTCATAGATGCAGATAAAAAACAGGTGATCCTTCCTTTCTGGGACACACTGTATATGCATTTTCATGGCTATTTATTGAGGGGAAGTCAAACATCCATCACTTGCAAGAATTCCCTTTTAACTAGGTTAAATTATACTGCACAACGTAAATATAACTTCAACTATTTATCCCTCTAGTCCTATCCTAAACGAGTGAAATTCTTGTGAAAATGCAGATTTACAACATTTTAAGTCATTACGGTTTCCAGGAAAAAGGACTAGAATTGTAAATTTGAAGCTTTACTTTGATGACTTGGTGTATTTCATTAAAGACAATTTATGAGACCATGAATCTTTCTGATGGTAAGTCCGCTGCGGTGAATGCAGTAAAAGCAGGAAGAAGATATTTAGTGTTCAAATACCGAAAGGGGGCTCTTCGTGATTTGAGTTGGGTACGAATAGCGAAATGCTAAGTCAGGATAAATGCATTTCGTGTTTTCTAGTTTATATCAGCATAGGAAATAAATCGAGAAAAACAAAAAACAAAAAATAAGAAATGATACTCTGATGCTCTGTGAGATGGAAAAGCGTCGAGTCAAACAAGTTTAAAGAAAGTAGAGAAAGGCACTGTTTTTTTCCCTGATCAATAGATTTTCGAGAAAAGAAGCTGATTTATTTCGAGAATTTAATTGCAATAGTTTTTTTAGAATCGAGTGCAGTTGTCGCATATTACAAATAATTTTAAAATCCAAGTCAAATTCTCCGAAGTTATGAATAGATTTCAAATAAATTATCTTTATATCGAAGTTAGTGCGTGTAAATATATTTGAATTATGCATACTTGTCTTCTTTTCTAACAACATGTATGTTTCTTGTTTTCTTAAGCATTATGAGAATGTAATATACATATTCAGTAACAGGTTAGCATATAAGCCAAGTAAGCCTAGTGCCCCAAGATCTTGGATTCACCACAGGGGTGTGTTTGGTGCTACTGAAGTTTAAACGTTATTTTAATCTTAATTTTGAGCACAAAACATTTTCGTATTTGTACAATCATTGTTGGATCATCATTTGCCATAGCATCTGGAAGTTCTATTTTCTATTACAGTTATATTTTCGGCGTTTCTACCTCTATTTTATCATTTTGTCCATATACCCACAGATAATACAGTCACATATACGCTCTTTGGGAACTTGCGGAGGCCTACAGCTATAACAATTAAGGGACTTTCAAATTTTTTTGCTTGATTTTTTTTTTAAGGTGCTGACGATTTGCAACATCAGATGGCTCCACCGCAGGCTTGGAACTTTGCTAGAAACGCTAAACTTCCATTTATATTTTTTCCTTTGGTTTTCGGCAGAACTTTCTGTACTTAACCGGGAGTTGGGGGGCACTTTCTTTAGTGATTAATTCTATCCTTCCAGCCTCGGCCTAGGACCCATGAAAATCTTATTCCGGGACTGAATGCACTGAATATCCGCCATCGAAAAAAATTAGTTTAATAAATATTTGCGTAATGGGAGATTAATTTGCTTGTGCATGCATACCGTGGAACTCTAAAACAGTTGAAATATTTATGATGAAAAAACCTTTTTCTAAAAAAAATTGAAAGCATTGTTAAATTACAATAATGACTATTTTGTTTACTTCTAAATATACAGAAATGTTCTTTCTTTCTTTCTTTCTTTCTTTCTTCTTTCTTTCTTTCTTTCTTTCTTTCTTTCTTTCTTTCTTTCTTCCTTCCTTCCTGCCTGCCTGCCCGTCCATTGCTTTGGATATTAAATTAATATGATATAATATAAATAATGACATGAATAATAACATGTGAGAGAGAGAGAACGTTCTTTAAATACAGTAAACATATAATTTACATGCTTTCAGTTCCTGTATTGCATAACGGTCGGTTGATTTGTGTAACCTCTATTAATTTTAGGTCCTGCAGTGTGGTCGTATATTGAGTTGGTATGCCGTTAACCCGGGTTCGATTCCTATATTCCTGTCGATATAAGGAAAATGAAGACTTACCGACTGACTGTTCCCTGTAGTCCGGTAATTGCTTCCCTAGCCCTTTAGATCTACAGATTCGAGGTCCTGCGGTGGTAAGGTAGTGGCAACGCGTTCGTCTAGCGTTCAGTTAACCCGGGTTTGACTTTCAACTGTGCCAAAGAAACAGAATACATCATCATGGTGCAAGAGTTGGTTTCTTACTCCTTAAAAGGTTCTGATTCCTCAAAAAACTATAGATTCCGGCTCAGCATTATCTTTGCTGTCCTTGCGCCGTAAAACGCAAACAAATAAATAATTTTGAAATCGACACCGTAAGCTGTACGTCGTTATCTAATATTAAAGGTTGTTCTTCCCCCTAACAAGCATAGAATAATATTTATTTGGCCTTTCATACTCTCAGCAATGCCACTCTCAAACTGACTATCATTTCAATATATGCCATGAGATTCTCCATACGATGTTCCGAGATTAATATCTTCTGCAAAAGAGCTTTTGCAGACGGAAAAGAACGTGTAAGTTTCAGGGAATCACTCCGTTCTTTCAACAAGCGTTTTCAGCAGTATTCATGACGTCAAGTTGAAGAGACCTAAAGTTTGTCTTCTTAAATGACACGAAACGGTTAAATGACGGTGGATCGAGACTATCAATACACAGACTAAAAAAGTGCATAACAAAACTATACGATACTCAAAATATTTACTCTTTTCTTAAGTCCACGCTCCTGCTCACCGCTGGAGTAGACAGATGAGGAGGAAATCTTTTATTCAACGAAAGAAAATGACCCATGCCTCTCTTAGAATAAAGATTAGGCAAATGAGAACCGGTTAAAACTAAAGAAAAGGAAGAAAAAAACGCTTCGGCACACCCTAGCGACGAATTGTTTCCTATAGAATAACATGCAATCGGCTCATAAGTGTTGATCAAAATGCAACGTAACATCTAAAACACAATTGCAAGACACCGCACCCAATTCTCCTCGATGAATAGCGACACAAATTTTTTTAGTTCTATGTGATATAGAATACTTTTTCCATTCCAACCCAACCATTTTATACTGCCTATCTTTCATTACTCTCTATGTACAGTGGAACCTGCTTAAGCGATCACCTTGGTAGATCGACCACCTGAAATTCGAGGAGGACTATCATCGCCCGTATGTGCATTGTTGGCTGCTTTTGCCTGACCACATTTATCAAATTGTTATTATACAACTATTATTATATAATAATTTTTGTTTACTAAAAATTATTAAATTATTGTATAACAGAAAAAACACAAATTTGTTTTCGAATTTTAAATTGCTTTAATTTTAATCTATACTTAATTTTCCCAATTAAAGTTATTAAGCACTGGAACTTTAATATTGTTTTCTGAAAATATCAGTTATGCATATACTTTCTTATTTTTTTTTATTTTTTTTTTATAGTTTCATCATAAGGGCAACGATATTTTCACCAACATAGGTACTAAACCCAATTTAAAAACGTTAAATTTTATTTTATTCGGAATGTTATATTTGTTAGAAATTTCAGAGAAATTGGCAACTTATTTAACTACATAAACGAAAAACAGAGGAAATAAGGTCAGCGTGTTGTCATCGAGTATCTTTCTCTGTACGGTTTCGCCGGCTATAACCTGTGGGCTTCGTCGACATTTTCGATGGTCCGCGTAGTCCCGTGAAGGTGCGTAATTTAGCGAATTTGGCCTTCCTTTACCTGGAAAATTTTCGATTCAGCGAGTAGCGGGAATGTTGTATAAATCTGGCTTTTCTCAACTTTTTTCAGCAGGAAATCCAGCGATTTTTTGTAATTATTGAACACTGGAGCACTTAGAAAGGTTTTGCGGAGCACCAAATGCAATGGAAGTGAAAATGGAGTGCAGGTTGAGCACCGTTGATTCAGAGGATGTGGAAAGCAACTTAATTAAATTTAAATAATATGAAAAATATCCTTAGTTAAAGCAGAGATGATTATAGTATCTCGTATTCTCGATTATCTTGCATTCTCGATTATCCCGTACTCCCGATTATCTCGTATTCTCGATTATCTGGTATTCCCGATTATTTCGTATTCTCCATTATCTCGTTAGCGGAATATTTGTGTTTTTATGGCGCAATGACAGTAGGGCTCATGCTGTGCCGGGACGTTCAGTTTTCAGGGGAGTCCGAACCTCTGTTGCCAAAGAAATCAAACCCCAAGTACAATGGGCAAAAAAGCGAAATTAGTTCTACGATACTATTCGAAATTGAGTTCTAGGTTAATAGCACAATAGGTGAGTGCTTTACCAATACATTACCATAGAGCAGTCGAAAGACACTTTTTACTGACTTAGTAAGCAGTTAGTCGGTAAGCATTTTTTTTATTGCATCGTTGGGAATCAAACCAGGATTAACGACACGCTAGGTAAATGCCTTACGGCTAAGTCACCGCAAGATTCAAATAGCATGAGGAACAGCTGTGGTAGCTGTAGACAGCTATAATAACTTTATATTATTATTATTATTATTAATTACTTTACAACTATAAGAATTTTATCTAAGGCACTTCACTTGGGTGGGCTCCTCCCATCTGCATAATTAATGCAAATTTTATCTCTGAAAGTTAGAGAGGGGGCTTAAAATTCGTAAATGTTTTGATATATTTCATTAATATATTTAATAATACTAAATATAAGCAGACTGATATATTTAACGTTAATAAATAAATTTCTTAACGTAAATTTTGCATTAAGAAATAAATTTCAGTATACCTCTCTCTCTCTCTCTATATAATTTCTCCTATTCTTATTATAAAGTATATGAAGATTCAAACGTATATAAAAAAACACGTTATATACACAAAATCTACCGTAGAAAGCTATTTTGAATACATTTTTAACGTTAAAGAACAATCATTGTCATGTACAATTTCGTACAAAATAAAAAATTTAAAATAAAATTCTACAATATTTTTTTTTTTAGGAAAAATATTTTCCGGGGAGGGGGGGGACTCAGCCCCTGTATCCCCAGCTTATCTACGGCTCCGTATGATCCATTTGGACGTTCTAAAATAATATAACGATAAAAAACACTTTTAACGCACAATATTGTATTTTCTTCACAGCGCCGTAAATTATGTTCGCTTTGTATAGATTATTCTTACATTTTGAATACAAGTATGCATACAATATCAAATTTGGATATATTTTCATGTTCTGTTAGATGTCGACTAATAAATGAATAACACATGTGATTTTTTGCCTAATTCGTTAAGAAATATCCATGCAAATAGATTTTCAGTGCTTACGTCCTGTGGTTTGAGCTGTCTGACACATACTTTATAAACCAAGGTATCATTGTCCTTCACAATGACAGCCCAATTATTAATGAATGCAGTCAACACAAGTAGTATTATTTTGGCACTATAATTATATTAATGGCACTATAATTATATTAATGGCACTATAATTATATTAATGGCACTATAATTATATTATTAATGTGTACTATAATAACATGTGTACTACAAATCTAATTTCATTTATGCCCCCGCGATCCTCTGCTTAAAAGGCGCGAACATTATGAGAAATATGTAAGTTTTACTTTTATTAAAATGTTGTTTCTCCATCAAAGTTGAAATTGGTAAAAAACATACTGATATTGTTTTAAATAAAGTAGAATAACATTCGTAATAAACCTTCCGAAAATGAACAATGACACAAACACTTGTAAACGAATTTGTGAATTTTCGTTTATATGAACCAACATTAAATTATAATTATTTATTTTTTAAATTATTAATTATCGATTTACTTGAACTATTACAAAAAGCATAAATAGAGAGCCTGAAGAATAATTTGCAAACTTTTTAATCATATATGTGCAGAAATATTGGTTATATTGTAAAGTATATACACACAATGTATTTACTAGTGTAATAAGTCGTTACAGACCAGGAAGATATGCGAGTTTATGTGAATGAAGTGTGAATCCATATATCGTCACCTCATATGCAATTAAAATGAACTCGGACATTCGTAATAACCTATCATTCGATATCCATATCGCATTCTAACACATAATTACCATATAAATTAACGCTATGTTTGAAATCTGGACAAGTCATATTTTTCGAGTCCAAACTAACTGGCGGTTGATTATTGAGCTTTACATCCTACAGCTGTTCGAAGGGCCATTTGAAGCGGCAGCTTTATTATAGATCCAAATATTTGCAATATGTATATTATCATATGTAGGGTAGAATGATATTTACCTACGTTCTAGTAGGTGCGCTAAATTCGATCAGTATCCGTTGTAAAACCTGTTTCTTAATGTCACATTTACAAGAAAAGTAGATTGTAAGTAACAGAGCTACTATAGTCAAAATCAAACATTTTTGGTGATAAGATCTATTGAACACACTACACCGAGGACACAATTTGCCAATCAACTGTCAAACAGAAATATATGGCCGAATAATGTGACACGGCAAAATTGAAGGATGGTTGTACATAGATGAAAGGCATTCCTACATTATATTTGCAACTTGGGTAATGGGTAAAGGTGGAAACCTGAGCGAGTTTGGGGTAGATAGTTAGCATGAGTTTTAAACGAATTGTTTCATCACGGTGGTTGAAAGATTGGAGTGTGGGAGAGTATTTTCATAGGTGTACACAAAAAGTTCATAAGGGGGTTGTATGTTCAATGGGAGGAGGTTACAGTGTTAAAGCTTCATATACTCATATGTTATACATACAAAATTTCATCCCAATTACAACCCCCATCAATACTCCCCTGCGTACGCCAGTGAGCGTTCTTGTGATCGCCATATGTATACATCAAAATTATCTAAAATTCATCAGAACTTCCTGTTAGTGGGAAATGTGTGGGCTTAAACGAATAATTGATACGCGAAGAGGATACCAACTTTCACCATCTTTAAAACCACAAGCTTAACAACCTTAACACGCAACAAGGAAATAAATAACGACTGCATTTAACAAATAAACATTCACAAATCTTTCTATGAAAACCATTCGACAAATGATGACTCGAATGGGCCATGACAGCCAACATAAATGTGGAGGATCTTCGTTTCCTATAAGGTAAAGGAAGATTAGACTGAAGTAGACGAGAAAACGTTGTAACCGGACCGAGAGAGAGAGGGAATAAGATATCTGATCAGATAAATCAAGCTCATAATTACAGTACGCATATGGAAGAGTGCATATTGACATGAGGGAGATGTAATGTTCTAAAACGCTTTTACGTGGGCCGTCACGCTTATCGAAACAACCATGACTACCACGAAAAAACTCAAATACATTAATGTACTTGAGCTTTATCTATATGTTTATGACTATTTCTTCAGAACAGCGTTGTCTTTTAATATAATAAGAAAAACAAATATTTTTAGTAAAATGATATTTTCAAGTACTGTCATGACGAGAGTTGCAAATAATGATTGAGAAATCACAGAAGGAGAATTATGTTAACGGCCTATAATTTCTAATTCCTTTAAATTAAGGGTATTTTGTAATAAAAATCATTACAAAAGAAAACAACCATGACCAAGTATCATGGGTGAATTTGCCATTTTACCGCCCCTAGGCTACGTTTTTGTCGCCCCCTCCTACATGTCCGCCTCCCAAATCAGTGGTAGGAACATAAAAATTGTTACATTCAATATACGCTACAAAAGTTTATATTAACAGTAAAAATGTTGAAAAACAAACTCATAAAGTAAAACGTAACAATAAACAATATTAACTTATATTGCAGTATTATTTCTTTTTGTTAATGTCATGGGCAGGTATATATATGCGATCACACAGCGTGTGTGCAGGTAGTCGTTGTGCTGCCACCAGCTCGGCTCGTAGCTGAGCAATATACGTCTCTTCGTGAGGCGGGTTCTTTATTCCTGTTTTCTAGGTAGAAAACTAGAAGGTCGATGATGAAGAGTGAGGTAGATATCAAGAATGAAGAAACAATCTAACACTATTTATTGAAGGTGATTAGTATATACCTTGACATCACAGACAAGGCAACTATAGGCACACCCCCTAAGTTCCAACGTATTGATGAGGCACGGAAATCACACACACGTGTGTCCTTCCTACTCCTCTGCCTCGTTCGATCTGCCCTCTCTTACCCACTGTACGCAACCAACTCTTTCTCCACTATGATATAATTGGTCAGTCTTAAGACCGTGGTCACACCTGATTGGCCGATGTGACCCTTCTCCCCGTTCCATACATGTTTCCCATAAATATTCTGTAATGTCAATCTGGACCTTGCAGACCAGAGTTATTGCAATTTTATCCGCCCACATCCGGACTGTTTCCTCTCGACCCTTTTCACAAAGAAGACCTACAAGTCTCACTTTCCCAGGCTAACGCCATGTGATCATTACAGTTATATAATAAATCAAATTCAATTTTATCGAAATAAATTTTAATTTTAGCAAAAAAATAAAAGTCTATTGAGCACTAGTATTTAAATGGAAAGCATGACGTCTAGCTTTCTTCTTGGCAAAACATCTGATTATATCATCGTATGATATTGATTTTGTTATATCAGACTCAATACACAAAATTGTTAATGAAGTCAATCTAGCTTCACACATAGTTGCTCGTAGACATGGGCGCCCATAAGTGGGGGGCACAAGCTCCTCCCCTAGCCGTTTAAAAATTTGATTTGCCCCATTCTGCTATGCATTTACTTTCAAAAGTTTTACAGTCACATTTTAAAATAAGGTACTTTTTAGCTCATTACTAATTATTTCTGCAGCATTTTAGTTAATAAAAGTGGATCTCCGATATTCAAGAGGAAGGGTTGAATAAATTTATTTTGCTGTGCCATGTATTTTGGCTGAAACTAAAGCCATTTTCTTTATAAGAGTCAAAAAGTATTTTGCTGACGTTTCTCACCGAAAAATACCAAAAAATTTCCAGTTAACATTGTCTTGTATCCACTCGAACACAGTTTCTTTACTTATGATTTTTTTATTGGAGCTGGCATCTTATTCATAGTTACGTTTTTTCGATGCCACATTTTTTTTAGAATATGTGTGACTATGTTCAAAGCAATATAAAATTTTCCTGTTGGCATTTAGTTCAGAATAACCATGTGCACTATACATTTCAAATCTCTTTCCAACTGCTTTGTGTTTGCACCTATTTTTATTTTAACGAAACTTCATATTCCTCTTTTAAGCACGTTGTCAACTACACCTTTCGACTTTTGTATAGTCGTAGAGCTATTTTGCAGATACGCATCTGTGCCACCTAAATCCCACAATTTTCGTACCTCCACTCCATTTAACTTCTTTCCTCGAGGCATTTTCTATAACATTATAAACGAAGAACTATTGATGATGAAATATACGCAGTACGTCCACAGATATAAAAATTTGTATACAGATCTAAACATCTTTATCTGAATACGGAACTCAAGATAATCGTTTCGAAGTAAGTTAAATACAAAGTATATAATATGAACCAAACAAACGATACAAAATTTGAATATTTTTATTTATTTCTATACTTTACCAAGTTAGCAAGTTTTTATAATATCTAAGTCTTTACATATAAATAACATAATGTACAGAGCCGTTCTTGGGAGGGTGGCGAGTTGGGCGGCCGCCCGGGGCCGTTCAAAAATGCAGTGCAAGCACTACCAAATAAGGTTTAAGCGGCCCCTATATACTTTCCCAGAGTATTTGGTCAATTGACCTTTTGTGTATGATGTCATATTTCTCATAATGCTCATACAGCTTCTAAATGGTGGTCAAAATAAATATACACGGTATTAGCCAAATGCGTTCGCATCAGTAGGTTATGTCCCTTATCATGTTTATTGTGGCGGTCTTATAGCCACTACAGAGACCGCCTGTTTCCGACAAAAAAGAACTTATTGCAAAGTTCTGAGAAGTAGAAATTTATAACTACATTGGGCTGGTTTTTCTTTGTGTTTATAATGCGGCAAAAAACCTAAATTTAACCCTTTCATTTATCAACAACATCGAAGTGAAGCAAGAAATATCAAGTGATTGGTATATCCTTAGCTAACTTTGTTTAGATATGTCTATTTTTATTTTAACTTCATTATCTTCTCTTTCCTTTTGGCGTTTGGAACAGTAAAAACTTTATTTTATAATGGTAAACCCCGGTCAGTTTTTTTTTTGTGTGTGTGTGCGTGTTGTCGTGTAGTTCTGTTACGTTAAAGCATTTTTGAGGGCCGCTAACGCCGTGAACACACTCCTGATAATGTAAATGTCTCTTATATAAATTTCTGAAAAACTACTATCCTTATAATTGTAAGGAGTGTATAATTACGCCTAGTCTATCATGTTATGTGTTGTCTTAAATGCTAATAATAAAGCTAATTTACGGGGAAAAAAACGTCTATTTCAAAATTTAAAATATCACCTAAGTGCTGTTGGAAGGCATTCTTTGTGTGTGTGTGTGAGCGAAAAGAACGTGACCTCTATTTAATTACAAAGAATTTCTCCTCTACCGAACAAAATTCTAATAGGTTTCACTTAGCTAGTTTGAATAATTTAGTTGATAAAACACTGGGATGGCAGTCGAACGACCCAGGTTCAAGTCCAGTGTGGGGTACGGTTACTTTCTTTCCTTAGACGCTTATGGAGCAAAGTACATTCTAACTTAATTAAAACGATAATGGGAATCCGATAGAAATTATTTATTGTGATAAATCCCTTCACAACTACTTTTATTTAATTAGAAAATCTCCCCTCCACTCTGAAGAAACTGGTTATAATAATATGGTACACGAAGTGAGTAATGCAAAGCAAGAAATACGTTTTCTTGATGCAAACTTCTGCAGGTAACGGAATAAATTAAAGTGGTGTATAATCGAAAGCTAAACGATGTAAACTGATTGCCTATAATTAAAAATACTTTATTTCTTTTAATAGTCTGAACATGCATTTGCAGCCTGGTGTACATTTTCCCTTCATTGTTAAGATTCTAGGAATAACGTGCCTCTGACCTTTAATCCTTATTTTTGAGCAAAGAGAAGGTCTTTATTTTCGGTCCACTCTAATTTATCTTACCCCATAGTTTTCTCTTTGTTATTTACTGCTAAAGAATAACCTAATTATATGAGTAGCACCCTCTAAGCCTTGTTTGACAATGAGAAATATATCGCTTGAGTACTTTAATTTCATGTAAAATAACCGAATATTTGAAACAAAACTAAAACAGAGTTACACTCTTTCTGGAAAATTATACATTACTTAAATTGTCGGTGACATTACGGACATTAATTTCACGATTTTTTAAGGGAGTGCGTTAGCTTTTTAAAAAGAAATTATTGGAAGTTCAGCAAAGTAATATTTGTCGTTAATTGTCGCGATGATAATTAATGAATTCTCAGGATAATTAACTAATAATTAACCGATGAAAGATAAATTTCTCATAAGAGTGAGAAAGGTACTCATTTTTTTTCTAAGTAAATTCGTTCGATCGTTAAATGAAAAATAAAATCCTTTCCTATTTAAAATAACGCGTTTATAATCTCTGGAACCAAACTAAATTATTCACCTGGATTGAAGGAATTTTTGCCCCAAAAAACAGGAAGCCGAAATTTTATTAACAAACTGAGAAGCTGAAATAAAAGAATATCTAAAAAATTAGCGACATTCGTTCCATAAATAATTGCAAAATAATTTCTTATCCTTACTTCTGCATGACGTTTCTTAGAATTTTCTTTGTATAATGCTCTCTTTGTAGTACAATGCTATATAAATATAAATTTCACATAATGAACATTTGATATAATTTCTCCTTAGTGGAGTCCTGCAATGGCGCTACAACGCGAGTTTACTGCGTAGGCAAAGCTGTTTCAAAATTTTCTTGGTTTTCAAAATATGGGAATTACTTTTTTTTTTGTAATATTCCTTTTGCAAAGGATTATAAAAAAAATACTTGTTCTAATGGTACTCACCGGAAGCAACCTTATTATACGTAGATATACTTAGACAATACTGTACAGTAATGCAACAAAATCCATTTAACTACATTAATAAACCCACGGATGAATTTCTGGGCACTGTGAAGCCGCCATTTTGGGAAAGTTAAAAAGTGTTTTCATAGCTTTTAAATTTTTAATGAAGGGAACGACATTAACCTCATACTTAGCAAACTTCGTTAATCCTTGCTTTACATTTTTACGCACGTCTCGTTTTAATTTCCAACGCAATGCATTGAGGTTTACGACGTTTTACAAACGACACCTACTTTATTGTTCTAAAAGTCATACGTGATAACATTATGGCTTTCAAAGTTGGCGATAAGACACTAGCGCGCCACATTTGATAGCCTCACGATCCTTCGGCGAAAGTTAAAATGTGCTTGCCCGCATCATACGATCTAAAATATCAATATTTATAAAAAGTATACACCCAGAGTACATGGGAGGATAATATATAAAAATAAAAAACCAGCAATTTTTTCTGCAGAAGAGCAAATCTCAGGTTTTTTAAGCACGTTTTAAACTTGTTGTACACAGATAAACATGAGCAGAATTATTTGTTTGCATGTTTAGGTCCCAAGACATCATGGCAGGTTATTTGGGACGAGTCTGACGTCGTAAGGCGATCTCCTCCATAAAACCAAGCGTGCCGGAAATCTTCAGTAAACACAAAGACCATCTCTATAGTCACTGAAAAAAATTAACTTAATAAAAATTATAGAATTAAAAACTAGTTATAATCTTCAAAGTATGCAAAATTCGGTTATTCGTTCATATGTTTTTAAATGTCTTCACTATATATAAAATTAAAAGTCTTCTGACTATGACTTCTTTTGTGTTTAGACTTGCCCTCTTACCATCAACCTATAATCAACTTACCGTCTATCATAACTCGTCTTCTGCTTTAATCACTCTTCTAGATTAATTTAGAAGGGTTCTTCTAAATTATTTTAGAAGAGTAATTTACAATCTCTCTCTCTCTTTTACAAATCAATCAAGAACTTACGAGATAAGCTTATTTTTGTTCTGTTACATGCGCCTCAATAGTTATTACCCCCGCTTTCATGCTTGCAGGGTTGCATTCGATTTCCAGTGCACATACAGTAGAAAAACCGTTAACCGAAACACTTTTAACCGAAATATGTATAGTATTAAAAAGTTTTTTTTAATTGTGAATTTTTTGCCAGCAAATGTTACCAGCCTTGTTCAACCCTTAGACCAAGGAGTGATTAAGTATTTTAAGAGGCATTACCAGGATTTTTATCTGTCTCTTTTACAAGATTAAAATTACTCAAAAAGTGTCCCAGACATCTTAAAAACGTTTAACCTGAACCATATTGTCTCATGATGCGCCCAATCTTGGAAGAAAGTAAAAGCATATACCTTAATAAAATGTTGGGATAAACTGTTCGACGGAATTTTGATTTCTGGTGAAGTAGAAGAAAATAATTTCCAGGATGCGAAGAAATTAATCAAAGTGAGATTGGTAAATGGGTAAATAGCGATGATTCTGAACTTGATCTTAATGGCCAAGATCTTGTTGACATGCTGCTGCTGCTGCTGCCCCAGACGCAAGGAGACGACAATGAGAACAATGTTCGAGAAAGCAGCAGCCGTATCACCGCCAACGAGCGTTTCTATGCTTTAGAGATAAAAATTTTTTAACTGGTTTAGGGCATGAAAGCATATTTGAAATAATGTACAGGCTTTTTCTATAAACTACAGCATGTACTGTATTTTTTTTTTCAGATTGCATTACGTTTTACTAAGCAATCTGATGTAGCACAACATTCAGACGTTCTTCTAATGAAAAGATGGCGAGATACCGCTACGTGAAAACGATGTGAAAGAAGAAAATTGATGATTTTTTTTTTAAAAAGCAATTAGAAATATTCTGTTGGATTACACAATACAGTACGTATTGTATATAATTGAATCGATCATTTTGAAAAGGGGTCAACTCCCATTTGTTTTCAGGTGGAGTTGACGCCTTTTCAAAACGACAGAGTCAATTTTAATAAATACTTAATTATTAGAGTGTATATGGAATTTTTGTTGAATATTTCCACCGTTAAACTTACGAAATTATAATTTATTTTTTATCCGAAACCGTGGCTCCCTATTTTATTTGCTTAACAGAGGTTCTTCTGTGGTTAGTTGTAAATGTATCGTGAGTCAAAGGTCAACGTTGATCCATTAGTTTCGTTCTTGATGACACATAGAGCATTTTAAGACTTAAAATTTAAGCAGATGGATTTACTATTCTATTTTAATAAGTGAAATGACTAAATTAAAATCTTAAAGGGAAATGGTACTTATAGTTCTAAGGAGGGTAGAAACAAGTATAGAAATACACATCATAGAAAATAATTTTATGTAAATTTTGATTTTCACACTTAACTATTTAACAATATGTCATAGAAAATAAAATATCGATTTTCAACTTGTTTGTTTCAGAATGAAGCCATAAAAATTCAACCAACCAAAATATCGATTTAAAACCGACAAAGTACCGACTTGGAACAACATAACTATAATATAATGACTTAAACTACAAGATACTAGCTTTTAATGCTGGCTTAAAACGAAGTACCACACTGGCTTAAAGCTTCCTTTAAACTAATAAACTGCTAACTTAATGCTGGTTTAAAACGAACTTAATAATGATTTAAAACGAACCTAATACTGATTTAATACAGGCAAAAGACTTAAAACTAATGAAGTATTAACTTAACGCAGATATAAAGAAAAAAAAACAAATACTGGCTAAAGTATATTAACCCCTTAACTGCCGCCGATGTATATATACGTCTTGCACAGCTGATGCATTAACTGCCGCCGACGTTTACATACGGTTTTCCGAAATACGTTCCTTTATAATGTGCTGCTAATTTTTTTTTGTAAAATGTAATGTTTTTTTATTAAAAATATTTTTAAATGTAATTTTTAATTTTTATTTTGTTTTTTGTTTTCATTTTGTTTTTGTTTTTGTTTTTATTTTGTTTTTTGTTATTTTTAATTTTTTTAAATGTAATTTTTTTGTAAAATGTAATGTAATTTTTTTTTTTAAAGTAAATAGTTTTCAAATTGCAAACCGTGCCTCTGCTTTTCCCCAGTACACCGCATCACTACGCGCGCCTGTGAGAAAAATGGTGGCACTGGGGAGCGAATCTCCTAAGTTTTCCTAGGCAGTTAAGGGGTTAAATTAATTTTATTCCTGTGTTAAAACTAACCTAATACTGTCAAAAAAACTGACTTAATATTAACAAATGACTGATTAAAACTAATTCCCTCGTGCTACATTCAATTATGATTTAATTACAATTTCTGAATAAATATGTTTTCAACACAACATTTTTACGCAGATACATGTGAAAATACTGCAAGGAAAGGAATATTAAATTTTTTCTTAGCCTTTTCAGACTTTTACCCTCTTTTATTTCCATTATCAAATAGGAAGGGCGTGAAATTTCTGTAGGTGGCTGTTTCGGTTATCGATTTGACCTCTGTTCGAACATTTCTGCCTAGCAACGCTGAATGAATATATGATGGATCATATATATTGCCTTTTTTCTCCAACGGATCTCGCTTTTGAATTTATTGAAGTTCTGGCGTGGAAGTTGGATCGAACGCAGATATTCTAGTACGCGACGCGATTTATCCATTAAAGGCCTCCATTAGTCATTAGATTTCTATTTTAACACGCAATTAAGAGCAGGGTAGTCCGCGCTACCATGAGTCAGAAACATTTCAAAATACTGTTTAACGGCGATGCGATCTTGAATAGATTTTCGCTACAAAATCGATAGCTATCTTTTCCGAAGATGACTTCGATTTCTAGCGAATATCGTAAAATGAAGTATCAGATCGGATATCAGCTGTATAATCGCGTTAATTTTTCAATACATTAATTCATTTGAAGCCATCGATTTTTCTCGAATTTGCTAAATACTCGCCGATAAGATATGGTTGTTTTCACCCTCAGGCGAAAGAATGCAGATTAGATGAAATTTTAAAGCCTTCTAAACGAGTAAGTTTGTATCTCAATTCAGCTTTGATATTGTCCAACATTTAAATTGTTTATTTCGCCTTATAGTAAAGGCATTCGACATTACCATCAGGCTCCCAAACTTTCACAAGTGTGATAATTGAATAATCTAAAATTGCTTGGTTGTAATAACCACTGGAGATTTTCGTAAACGCGGATATTTAAACTGAAAATGTATCCAAAACCACTGATACATATATCATCATCAATCCTTTCCAATCCACTGCAAGATGGAGGTCTCTCTATTACCACACATACGCGTAATGTGGTGAAAGGAATACAGAGGAAACGTTTCTACCATTTTCAACTACTTCAAATTAATCTCATTGAATGATCCGAGTCCATATGCTCGTTCCAAAGATATAGTGATGCTCCAGTAACCATGAATGATAACAGGAGATTGTAGCGCCACCCAATGAAGAATTAATGTCATAGATGGTAACCGGAGGGTCACATAGTGTCCAGTATACTATTCAGATAATGCATGAAAATTATATGCACATATATATGTGTGTGTGTGTGTGTGTGTGTGTGTGTGTGTGTGTGTGTGTGTGTGTGCGTGCTCGATCTGACGTGCTTTCGACTTCAAGAAGGTAGTCTTTAATTCTTTTGTTGATTAAGAAGCCAACACCACTTGTTCTTCCAGTTTCCGTTCCTCTATAATAAAACAAATGTCCACTTTTAAGTTCCACCAACTCTTCACCTTTTCTTCTAACTTCACTGAGTCCTACAATGTCCCATTTGATCTTGTCAAGTTCTTCTTCCAATTCTTGAAGTTTTGCTTCAGAAGCAAGGGATCGTCCATTATACGTTGCCAAGGTCAATAACAAACGGCAGCCTGGGCCATTCCAGTGATTCTTAGCACCCCCTGCTTTCATGCCACGCTGACCGCTGCCTTGATCAGGAGCACTCCAGCACCTGGAGACTAGGGGCCATGGTTTTTGGTGTATTAGCATATTGGAGGAATTAGCCATCATTTCACCACGCTGGCTAGACGGGTTGGTGAATTAGCCCTCCCCTTCCGCCTTTCCATCCGTGCAGCAAATATTAATTTGCCTCTTGGATAGAAAGCCCAGCCTGCACCACTTGAAGGCGGGGTAGGACACTAGGTTACTGGCGTGTGGGTCTCCTTCCAGTTAGATACCAGCAACCCTTTTGCAGGCCATATATATATATATATATAACCATATTAGGCATCTAGGCATATTAGCATTAGGCATCATATTAGGTATATTAGGCATATATATATATATATATATATATATATCATATTAGGCATCATATTTATAAATCATTTATTAATAAATCATATCAGGATGCAAGATCCTTGCGCAGTCAGACTACAAACATAAACACGATCAAGTAGCGAAAATAGTCCACCAGAAATTGGCAGCGAATGCTGGCTTTCTGACAGAAAAATGCCCGTACTACAAATATGAGCCAGAGACCGTGCATGAGAACGAAACACACAAGCTTTACTGGGATAGAGCAATCATAACAGACAAGACAGTCCCACATAACCGTCCTGACATAACCCTCGTCGATAAATCGAATAAGACCACGTACTTAATCGACATAGCAGTACCCAACACCAATAACATACAGACAACCTACACAACGAAAATCACCAAGTACCAAGATCTCAGACATGAAGTACGAGATATATGGGGTATGGAAAAGATCCTCATCATCCCGTTAGTCATCTCAGCAACAGGGATAGTACCAAAAACGCTTGCGACGAATTTGGAGATACTCAACATTGACCCAAACACCTACATTGAAATACAAAAAGCCACAATCCTAAACACGTGTCACATTGTCAGGAAGTTTCTAGACATGGCACATTAAGAAGTGATGTAAAAAGAGGCTTGGGAACATGGCGCTCTGCCCGTCCCAAAGCCTGTTTCCGCCAAGAATGGGCGAGGAAAACTTTTATATATATATATGTGCATATAAATTTCATGCATTATCTGAATACTATACTGGACACTATGTGACCATGATATATATATATATATCATCATCATCATCATCATATTCAACCATTATCTATCCACTGCTGGATGAAGGTCTCTCCAAATGCTTTCCACACAAGTCTATCCTGAGCAATTCGCTTCCACGTCACCCCAACCTGTTTTCTTATTTCATCCACCCATCTAGTTTGAGGACGTTTTCTAGGTCTTCGGTGGTCTCTTGGAATCCAGTTCAGAATTTCTGTTGTCCATCGTTGATCAGTTCTTCTTGCAATATGCCCAGCCCATCGCCATTTCAGTCCTTTTACTTTAACAATGATGTCCTCTACTCTAGTTTGCTCTCTCACCCAAGTGTTCCTTTTCCGATCTCTCCTAGTTATTCCAAGCATGCACCTCTCCATGCTCCTTTGCGTTGTCTGTAACTTTCGTATTGCTCCAACTGTTAGACTCCATGTCTCTGATCCATAAGAGAGGACTGGCAATACACACTGGTTGAAGACCTTTCTTTTTAGACACAAAGGCAATTTCCCCTTCAGGATAAAACTGTTTCTTCCAAATGCACTCCAGCCAAGTTTAATACGTCTGTTGAGTTCTTTCATAATGTTGCCATCCATTGAAATCAGCTGGCCAAGGTAAATATATGAATCAGCAATTTCTAGCTCAATGTTGTCAACTTGTACTTTTGTTTCCTCTACGAAATTATTGAACATGATTTTAGTTTTTTGTAGGTTCATCTTGAGTCCAACTTCTTTACTTCTAGTTGAGAGCTCCTGTACCATATCTTGGAGTTCTAATGGGTTCGTTGAAAAAATAACAATGTCATCAGCAAACCGCAAATGAT
>QLNU02015360.1:84676357-84708843 GCA_006491805.2 Dysdera silvatica | reverse complement strand
TTTTGTTTCCTCTACGAAATTATTGAACATGATCTTAGTTTTTTGTAGGTTCATCTTCAGTCCAACTTCTTTACTTCTAGTTGAGAGCTCCTGTACCATGTCTTGGAGTTCTGATGGGTTCGTTGAAAAAATAACAATGTCATCAGCAAACCGCAAATGATTTAAATATTCACCATTTATTTTTATTCCCCTGTTATTCCAATTTATTTGCTGAAAAATCATCTGTAAAGCTGAAGTAAAAAGTTTTGGAGAAATGGTATCTCCCTGCCTCACACCTTTACCAATTTTGATAGTTTTGGTATCTTTATGTAACCGAAATTTTGCACTTGCATTTTTATACACACATTTCACCATGTCAATGTACACTTCCTCGATGTCTGTTGATCTTAAAGAGTTGATGACTGCTGATGTTTTAATAGAGTCAAAGGCCTTCTCATAGTCAATAAATGCCACACACAATGGAAGTTCATATTCATGTGTTCTTTCAATTAATTCTCTTAATACTTGAATATGGTCCACTGTACTGAATCCACTTCGAAATCCAGCTTGTTCTCTTGGTTGAGCTGCATCTAATTTTTTCTGCAGGCGATGTGTTAGCACTTTTGTGAAGATTTTATAAATAGCAGGTAACAAGCTAATTGGTCGGTAATTTTTTAAATCCTCTTTATCACCTTTTTTATGCAAAAGAATTACTGTTGCAGAATCCCATTGGTTTGGTATGTTACCACTGTTGAGGCATTTGGTAAAGAATTTTGCGAGTATGTCTTCTACATGTTCTCCAGCTTCTTTTAAGATATCTAATGTAATGCCATTATCGCCAGGGGATCTTCCTTTCTACAATTGCTTGTACGTCACCCAACCTAGGCTTTCTGCTCATCATCCACCTATCTAGTTTCTGATATTTTTCTAGGTCTTCGGTGGACTCTTGGAATCCAGTTGAGAATTCTGTTGTCCATCGTTGATCAGTTCTTCTTGCAATATGCCTAGCCCATCGCCATTTCAGCCCTTTTACTTTAACAATGATGTCCTCTACTCTAGTTTGCTCTCTCACCCAAGTATTTCTTTTTTGATCGCTCATAGTTATTCCAAGCATGCACCTTTCCATGCTCCTTTGCGTCGTCCGTAACTTTCGTATTGCTCCAACTGTTAGACTCCATGTCTCTGATCCATAAGAGAGGACTGGCAATACACACTGGTTGAAGACCTTTCTTTTTAGACACAAAGGCAATTTCCCCTTCAGGATAAAACTGTTTCTTCCAAATGCACTCCAGCCAAGTTTAATACGTCTGTTGAGTTCTTTTGTAATGTTACCATCCATTGCAATCAGCTGGCCAAGGTAAATATATGAATCAGCAATTTCTAACTCAATGTTGTCAACTTGTACTTTTGTTTCCTCTACGAAATTATTGAACATGATCTTAGTTTTTTGAAGGTCATCTTGAGTCCAACTTCTTCACTTCTAGTTGAGAGCTCTTGTACCATGTCTCGGAGTTCCAATGGGTCCGTTGAAAAAATAACGATGTCATCAGCAAACCGCAGATGATTTAAATATTCACCATTTTTATTCCTTTGTTATTCCAATTTATCAGCTGAAAAATCATCTGTAAAGCAGAAGTAAAAAGTTTTGGAGAAATGGTATCTCCCTGCCTCACACCTTTACCAAGTTTGATAGTTTTGGTATCTTTATGTAACCGAAATTTTGCACTTGCATTTTTATACACACATTTCACCATGTCAATGTACACATCCTCAATGTCTGTTGATCTTAAAGAGTTGATGACTGCTGATGTTTTAATAGAGTCAAAGGCCTTCTCATAGTCAATAAATGCAACACACAATGGAAGTTCATATTCATGTGTTCTTTCAATTAATTCTCTTAATACTTGAATATGGTCCACTGTACTGAATCCACTTCGAAATCCAGCTTGTTCTCTTGGTTGAGCTGCATCTAATTTTTTCTGCAGGCGATGTGTTAGCACTTTTGTGAAGATTTTATAAATAGCAGGTAACAAGCTAATTGGTCGGTAATTTTTCAAATCCTCTTTATCACCTTTTTTATGCAAAAGAATTACTGTTGCAGAATCCCATTGGTTTGGTATGTTACCGCTGTTAAGACATTTGGTAAAGAATTTTGCAAGTATGTCTTCTACATATTCTCCAGCTTCTTTTAGGATATCTAATGTAATACCATCATCACCAGGGGCTCTTCCTTTCTTCATACTTTTTATTGCAAATGAAACTTCTTCTTTTAAGATTTTAGGAGCTGTTCCTTCGACTATCTCAGAGTCTTCGTTTAATCCACTGTTACTTTCGTATAGATTTTTGTAGAATTCTTCAACTCTTCTAAGTATTTCTTCCCTATTTCTTGTTACGGTGCCATCCTCTCCTTTTAATGCAATGATGTGTTTCTTCCCAACAGATAAACTTCCTTTAACAACCCTAAGGCTCTTGTTATTTTCAATGGCTTTCCTTACTAGCTCACAGTTGAATTTTCTTATGTCTTCTTTCATGCTTTTGCGCAGAGTTTTACAAAGTTCTATGTACTCAATCCTGGAACTGGTATTTCGATTGTCCACCTTCATATCTCTTCGCCTTTTCATGAGCTGTTTCGTCTTCTCAGATAATTTGCTATTGTGCTTTTTACAGGTTACACCACCAATTTCCCCAGCAGTTTCAACTATTGTCTTAACAATGTTTTCATTTGCTTCTGAGATATCACTTTCATCAATAAGTCCTTCCAGTGCAGAAAAGCGATTTTTTAATTCCAACTTGAATGCCTCGGTATTTACTTTCAGTTTCATTAGATCCACCCTCTTACTTACTTGTTTCCTAATGAGCTTCTGTCGTTCTAATTTAGTATTTAAGTGCACTTTACATCTCACCATTCGATGATCACTTCCAGTATTAAATCTGTTCAGTACACTGCAATCTTCAATAATTGATTTCTTGTTTGCCAGGATATAGTCAATTTCACTAGTTCCCCCATTTGGGTGTTTCCATGTCCATTTTCTTTGCGGTTTCTTCTTAAAAAATGAATTCATGATGCTAAGGTTTTCAGCTTCTGCAAATTCGATGAGTTGATCGCCACGTTCATTCCTTTCCCCATATCCGTATTTACCAACCGATGTCTCTCCTTGTTCCTGTTGTCCAATTCTTGCATTGAAATCCCCCATGATGAGCTTGATATGTTGTTTCCCTTTGGTGTGTAACTCTTTGATTTCTTCATAAAATTCTTCAACCTCTTCGTCGGTATGGCTTGATGTTGGTGCATATACCTGTACTATTTGAAGTTGGTATCGCTGGGTTAGTTGAACAACAAGCCTCGCTGCTCGATCTGATGTACTTTCAACTTCCAGAAGACAGTCTTTAATTCTTTTGTTGATTAAGAAGCCAACACCACTTGTTCTTCCAGTTTCCGTTCCTCTATAGTAAAACAAATGTCCGCTTTTCAGTTCCACCAACTCTTCACCTTTTCTTCTAATTTCACTGAGTCCTACAATGTCCCATTTGATCTTGTCTAGTTCCTCTTCCAATTCCTGAAGTTTTGCTTCAGAAGCAAGGGATCGTCCATTAAACGTAGCCAAGGTCAATAACAAACGGCAGCCTGGGCCATTTCAGTGATTATTAGCACCCCCTGCTTTCATGCCACACTGACCGCTGCCTTGATCAGGAGCACTCCAGCACCTGGAGACTAGGGGCCATGGTTTCTGGTGTGTCAACATAATGGAGGAATTAGCCATAATTTCACCACGCTGGCTAAACGGGTTGGTGAATTAGCCCTCCCCTTCCGCCTTTCTATCCGTGTAGCAAATATTAATTTGCCACATAAATAGAAAGCTCAGCCTGCACCACTTGAAGGCGGGGTAGGACACTAGGTTACTGGCCTGGCCGGTTCCACACATCGTCACATACGTTCAGTGTGTGTGTGTCTTCTTCCAGTTAGATACCAGCATGCCCTTTGCAGACCATATATATATATAGAAAGATCTAAAGATCAAATTAAAATATTATTACTTATTTACCTATCATGGATTTTAAAAATAATGTAAAATGTCTTTTTATATGATACAAGTGTTGTTCAAAGCGAATGATCGCATAAATCATACCTTAGCCTGCCTTTTAAAAAAGGATCCATTCATTTCGAAGAATTACGAGAAGTTGTTTTTTCCACAAATAGAAAAATATTCTGGTTTTACAAGGAAAACTAAAGTTAGCGAGAAAAGCAAATGACGTGGATATCTATTTTTTTTTTTCCAAAAATGAGACCATAAACTTTAAAACACGCACTCAACTACAATACAGTAATCATTATATTAACCGTAATATTATTTTTTATTTTACACGGAAGTTTTGAATAATGGAAACTTAACAAACGATAGCCCTTTGTGTTCAGCTCTATTATAAAAGAATGCAACAGAAGCCCCAGTTCCCATCATTGTTCTCAAAATAAAGTATTATTTTTTCCTTCAGGTGTATAATACGTACTTCCTTCAATAATACAAGCAATAGGATATTTAGAAATCCCGAACTGATCCTTCTTTGATCTATCACGCAATAACAGGCTGGACACTTCCTATATAAGCTTAGTTCAGTACAATGATGACTTACTGAAGTAGAAACAGTTACTATATTTTGTCAAGGTGTTTTTTCCTTACATCCAATATGGCAACTTTTTATGTCTTTACTTTAATATGTGTCGTAGCTTTAGCCTACGCCCAGGAACAGGTTTGTATAGATTACATGAAGGAAACCAAGAAAGTCCTTAAAAGTAAATATGCTATATTTTGAAATTATTATTATTATTATTAGGATATTTAGAAATCCCGAACTGATCTTTCTTTGACCTATCACGCAATAACAGGTTGGGCACTTCCTATATAAGCTGTTTCAGTATAGTGATGAGTTACTGAATTAGAAGCAGTTACTATATTTTGTCAGAGTGTTTTCTCCTTACATCCAATATGGCAATTTTTCGTGTCTTTGCTTTAATGTGTGTCCTAGCTTTAGTCTACGCCCAGGAGGAGAATTGTAAGGAATACATGGAGGAAACCCATGAAGCCCTTAAAAAGTAAATATGCTACATTTTGACTTTCTAAAAAAAAAATTTTTTTTTTTTTTGGCAATTTGGTCTCGTAGTACGTTGAGCATTTTCTTCACAGGTGTTATATTTTTGAATCTTTGTGAATGCAGCGACATCTAGATTGTTCTCCAATATATACGTGCCGTATAAACAAACTGTGAATTTTCTTGCATCATGCCGCAAACCGCTGATTTCTATCTATAATATTTTTTTCAGTATAAGAGGTTTTCTTAATAAGGGAAAGACTCGTAGCGACCGCCATAGTCGGCTTCACGTTCAAGTGAGAGACGAGCGGCATATACCCTGAAGATAAGATACCAGTTGCGAGTGAACGGAGAAGAGGGGAACTAGAGACCAGAACAATATCGGCTAGACATTCAAATACAGAGGATGTTTAATCATTTTTAGAATGATTGATTACGGGGTCTTCTAATTAATGTTCCAAATTAAGTAATAAATTTTTAAATGCTCATTCTGAATGCCTTTTTCCGGACTGTATGTCTGTATGCTCTATGATAGAAGGGCTTTTTGGAAATGTGTAGGGGCATTGCTTTCCACTTCTTTTACACTACGTTCTAGAGGCCATCAATCATGGTGAGTTTGCGCTTTGGAAGAGCTCTTTTCAGCGGACCAAAGGCACAATAGTCCATCAGGAGACTTCTCAAAAATATGCTGTAAAGCTGCATATGCAATACCTGTATCAGTCTTTCTGTTCTTAAAGAAAACAATCGTAGATTTTGAAGTATGGCTGGTGGCTTTATCTTGGTGCAGTTTCGCTCTTTCAAAGTCATTGGGATAAAGCATTGGAATTTTTTCTGTAATTGTCAAACGTAAAACATTCGTCTGGTGGTATGATGAATTAATTGTAACACTTTTTCAAATCTTCTTAATTTTTAATTTCCCATTGTAAGAGAAACTTTCGACAATCATGAAGCCTATACTGAAGCTTTCTTTGCATTCTCGGAACCAAGTTTGTGCATCTTTCTTCCCGCGTTTTCAACGGAAAGTAGACTGTTTTTTGTTGCAGTCATTTAGGTAAACTCATGCTTCATCGAAAGTCCCAATGTATTTCTATTTATCTCCTGCTAAATGGCTTCCATACAAGGTTCAACAAAGTGTTCTGTAGTGAACCACATGCCTCAGAAAGAGCCGGTAATCATTATGTTTTTTAGCTTTTTTAAACTGTAAATCTTGCTTTATTATATTGTTTATTGTTGATACGGGTGTCTCTAAAGACTTTCGCAATTGATCGGAATCGAGGATGCAAGATTTTCTGTACGTACCTCTACACTTCCTATCGTCCTTCATGTCACTACTAAGGACTGAGTGCTATACGAGACGGCTACCAAGATCAACACTTCAGCAATGAGAGCAGTGTGTCGCTTAACAGTAAAGAAGTTGGAATTTGAAATTTCAGCAATTATCCTCCATATTCTAATGCGGTGGTCATCTGTTTACAAAGAGAAGCAGGGTCTATCGCTGAAGATGATACCTTGCCAGTCTATGTTTCTACGTTATGACATCACAGCTAACTAAACCAATAGTATTAGGGTGTAAGTGGCAGAAAGAAAAAGCATGTCGTGAATTCAAATTATCCTCTAGTAGTCATCTGACAATAGCGCGGGAAATTATAAGCTTCTCTTGCGAAATTTTCTCACGTTTCCGAATAGTGGTCATTGACGCGGTTGCAGCTGTTCATGATTATCTCATTTCGTTGTATGATCCTCTCTCCTTGTATTTTGTCTAAGTCGTGCAGGACCTTTCCACATCATACGCGTGCCCTCATTATCTACTTCTTCTAACACTTTTTAATGGTCAAGTCAAAGCGGTCAAACTAACTTTTTTTTTATTGTGTTTTCAATCGTGGTTGGACATGGTGATTCGCCATAAGGTCCAGATGGCTGCAATTCGATAAACGAAACACCCGCTTTCGCAGCCAATAATGCACCTTCTTTACCATCTGTTGTTCATAATAACGTATAGTGCATCACATACAGGCATGATTATTACTCCCAAACCTCTATCTAACACTTACAGCGAATGCACAGCATACATGCTTGTTTGACACAGTAATTGTAATTACAGCGTCGTGGTGCATATGCATGCATGTGTAGTAGTAATAAACCAGTTATTTGCATATCTGCCCTATATGTAACTACAATGCCAAGTTTTGTGGTTATCGGATAATTCTGTTTAGGTGCGAAGATTTTTTTTATCACAGAGTGCATATAGATAAATCGACTTAAAGGTAGATCCAACTATATCTAGTTTTCAGAATTAGAGTATAGAAATCTAATCTCCTATAACAGTGATTCCCAGATAGTGGTCTGTGTAACCTACTGAGGGGGTCCGTGGCACCATTCGCATAACAAAAAACTAATCACATAAGTTACGGGATAAAACAACCAATTTTTTTAAAAATCAAACTTGTGGAATTCAAAACTTACTTGAAGTTATTAAAACTATTAATTTTGTAAAATCTTGAGCTTTGACTTCTTGTGTTTTCTTAAAATAGTATGAAGAAATAGGAAGCTACAGCATATGCTTTTTTTATATGAAGTGCGTTTGGTATCAACGGAAAAATATTGAAGCCATTCTTTGAGTTACGTGATAAAGTACGACGTTTCTGATGGATTAAAAAATTTTATGCGATCTGCTGAACAAATTTACATGGTTATGTATAGTGTCTTACTTAGCAGACGTTTTTGTATACTTCAGCACTCTCAGCGCAAGCCTTTTAGATAGTGAGGTGAATGATTTTTACGTTGAAATTAAGATTTAGGCAGTGATTAAAAATATATCATTATGGGTCATGCGAATAGAAGGTGACAGTATCATTAACATCCCTACACTACAAAAGTTTCATGCGATCTGCTGAACAACTTTGCATGGTTATGCATGGTATCCTACATAGCAGACGTTTTTGTATACTTGAGTAGTCTCAGCGCAAGCCTTTTAGATAGTGAAGTGAATAATTTTTACGTTGAAATTAAGATTTAGGCAGTGATTAAAAAATATACCATTATGGGTAATCCGAGTAGAAGGTGACAGTATCATTAACATCCCTACACTGGAAACATTTCTGGAATGCACTGATGACAAATATAATACCAAAAGTAAATTCCAACATTGCTGAGTACCTGTGTGACTTATTAGTGACTTTAGTTTTAGCGCTTGCTTTCCCGCACCAAATATTTAAAATTCATGGATTATTATGGACATTAGCGTACATGAAAAGTTCGTGGAGTAAAAGGGTTTTAGGAGGGGGTTTCAGAGCTAAAACTCCAAATATTCATACATCTCTATATAAAATTGTATTGTAATTGAGGGTTTTGACTAGGAATGCACAAATCGGTTGCTAACAGAATCAGTCTGTCTTTTAGAGATGGGAAGAATCGCTCATTGACTCGGTCAATGAACTATTTTGCCCATCTCTAGTTTTGACTCCATCAATCCCCCCCCCCACCCTGCATACAGCATTGAATAAGAAATCCATTTGAATATGTCTATGTATAACCCAGGAACATAGCAATTCAAGAATTATGGAGGGGGCTAAGTACCTTTAAAAAGATTGGGATTCGACATTACATGTATCTGGATATCTGATGAGTTGTGCTTTAAGCCCCCCACCATTCCTACGCAACTGGTATAACTAATAGTATCTGAAGAAGAGCAAGATACATTTGGTGACCCCACTTGTGATGATAGTTCATTGAAATCATTTTTCAAAGAATGTAGACCAAAGAAATTATGGATGAAGGATTTACTTGATTATAAGAAGTAAGTTGGGGAAAATTTTTGAAGCATCTGATTCCCCTTTGTTCTACATATCTTTTTGAACAGATGTTTTTAAGATTTCCTTCATATGAAAAACAAAACAAAACATAGAAATTGGCTCAGTGTTGATCCGGATTTGAAACTAAAAGTAGAAAATGTTGAACCGGATATGGAAGTGATGATTTGGGAGAAAATATACATGATTTCTTCCATTACAGTTAGGTTTAATACTTGCTAGACATATCATAATTTCTTTATTTATAATAGACGTTAGTAAAAATAAATACTTTTTTTCCCAACCAAATCACTGTAGTTTTTGCGTGGAAATAACGCACATGTTTTAGTTCACCTAAAATATTCTTTGTTTATTAGGAGCTATCCCACATTTTCCGCAAAAAATTACTTCGCACAAGTAATTATCATAGAGGTGCTACAATTTATAAAAGTCGGGGGTTTGTAGCTTGTCTCTAAAAAATAAATGTCCGTAATTCTTAGCTAATTGGGAATTATTGCTATACAGTATAAATTAAAAAATCACTTACATTTGAAACTTCCAATTTCATTTACAAATTTAAGTTAAATTATGAGAAAATGAGGAAACGGGTATTTTATATAATTGACTGACGTGCGATTTTATTGCATTGGCTTCTGATAGCTTTACAATAACCAAGGAAGAGATGGGAAAAAGTGTGAAAATTATGAATTTCTTGCTGACAAAAAGCAAGTAAACGGAAGCTGGTTAAAATCTATAACTGTAACATAAATCAAAATTTCTTCCAATATAATATTGCAGTAAATAAAGAAAATAATTGCATTACCATCTCATCACTGGGCGATGGTAGTTATTTTTATATTGCATACGTTGCAAGTGCAATCCCCACCTCTTTTTTCATATTACGAAACTATAAACATACCAATAACATAGGACTTCATATATACTAAACTTAAAACTTATTAATTGCAAACGAAAACTAAATGACTTTCTTCTTTATAGATATGAACGACGACGAGCTTCCAAAGTGTTATGTAGAAAATAAAGTTAAGGTAAGAATCAATGCCACAAATAGTGGACCTTTTATGTGTGTATGTGTGTGCCATCGTCATCGTATTTTTTACTCGCAATTTTACCTCTTGGTTTGTACAGCAATAAACACTGTGAGGAATTTATTCATGCTCGACTTTGCAATCTAAATATTAGTTTATTACATGCAGAAAGGGGAACCAAGGAAACGAAGTTTAATACATGTGCACATAATATTTAACATGTATGTCTACAGATGAAACATTTTCACAGGGTAAAGTCAGAAGTTATTTAAAACATAGGCATACACAGAAAATTCATAAGTGGGGGTGGGGGGTTATTGGCTTACAATAAGGGGTTACAGAGCTACAACGCCATATATTTATGTGTATATATACAAAGTTTCATCGCAATTAGGGGTTACAACACCCCAAGCGTATGACAGCGATTTAAAACTAAACCCCCATCTGTGACCCTTAATTTATTGTCTCTCAAAGTGCTTTCCACACAAGTTTAATCTAAGGATGTTTCATAAGTCTTTATAGTATTTTGGAATCCAGTTGAAAATTTCAGTTTCCCACCGTTAGTTGGTTCTTTTTGCGATATGCCCAGCTCATTGTGTCAGCATTTAGTGTCAATCTGATGGCATCATCCATGGCATATGTTGTATAATGTATGTTAAAAAATCTAGAATGTTAACGTGTAGGCAAAATGATACAGGGCAGTTAATTGAAAGGGAAAATTTGAGAAAATACTTGCGGACAATGTTTTATTTCTGAGCCGTAAATAATTTAAATATGCTAGTAGTGTGCATATCTCATATTATTAGGTGCTACTTCATATTCGAGAAAGTACTAAGAATGTATCACAAAAACTAAAACTTACCATTTATAAAACAATAATATGACCTGTAGTTTTATACGGATCATGGACATATACCTTAAGAGCTAGAGACACGGAATTGCTGAGAATATAGGAGAGAAATGTACTCCGGAAAATATTACGGCAGACAATGAAAATGGCATATGGAGCATTGGGAAAAACAGGGAAATATACCATTTACATGGTGACCCTAAGTTGGTGACAGAAATAAGGAAAAGAAGGCTTAGGTGGCTCGGACATGTAGAAAGGATGGAAGAATCTAGGATGGCTAAGAAAATCAAGAACACCAATCCAATGGGAAGACGGAAAGTGGGGCGTCCTGGGAAAAGATGGCTTGACGTAGTGGAAGAAGATCTGTAAAGAATGGGAGTGGGAGAATTGCAAAAAAAGGCCTTGGATAGAAGAGAATGGGAAAGAAGGCCTAGGTTCTGCAGGGACTGTGGCGCCGAAGAAGAAGTATACATATATAAATATAATATGAGCGTTAATACTGATTTAAGTCAACATAATTATATATAACATCAATAAACGGAAGAAAATAAACTTAATACCATTTTTTAATTGCTTTTTCTTGTTTATACGCATATTACATAGTCTTTCTCGCATCAAATTAATTGTGCACCTTAGCAAAGAAATCCTAATGAATCCCTTAATTACAGCCAACTGATTTAAACTCGCATGAAGACTGTGGTAAATGCTGGTAAAAAAAATCACATAGCAAGTTACTTTCCTGAAAATTCACGTAGAACTAAATTAAAAGTGAGTTGAGATAATGAGATAGTTTTTGTCTTTATCCAATGAAAAAATTACTTTGATATATTTCTATTTATATAATTGAAAATGTAGGGGTAGCATACTAGACTTTTTCCTTTCTTCTCAACAAATATATACAACCCAAAGTCATATGTACACATCGCTTTTTACTTGGATGAATAAAAAACGATTAATATTTTAAATCGGCAAATAAAATCGTTAAAACCCATTAATAGGTGAACTTCCTTTGTATTGGCGTACGCAGGGGGTGTTGATGGGGGTTGTAACCCCCCATTGCAATGAAATTTTGTATATTTAACATAGGAATATATGAGTTGTAGCTCTGTAACCCCCCATTGAGCCTATAACCCCCTTATGAACTTTCTACGTACGCCTATGTTCCTTTGCAATAGTTTTATTTCTAATTAATCGCTGACTTAAAATATTCATAAAACATTTTCCCACACTATGTGTTGTCAGCTTTGCATTCGTAACTACTATTTGTAATATCTAGGCACATTTCAGATTTGAATACGTTAGTTGGTAATTTAGACCTTAATACTACGAGGGCGAATCAGAAAGTCTTTGCCCCTATTTTTTATTAACCAAAATAAGGTACCTACAGGTAATTACAAATATACGTACTATTCTACGTACCTTACACTATTTTTCCACATAGTCCCCACACCGGTTCAGACATTTGTCCCATCGCAGCACTAAATTTGAGATGCCCCTGTGGTAGAATTCGTCCGGCTGACTGTGGAACCACCGTCAGACTGCTGTCTTGGCTTCGAATGATTGGCAAGCGAAGGATTGCTTCACTGAATCATCTACAACGGTATGCCGAGGACGGTGGAAGTTTCCTGGACAGTAATGTTACTGGCGATAAAACGCAGATACTGCATTTCATGCCGGAATCGAAGCAGCAGAGCATGGTGTGGAAACATCTGGGTTCGCCTCTGACAAAAAATTCCGTTCAGTGCCATCTGTTGGGAAAGTGATGTTAACGGTCTTCTGGGATCGCCCTGAACCGATCCTGCTGGATTTCATGCCACAAGGTGCAACCATCAATGCCGACAGTTATTGTTCCACACTGTCACGTCTGACATCATGCGAAAGCGCTGAGGGATCCTCAATGTGGACAACATGGTTATCCTCCACAACAATGCGAGGCCACATGTGACAATCAGAACCGCCGACAAGCTCCGGTCATTTCACTGGGAGAGTCTGGACCACCCACCATACAGTCCGGACCTCGCCCCTAGTGATTTCCACGTTTTCGGTCCGCTGAAGAAGTTCCTGGCAGGACAGCGATTCACGTGCAACGATGAAGCCAAGACAGCAGTCCGACGGTGGTTCCACAGTCAGCCGGACGAATTCTACCACAGGGGCATCTCAAATTTAGTGCTGCGATGGGACAAATGTCTGAACCGGTGTGGGGACTATGTGGAAAAATAGTGTAAGGTACGTAGAATAGTACTTATATTTGTAATTACCTGTATGTACCTTATTTTGGCTAATAAAAAATAGGGGCAAAGACTTTCTGATTCGCCCTCGCATGTAGTTTGTGACCTATAAAAATTCGTAGCATTTCAGTGTAGCCTTTATATATTCGGTAAATGACACCTTAACGGATTTATGTTCTAATTTTAATTTCAAGTTTTGATTATAAACAGTGAGGGAATTCGATAAATTTTCGAATCTTTTTAAATTCATGAATTCGCGTTCAATGTGAATACACTGACTAACCCTATTAAGTACTCTAACAATACGCTATAACAATTACAATAATGCAAGTTGATTAGAGAGACTTCTATCGATTAAAGCTTCTATTCAGTAACAAAGTTTGCAATCGTTTACGTAAACGCTGTAGGCATGATAATTTTTTTTTTTAAGTTTCGCCGTGACGGCCTAGTGAAATTTTAACTATTAATCATATTATCTTTATTGAATTACTAAAATGTTATTTTTTTGATAAACAGTGGGAAAAAATGAATGAACAAAACGAAGAAAAGTCTTTCGAGGACTGTGTAAATGAACAGGTAAAATATCTTTTTATTTTATCTCAATGTTTAAATTTTTCTTAGCAAATTTTAATTAACAATTTTGTTTTCTATATAAATAACAGTATTTCGAGATATTGTTTTTTTGTCACATCTACAGGCAAATTTAATTGGAACACTTGCCTAATATTTGATTTAGTTGATCATTACTTCCAAAACAGCAACAAACCACCAGACATAGCTCTAGATAAATTACGGAAACGTTCACATATGCTCATGCTTGTTGAATTGTAATTGTCCTCCAATTTCTGAAGATCGGATGACAGTAAATTCAGACATCAGACTTTTCGGTCGACCTTCTCCCGCAAATGCTCAATTACATTAAAAATTGATAACTTAAGTGGCAATTAAACCGAAAAAATTTCATCATATTCCAAAAGCCTCCCTCAGACAAGGCGGGTAAGTGACGTAAATTTGTACACTGTCCATCTGGAAACATCCATTACTACGAAGGGAGAATAATCATCCTTACATAAACTGAATCAGCAATAATATTTAAATTGGCTGAAACGTTCAGTCGTTTCTGCATGAAAATCGTAGGTCTAAAATCCACCACGACTTACTCCCGACTATAGAATTGGTTTCCCCCGACACTGGGTGACTAGAAAACTACGCGTCACACGTAATCCATGCTTTAATGCTTTTTTGCCAAATACTCAGTCTCCCGCCGACATGATGTAGTTGAAAATGCGACTCATCAGATAACATAACTTTGTCCGATTTTACACACCTAGTGTTCAATTTCGAAGTTCTAGAACCAACTGGTAACGTTTCTCTCTGACATACGAATTGATCTGCTGCTGCAACCCACACGGTACAATATACAGCGTACAGCGCATTGTAATGGTATTTGACATTATCTCTGTTTCAAATCTTCTGTTATTTAGCTCATTTTCCAGCGTCTTTGTCCCGATAAATCTAATAATCCTTGATTCACCAGTGACCGAGTAGTTATTTACGATCGTAGGACTCGAGCATAGTCTTAATCTTTTTCACTCGATGAGAGAAAATACTCAATTTTTCTCCTCATTAAATACTTTGTGGATATTTCGTTTATTTCCTACTTTAGTATGCCTCTTGTGGAGTGGATCACTGCCCGTTTGCCATTTCGTTGTGTATGGTGAATTTGATTAAAAAAAACTACATCTCCGCAAAATTTAACTTTTATTGTAACATATATTTAAAGTCGCAATTTTAACGTTGAACAAAATATAACTAATAAATAACGAAACGAAATAATTCGGAAAAATGAGTAACTTACTCGTGGCCAACTACGCATTATTAAGTCAAGAGAGTGAACGAAAAACCCATGTGAACATCTTTTAAACTGGGCGGCAACGCCACCTTCATTGATCTCGCACAATAAACGGCATAGTGGTCTATGCAAAGTACTGCGACAACAACCATACTTTTTACTTTCACTAGTGCTGTAGTTTTGCTGATACTCGCGTTACTTTTTCGGGTATCTACTATCACTCCATATTTAATCACATTAGATCCAGGAGTGTAGTCCAGTGCCAGATTAAGGTTTTTATGAGCCCTATGCCGGAAGGGTAGAATGGGCCCCTAAAAAATATGGCCTTTGCAATATTCAGTCAATAAATCATGAGTTTTACTTTGAGGTTCCTTATTTTAATATTTAGGTTTATAATGCGCGACTGCAAGATGGTTTGGTCGATTGTCTCGGTTATTTAAACATCTCGAAACCTCGCGATAGTTTTAAACCTGATTCGATGCATCACGTCAGCATGCGTGGTGGAATTAGTTCTTGATTCATTGGTTTGTTATTGTAAGGTTGGTAAAAAAAACTCCAAACTATGAACTTTTTAAATGATGATCGGTAATCCATGCATACATTTGAAGTACGTCTTTTGAAGGTCATGAGGATGTCGGCTCGAACATATATTCCGGACGTGTTACGGCGATGTTTAGGGCGAAAGTTGAATCTCCTTTTAGGATGTTTTAGGGACATCGTTCGGATACTTTCAGGACGTGTTGCGGTGATTCACTGGACTATATATGTAGTCCCATGGACGTCCGAAACGAACATCTTATGGACGTCAGAAATGAACATCCTACAGACGTCCGAATATGAATGTGCTCCGGACGTCCGAAATATATCCGCATTGTGTAGCACCAAGTATGGACGTACGGGACCAAGAAATGACGCCCTAGGGATGTGTTGTGCTATCTGGGAAGCCATGTGCATGACGGAAGAGTGCAGCAGTGATTTACGCGTATGCGCAGTGGAGTTGAGAAACACTCCTGATTGCAATTGAACATCTCGATTGTTAAGTTCAAGGACGAATGAATCGTTGACTCGATTGTGAAATTGAGTCGATTGCGATTCTTTCGATTGTAAAAACATTTCTTAATCGCCCATCACAAGTTAAAGTAATGGAAATTTATGGGACAATTATAAATGAACAAGGTTTTAAAAAATCCTCATCAGTTTAATTTTGACTGCTTTTCTGAACATTACCGACGTCTCGTGGATCGGCGTTATATCCAGAGACGTTTCTCCTATCCCAGTGAAAAACGGTTATTTTTCTCCGAAGCATTACTTGTAACTCGTATAATGAAAACCGTGACCATCATTACCAATCAACAGTTTTTTTGGTTTGTATATTTTGTTTGAAAAAAGTATCAAGAAGCTACTGAAACAGCTGTCACGACATTAAATTATGCAATTTCCAACTGCAAAAGTATTATGTTTTATTTATCTAATATTTTTGCGCAGTGTATCACATCAATCGCAATGTACTTCCATTGTTCCAGTACTCAATAGTGACGTGCTTTGCACCATTATAAATGACAGACGACATTCCGGATAAAATCATAGGCTAATGGGCTGTATCTGGCCCATGAAATCCAAGTACCACTTTCACTTCCCGGAAGATAGCTCGATTACTTACATGCCTTCACGATTCCAGTCAAAGTCTTTGGTTACCATTTGTAACGAAGCTCAACAGTCTGACTTCACCATATGTCAGAGGCATCAATGGTCCCGATTTGCCAATTTTTTTTTTTTTTTTTGCCTTACTTGGTCTGAGCTGAAATATTATAACGCCCTGAGTTTTCCGTTTCACCACAGCATCGCCCACTGTTACACTAGGTATATGAATTTTGCCTGTAATCTCAGAGACAGGATGACTGAACTTATGGACACCGATAATCATGTCCGTTCAACATCAGTATGTGATACGAACATGTACGGTGCTAAATATCAATGAAAGTTAGAACATTTTCATTAATTATGTTAACCTTCCATCAATTGTATCTTTAGTTGAAAGAAAGTCACTCGCATGTGTTGCATTTTGTATAAGATCTTTCCTTTTATACAAAATAGTAGCATATGTGTATACAGGTATTAGTAAAAACGTATTTCCATTTTTATTCTTAGATGAAAATGTTTCAAGAGATGAGTAAAGAAGACGCTGTCGAGACTCAGGTAAACGTTAAATCGATTTTGTTATATTCGATTCGTTTAAAAAATCGATTAATTGTAATAAATACCCTTAAAATTACAATAAAATTTCTTTGACTTTATACAAAAATTAAAACTATAGATTATATATTTTAAATTCGATTGGGTAACTATAGGGTAGATACATTCAAAATAAATTTGCCAACAAAAAAGTACGTTGAAACAAATGGATAAATAAAAACTTGCTGAAAAGTGTCTAATTCCTATTTTAATATGCACTTATCCTTATTTGTTTCATGATATAAAACAATTTTTTATATAAAAACATATATTAAAAACTATATAGATTTTTTATAAGATATCCTTCAAAATCACTTTGAGTGTCTTCTATTTATCCAGAAAATACTCTTACTATGAAATTGTACGTCATATATAAAGAAACGTACTGTGCATTCGCGCTCAGTTGGCGCGTGATACCGTTAGCAGACGGGTTAGTCCATTGCAGTTTAGGGAAGGCCGTCTTGGAGGAACTGGTTTTTCCCGCGCGAAAAACCACAGGCGTCAGGTCTGCGCGAACGCACAATACTCTTTTAGGACCAATTTTGAAAAATCTCTTCAGTAAGCGATTTTTTCATTAGTTGGAATATAATAAATATACAGCATACCGCCCATACGTATTTTTACACTTACGTACATTATTACTTGGGGGGAAGTTTTAAAATCAATGCACATCCACATTTAAAAGAAGTTTTAGGCTATAATTATATCGGCCACAAAGTTCAACTAAACATATAAAGGTATAACAATAAATTTAATTGCTTTAATTTAATTAAAAATTTAAATTTAAATTAATTAAAATTTCTATTTCATGTTTTTATCCATATTCAATCATTGAATACGTTTTATGCTGGGTTGCATGAAATGGAAGCTTCTAGATTTGTTTTCACACATGTTCAAATGAGGAAGGCAAGTAGCACTAGGTCTAAGAAAAATAATAGCACGGTAGGAAATTTGGTTTCTTAATTTAACTGGTGTTTCATATTTAACTTAAATATGAAAATAATGGAAGACAGAAATTAAAATTATCAATAATTATTTAATATGGTGTAGATATGGGAACTGGACTCTTACGTCAATTTTTGCAAGTATTATTTATTAGCTTTCGAACGTATACGTGAAATCAGAAATTAAATGAAAATAACTTCTGATTTTCGCAGAGATTTTCTCTTCCTAAAAAAATTGAAAGTTTAATCAATTCTTTACTGGGGCTCATTATTATATAGTAGTTCCCCAAAGCGCAATTACATTTATGTTAATTTACTTTTTATGTTTTTCGTTTTTTTTTTTAGTGTTTTGGGGGACATTCCAAATTAGTTAAAAATTAATTTGAAAAAAATCTATCTTTTTATCACTTCTATGGCTTTTAGTGGAAATATGTTCACTGTAGCCTGCAGACAGAAATCATATATGTTTATTATATTCCGAAATGTTTATATTTTTTTAACTGAACATCTTAAAAACTTGCTGTTATTGGTTGATCTTTATTCCACATGCATGAGATTTTCAGAAAATTTTGTATAAGCATTTACCTCCAGAACAATAACGAGAGATAAGTTTAAACCCTCTTTTTGTCAAGCTCTGTAATTACTATTTGGAAAAGTTTATGTGTGGTTCATTGACAGCAAAGGCCATGCTGGGCCGGGATCTGTAGTTTTCGGAGGGAACCAAACCCGGGATTATGGTCAGTAGAAAACGAGACGCGTTCCACGATATCACTAGGAGTCGAACCCGGGTTACTGGCACGATAAACGAAGTTGTTACCACTACGCCACCGTACAGCAGTGGATCTACATTTCCTCCCAGAAATCCAAACCTCTTGAGGTCCAAGGAACCAACCTCCGGACTTCAGTGAATAATTAATCGGCATGTGTTTTTTATCCTCGGCAACCAATGAAGGTCGAACCCGGATTAACATTATGCAGGGTGAAGGCGTTACCACTGCGGAGCCTTGGAATATGTCATTGAAGAAATCGCAAAAATATAGTTATAAAAATCTCATTTGTATCTTATTTTCCCAAACTCGTAATACCAATTTTACTTTTTTCTATTTCTTTTCTCTTTGATACTCTTTTTTGCATTTTCTGACGAATATCAATTGTATTTTACAATGAAACATGTTAAAGGTGCTGAAAGAAATATCTATATCCAAATGCATAGTAAATGCATGCTCTGATTAGTATATGTATTCTATTATATTGTATAAGTGCTGTAATACATAACATGCTACTTATTTTCGTTCATTGATAATCATAGATTTACATATTTTTATAGAATTGTATGCAAGAGTTAGAAAAGACAATGGACGATAAAGGTCTGAAACTTCCACAAGAATGCGAAGAGATGATAAACGGTTACAAGCAAATTATCCAAGAAACGATAAATAACAAAGAGTAATGGTATTGCTAAAAATGCAAAATTTTGTACAATTAGTAAATCAATCAACTCTAAATATTTTGTCTTGAAAATGTTGGCATTAAAGTAGTATAATTTTCACTAACCACGTAGTATTTTATTGTTAATGAGTGAATAAAATATTTTTGTTTAGTTTAGAAAAAAACATGGCCTATACGCACGCTGAAGTGCCAGAAAAACTGGTACACTTACCTCATATCGTGTAGCACCCCCGCCCCCCCTGCGCGCGCCCACGCAGAAGTGCCGCAACACGACGTGGCATGGACTCGACTAATGTCTGAAGGTATCCTGGAGACAATTCACACCAGGAATCCTGCAGGGCAGTCCACAAATCCATAGGAGTGCAAGGAGGTAGAGATCTCTTCTGAACAGCACGTTGCAAGGCATCCCAGATATGCTCGATAATGTTCATGTCTGGCGATTTAGGTGGCCAATGGAAGTGTCTAAAGTCAGAAGAGTGTTCCTGGAGCCACTCGGTAGCAACTCTCGATGTGTGGGGTGTCGCATTATCATGCTGAAATTGTCCAAGTCCGTCGGAATGCACAATGGACATGAATGGGTGTAGGTGATCGGACATGATGCTTACGTACCTGTCAGAGTTGTCTCTAGACGTATCAGGGGTCCCATATCACGCCAACTGCACACGCCCCATACCATCACAGAAGCTCCACCAGCTTGAACAGTCCCCTGTTGACATGTAGGGTCCATGGATTCATGAGGTTGTCTCCATACCCGTACACGTCCATCCGCCTGATGCAATTGGAAACGAGACTCGTCAGACCAGGCAACGTGTTTCCAGTCATCAACAGTCCAATGGCGGTGTTGGCGGACCCAGACGAGGCGTAAAGCTTTGTGCCGTGCAGTCAACAATGGTACACGAGTGGACCTTCGTCTCCAAAAGCCCATATCAATGATGGTTCGTTGAACAGTTCGCACGCTGACACTTGTTGATGCCCCAGCATTGAAATCCGCGGCAATTTGAGGAAGTGTTGCACGTCTATCTCGTTTAACGATTCTCGTCAGTCGTCGAATGTCCCGTTCTTTCAAGGTCTTTTTCCGGCCGCACCGCTGTCGGAGATTTGATGTTTTACCGGATTCCTGATATTCACGGTATACCCGTGAAATGGTCGTACGCGAAAATCCAAATTTTGTCGCTATCTCGGAGATGCTATGTCCCATCTCTCTTGTGCCGACTATAACGCCACGTTCAAAATCACTTAAATCTTGATAACCTGCCATTGTAGCGGCAAGAACCGATCTAACAGCTTTGCCAGACATCTCTTGTCTTATATAGGCGCTGCCGACCGCATCGCGTTACGCTGATTGGTTGCAAAGCTCCGTTATTTGCATACGCACGCCTGTACCAGTTTTTCTGGCATTTCAATGTATATACCTTATACAATAATCGCAGAAGTAATCTGTAATTTTAAGAACATGTTACTATATACCATCTGGGTAGAATCTGAAAAAAAAATATTACCCGACATTTCCCTGCCCTCTTTAAAATACGCGTAAAAATTCCTCTGATTTTTCTGTTATCACTGAACATATATAAACATATATTTGAGAAAGAAAAAACATAAACACACACTTTGAAAGAAAACGCAGCATTCACCATAGGCATAACATTATATGGGTACGTAGGGCCTGAGCCTCCCCGCCACCCCACAATAAATATAATAAGAGTTCGACGTCCCCAATAATTCACCAATGTGTAAAAAAAAAAGTACAATTCTAGTTTACGAAATTTTTTGGCTTATTTTCATAAAGATTACTTCATAATATTATCTGAAATAAAGTGGGCAGACCTGACTTCGGGTAAGCGAAATTTCGGATAATTTGGAAATTTAAATTTCCATATAAAGGTGCAAAAGACTATAATATTTATTCGAAATACGTTTATATATAATTGTATAGTATTAAACTACTATATTGGTAGTGAAAAAATCACAAATATGCGCACAGTGCCGGTTCTATGTTGTTGGCAGCCAGCGTGCCACAGATATTTCCCCCCACCCCACCAACCCACATATTTTTTTGTTCAAAGGTGAGTATAATACTCTATATTCCTATACTAACCCATAGGATGGGTCAGCCACTATACTTTTAAGACTGTTCTACTGAATTAGCAAAAGCGAAAATTAATCTGTGAAGAAAAATTTAATTTTAATTCTGAACAAAACTTTTGAGAAATGTACAAAAATATCCTACCAACGTAACCATAACCTGAACCTGATTCAATGATTTAATGAAAATCATATTAATATTTCATAAAATACGTTTAAAAAAAAAATTGTGTTACGTTTCAATTTTCGGCAAGTACTTTTTTTAAATATAAAATATTCTTTCAAAGTGATAACAGAGCGGGTAGGGGGTCAGAATGTAGCTGCACCACTTTTCAATATTTGTATATTAAAAAATGTAATAAAAGGTCTAAAATGCTAAAAAATCTGAGAAAATATAAAACAATAGAAATTTATGGAGGAATTCATACATGTGTTATATAAATATTAATTAAGAGGAGAATAATTAAATTATCACAGTCACATTTTATACTTTTTTAAAACTCCAAAATTTAAATTTACTTTTAAAAAAATAATCATTACATTATTTTTTACAGTTTCAAAGATAAGGATTTTTAAAAATATTAAGGAATTCCGTGTTCTTTGTAAACTCAATAAGAAATTAATCTCTGGGGTATAATGGTGATTTCATTTTATTTTTTCAAATTGCATTGCGCCAAAAAAAATATCTAAGTAGGCCCCATTTTCTAAACCTCACGTGCCGGAAATTTACTTTTAAGCTCATATAAACCGCAGCTTATCTACCCGAAATAACGATACACGTACGAGTATATAGTAGGCCTATATGCTATATCAAATTTGGTCAGTACAATAAAACCTAAATTACCTTAAAATATACCAAGGGATTGTGCATATTTTTCTAATTTTTGAAAATATGATTCCTTTAAATATTGTCGTATTTTAATACCATGATAGTAAAGGCTTAAAAAAATTTTCATTAAATGATATGCAAAAGTTAGAAAATCCCCTGGTAGAACACACCATACACTTTTCCTATAAAACGTTTTTGAAGATATAAATTGGGAATTATGAATAGAATTACGAAAAATATGCAACTACAGTTGAAACCGCATATATGCAAATGGGTGCGTCAACGAAATCCTATGCATATAAGCGGGTTTCGCATATAAGCGGGTTTTACATAAAAGCGGTATTCTCTGAACTATAGCGTGGAAATAATTTGCTCATTAAATTTTTAATGAATTTTATTATTAAATTAGATATTCTTATTTCTAATTTTATAAATCATACACATTATTTCAATATTTATAATGTACAGTACTATTACTCTATTAATAAAAATAACAGGAAGTAATGTAGTAGTGCTTACATAAACACATATATATATACCGTGTTAGTGGAAAAATCAGTAAACTTTTTCACGCTGGATGTTCTGATATAACTGATTAAAGATTTGATCTGTTACAGTATTAAAGTTCTTGATGTGAAAATTGTTTGATTTTAAATAATCTTGCAAAAGCGTTAGAGCAGAAACAGCTTCTTTACCAGACCAGCCCGTTGCAAAAACAAATTTTGACAATGATTCCGAACACAGAACAAGGAGCAAGACGTAAACAAAGCCATAAATAAGCTGGTAAATTTAACTTCGAGAAGAGCTGTCAGCCATTTCCGATGGGGAGAGACAATCCTTAAAAATAAGGGTTGCCAGCTACATATTTACTTTGGATGAAAACTTGTTTTGCATATATCCGGTTTAAATTCTATAATAAAGCATTCGTTTGGCTTCAAAAATACTTGCTTGCATGCAGTTCCTGCTATGTATAAAATTGCAATTAAGCAGGTTTAGATAACATTAAAAAGATAGGAAAAAATTTGAGGCTCGATATTTTTTGTATATATGCGGTTTTCGTATGTATGCGAGTTACTTATATGCGATTTCGACTGTATACTTTTAGTCATAGACTTGTTAATATTTTTTAGCCATGAGCAAAACATTTTTTATTTTATATCTTTCTAATATACAGATACATTTGTTTAGTTAAAAAATCTTTTACGTTTACCTTAAGATTAAAATAATAAATGAAAAAACCCAGAATTTTGATACCAGTGGCCCATAAATTGACCCCGTTATTATAATTGATAAGGTTATTTGTTGTTAAGTGTTTGTAATGGATACAATAGGTTTGATAATTTCTTACGATAGTTCTGCATCACGCATATTAATTAACCATAGGTAATATTTCCAAGTTTTGCTCCTTTGTACAGCTGTGATTCACGATTTTTTTGCAAAAGTGGAAATACGCGTACCTTTTAAGTCTATACACGTACTATACAGGGTGAATTTGACCTAATCTGCCAAACGAAAGAGGGTAATAAAAGAGTCCACGTGGAGCATAAAAACCATTGCAACCTTGTCCTATCTCTATCTGTTTCCGAATTATGGTGGAAAGAAAGAAAATGCGTCAAGTCTGGAAAAAAACAAAATTTGTGAGGTTACTGAAAGATCTACACGCAAAATAAGCATATGTTTGAAAGAACAGAAAATGTCTTATAAGACGACGTTATTTCCGTCAGGATATCTGAATTTAACGGCGAGCTACAAGCGCTGAAACATTGGCGAAGTACAAAATCAAGTTGTCGCCAAAATCTGTAACCGGCAATTCCTTAAACACCCTTCCAGTTACAAATTTACCAAACACTTGTCCATTCTACCAGCTTTCAAATGAGCTTACAATAAATCATATCGGTATTCTAGTTCGGGAGAAATTTAGCCTTTTGTCTGCAATACATCACTGAAATCACCGTTCGTCGGAAAAGGCATTCGACGAATATTTGCGGATATCTTCCAACCTTCCTGTACGCGCATCCCGCTTAGCCACCTACACCGCAGATCTGACTCCAATGGACTTCTTTGTTTGGAGTTTCTTGAAGCTAGAGGTTTACAGCACAGAATTTGTTATTTCGTTAGATTAGAGCAGCCAGCTCGACCAGACAATAGTAAAACTGAGGGATAAGCTTTCGCTAAGAGCTACAGTGGTTTCCCTTCGTAAGCAGGCAGGTGCATGTATCAGGTGTGAGGACGACCAGTTTCAGCAGCGGCTTTAAGTATCACACATTCTTCTGAATGCATACATCCTTTAATCACAGGTGGACGTGCGATACGCCTATTGAGATTTTTTTGGTTTTTTTTTGCATATTCCTTTTTGAAAGACGTAGGAAATGTCATACTTCTTTTGTTTCCATTATGTTTGTGCACTTCAAGACGAATGTTGCATTCATTGGTTGCCTTTAAAACTTTCATCCTTGCACCTAAAAAAATAACAGGCCTTTTCGACGAACGTCGATTTCAGTGATGTATTGTAGACAAAAGGCTAAATTTCTCCTGAACTAGAATACCGATATCGCTTACTGTAGGTTCATTCGAAAGCTGGTAGAATGAACAATATTCTGGTAAAATTGACCGATTGTAGCTACAAGGGATACAGATACAGAATTTATTTCTTTTGTACAAATGACTCAGGCAGCGCCCATGCATTTCGCATTGATATTCATTTTTAAGTTAATGACAAAATTGAGCGCCACTGCAGTACTAGCGCAAATGAAAAGTTCCAAAAACAAATTGAAACATGCTGGTTCAGTGCCCCGTTTTCTGTGATAAGAAACCACTATCTGTAAGTGGGAGCAGTCAAGTGCTCTCACCACGAGCGACGATAGCACGAGGTGAGTTAATTATTAAAAATCCGCAAAGCACAATGTTCACCTTGCTGCAGGTGTTCCATGAACCCACTTAGACGCAAAACCGAACGTGGCCTGGCCTTTTTGGAGTAGATTAGGCATTGAAGGCAGTACCTTAAGGGTTCGATGAGTGATGCTATTAGATTGTCCTCTCTCCAAAGAAGGTGAGACATTGGTCGAGTACTGCTGTGTGAAGAAGTTCGATTTTCAAGTCTCTGTGTATATTTAAGTTTTTAACGAACTAGGGGGCTCCCCAATATTGTTCGTAAACATTTATTTTGAATTATTTGTAGTGTTCTCATTTTATCTGGACCGAGAAAGGTGAATACAGCACAGCAGTAAAGAAGAATTGACCTAATTGAAGATTTATATACCAGAATTTTTGTTGGAAGGCTCATTTTGGATTTAGGTCCTAAAACTGGTAACAGTGTGGAGAAGGCAGCACGAGCTTTGTTTTTGGTGACTTCAAAATGCCTTTTGAAACTAAGTCTTTCATCTAGCATCATCCCCAAATACTTTGCTGCGTTTGTGTTAGTGATTTTTTTATCTTTTACTGTGACTGAGTAAGAGCCAATTTTCCCACCGTTTCTGAAAATAACTAATTGACTTTTCGCTGGATTCACGGTAAGACCCCAAGCCATAAGCCATCTTTCTATAGTCGTTAAGTTGTCTTGAAGGTTATTTACAGCGGTGTTGATATCTTCACTTTTACACAAAATTGCCGTATCGTCAGCACAAAGTGCAAATATGCCTCTGTTAACTTCTGGAAAGTCACTAATGAAAAGGTTGAATAATAATGGTCCTAAGAGTGATCCTTGGGGTATTCATGCAGTAATGGGTCTCCTGTTGATGAATTCTCCATCATTGGCATATACGAAACCAGCCTGACAAGGTAATGCGAGATGTTAAGTCTAAGCAGTTTGTATACGAGACCATCTATCCAAACTTTGTCGAAGGCCTGTAACAAATCCAAAAAGAATGTGGCAGTACATTCCATTCTATTAAACCCGTCTAAAATAAACTCCGTTACCAGCTAGACTTGATGTTGGGTAGAATGTTTTTCTCTAAATCCAAACTGGCAAGGATGTAGCAAATGTTTCTTGTTTACCTCGTCATTCACCCTTATCAGAACGATTTTTTCAAATATTTTGCTTAAGCATGAGAGAAGAATATTTGGTCTATACATTGGTAGATTAAGGCACCTGTTATCTTTTTTGGGAATAGCAATGATTTTGTCAGTTTTCGACACATCTGGAAAATACCCAAGTCTATTTGATGCATTAAAATTATTTGTAAGAAAGACTATTGCTTTCATAGGTAAATTCTTAATATGTTTGTTTGTGATATTATCTAGTCTCCTTAATTACTTTCATTATTTCAGGGGGCTACAAGGGTGTTTGCGGAATTTCCGGTTACAAATTTTGGCGAAAACTCGAATTCGCACTTCGCCAATGTTTCAGCGCTTATAGCTCACCAACAGATTCAGATATCCCGATGGAAATGGTGTCATCTTATAGGACTGTTCCTGCTCTTCCCAAATATATGCTTATTTTGCATGTAGATCTTTTAGCAACCTCTCAAATTTTAGTTTTTCAGACGCATTTTCCTTCTTTCCACCCTAACTTGGAAATGGATAGAGATAGGACAAGGTTGCAACGGTTTTTTATGCTCCACATGGGCTCTTCTATCACCCCCTTTTGTTTGACAGATTAGGTCAAATTCACCCTGTGTATGTGTACACACACACACACACACACACACATATATATATATATATCATCATCATATTCAACCATTATCTATCCACTGCTGGATGAAGGTCTCTCCAAATGCTTTCCACACAAGTCTATCCTGGGCCATTCGTTTCCACGTCACCCCAACCTCTTTTCTTATTTCATCCACCCATCTAGTTTGAGGACGTTTTCTAGGTCTTCGGTGGTCTCTTGGAATCCAGTTCAGAATTTCTGTTGTCCATCGTTGATCAGTTCTTCTTGCAATATGCCCAGCCCATCGCCATTTCAGCCCTTTTACTTTAACAATGATGTCCTCTACTCTAGTTTGCTCTCTCACCCAAGTGTTTCTTTTTCGATCTCTCCTAGTTATTCCAAGCATGCACCTCTCCATGCTCCTTTGCGTTGTCTGTAACTTTCGTATTGCTCCAACTGTTAGACTCCATGTCTCTGATCCATAAGAGAGGACTGGCAATACACACTGGTTGAAGACTTTTCTTTTTAGACATAAAGGCAATTTCCCCTTCAGGATAAAACTGTTTCTTCCAAATGCACTCCAGCCAAGTTTAATACGTCTGTTGAGTTCTTTCATAATGTTGCCATCCATTGAAATCAGCTGGCCAAGGTAAATATATGAATCAGCAATTTCTAGCTCAATGTTGTCAACTTGTATTTTTGTTTCCTCTACAAAATTATTGAACATGATCTTAGTTTTTTGTAGGTTCATCTTGAGTCCAACTTCTTCACTTCTAGTTGAGAGCTCTTGTACCATGTCTTGGAGTTCTAATGGGTCCGTTGAAAAAATAACAATGTCATCAGCAAACCGCAGATGATTTAAATATTCACCATTTATTTTTATTCCCTTGTTATTCCAATTTATCAGCTGAAAAATCATCTGTAAAGCTGAAGTAAAAAGTTTTGGAGAAATGGTATCTCCCTGCCTCACCCCTTTGCCAAGTTTGATAGTTTTGGTATCTTTATGTAACCGAAATTTTGCACTTGCATTTTTATACACACGTTTCACCATGTCAATGTACACATCCTCAATGTCTGTTGATCTTAAAGAGTTGATGACTGCTGATGTTTTTATAGAGTCAAAGGCCTTCTCATAGTCAATAAATGCAACACACAATGGAAGTTCATATTCATGTGTTCTTTCAATTAATTCTCTTAATACTTGAATATGGTCCACTGTACTGAATCCACTTCGAAATCCAGCTTGTTCTCTTGGTTGAGCTGCATCTAATTTTTTCTGCAGGCGATGTGTTAGAACTTTTGTGAAGATTTTATAAATAGCAGGTAACAAGCTAATTGGTCGGTAATTTTTCAAATCCTCTTTATCACCTTTTTTATGCAAAAGAATTACTGTTGCAGAATCCCATTGGTTTGGTATGTTACCGCTGTTAAGACATTTGGTAAAGAATTTTGCAAGTATGTCTTCTACATGTTCTCCAGCTTCTTTTAGGATATCTAATGTAATGCCATCATCGCCAGGGGATCTTCCTTTCTAAGCACTGCTTGTACGTCACCCCAACCTCTTTTCTTATTTCATCCACCCATCTAGTTTGAGGACGTTTCTAGGTCTTCGGTGGTCTCTTGGAATCCAGTTCAGAATTTCTGTTGTCCATCGTTGATCAGTTCTTCTTGCAATATGCCCAGCCCATCGCCATTTCAGCCCTTTTACTTTAACAATGATGTCCTCTACTCTAGTTTGCTCTCTCACCCAAGTGTTCCTTTTTCGATCTCTCCTAGTTATTCCAAGCATGCACCTCTCCATGCTCCTTTGCGTTGTCTGTAACTTTCGTATTGCTCCAACAGTTAGACTCCATGTCTCTGATCCATAAGAGAGGACTGGCAATACACACTGGTTGAAGACCTTTCTTTTTAGACACAAAGGCAATTTCCCCTTCAGGATAAAACTGTTTCTTCCAAATGCACTCCAGCCAAGTTTAATACGTCTGTTGAGTTCTTTCATAATGTTGCCATCCATTGAAATCAGCTGGCCAAGGTAAATATATGAATCAGCAATTTCTAGCTCAGTGTTGTCAACTTGTATTTTTGTTTCCTCTACAAAATTATTGAACATGATCTTAGTTTTTTGTAGATTCATCTTGAGTCCAACTTCTTCACTTCTAGTTGAGAGCTCTTGTACCATGTCTTGGAGTTCCAATGGGTCATTTGAAAAAATAACAACGTCAGCAGCAAATCGCAGATGATTTAAATATTCACCATTTATTTTTACTCCTTTTTCATTCCAAATTATCTGCTAAAAATTCAACTGTAACGCTGAAGTAAAAAGCCTTGGAGAAATGATATCTCCATGCCTCACACCCTTGCCAATTTTGTTAGTTTTGGTATCTTTATGTAACCGAAATTTTGCACTTGCATTTTTATACACACATTTCACCATGTCAATGTACACATCCTCGATGTCTGCTGATCTTAAAGAGTTGATGACTGCTGATGTTTTAATAGAGTCAAAGGCCTTCTCATAGTCAATAAATGCCACACACAATGGAAGTTCATATTCATGTGTTCTTTCAATTAATTCTCTTAATCCATGAATATGATCCACTGTACTGAATCCACTTCGAAATCCAGCTTGTTCTCTTGGTTGAGCTGCATCTAATTTTTCTATGTCTTCGTTTAATCCACTGTTTCCCTCATACAGCTTTCTGTAGAATTCTTCAACTCTTCTAAGTATTTCTTCCCTATTTCTTGTTACAGTGCCATCCTCTCCTTTTAATGCAATGATGTGTTTCTTCCCAATAGACAAACTCCCTTTAACAACCCTAAGGCTCTTGTTGCTTTCAATGGCCTTCCTTACTAACTCACAATTGAATTTTCTTATATCTTCTTTCATGTTTTTGCGCAAAGTTTTGCAAAGTTCTACATACTCGATCCTGCAACTGGTATTTTGATTGTCCACCTTCATAAGTCTTCGCCTTTTCATGAGTTGTTTCGTCTTCTCAGATAATTTGCTATTCTGCTTTTTACATATTACACCACCAATTTCCCCAGCAGTTTCAATTATTGTCTTAACAATGTTTTCATTTGCTTCTGAGATGTCAACTTCTTCAATAAGTCCTTCCAGTGCAGAAAAGCGATTTTTTAATTCCAACTTGAATGCCTCGGTATTTTCTTTTAATTTCTTTAAATCCACCCTCTTACATACTTGTTTCCTAATGAGCTTCTGCCTTTCTAGTTTAGTATTTAAGTGCATTTTACATCTCACCATTCGATGATCACTTCCAGTATTAAATCTGTTCAGTACGCTGCAATCTTCAATAATTGATTTCTTGTTTGCCAGTATATAGTCAATTTCGCTGGTTCCTCCATTGGGGTGTTTCCATGTCCATTTTCTTTGCGGTTTCTTCTTAAAAAATGAATTCATGATGCTAAGATTTTCAGCTTCGGCAAATTCTATGAGTTGATCGCCACGTTCATTCCTTTCCCCGTATCCGTATTTACCAACCGATGTCTCTCCTTGTTCCTGTTGTCCAATTCTTGCATTGAAATCCCCCATGATGAGCTTGATATGTTGTTTCCCTTTGGTGTGTAACTCTTTGATTTCTTCATAAAATTCTTCAACCTCTTCGTCGGTATGGCTTGATGTTGGTGCATATACCTGTACTATTTGAAGTTGGTATCGCTGGGTTAGTTGAACAACAAGCCTCGCTGCTCGATCTGATGTACTTTCAACTTCCAGAAGACAGTCTTTAATTCTTTTGTTGATTAAGAAGCCAACACCACTTGTTCTTCCAGTTTCCGTTCCTCTATAATAAAACAAATGTCCGCTTTTAAGTTCCACCAACTCTTCACCTTTTCTTCTAACTTCACTGAGTCCTACAATGTCCCATTTGATCTTGTCAAGTTCTTCTTCCAATTCCTGAAGTTTTGCTTCAGAAGCAAGGGATCGTCCATTAAACGTAGCCAAGGTCAATAACAAACGGCAGCCTGGGCCATTCCAGTGATTCTTAGCACCCCCTGCTTTCATGCCACACTGACCGCTGCCTTGATCAGGAGCACTCCAGCACCTGGAGACTAGGGGCCATGGTTTCTGGTGTGTCAACATAATGGAGGAATTAGCCATAATTTCACCACGCTGGCTAGACGGGTTGGTGAATTAGCCCTCCCCTTCCGCCTTTCTATCCGTGTAGCAAATATTAATTTGCCACATAAATAGAAAGCTCAGCCTGCACCACTTGAAGGCGGGGTAGGACACTAGGTTACTGGCCTGGCCGGTTCCACACATCGTCACATACGTTCAGCGTGTGGGTCTCCTTCCAGTTAGATACCAGCAACCCTTTTGCAGGCCATATATATATATATATATGCTCTCTACAGGAAGCTTCGAGAGACCCCAGCGAACCAAGACAAGTACGAAGCCCCAAAGCCAGCAGAAATAGAGACCTTCTGGAAGACACTGTAGTCCAATGAAATACAGCACAAAAGCGCCCTCTGGATTCAGCAAGAAATGGAGGCTACGAGAGGAATAGAGGAGATGGAGTATACGGGCATCACGATAGAGGAACTCCAGCAGGTAATCCAACGTACGCACAACTGGAAAGCTCCCGGTACTGACGGCATACACAACTTCTGGTACAAGAAATTTACCAGCGCCCATGGCCCATTAGCCAAGGAACTTACGGCGATAATTGAAGACCCCAGCAAAATGCCTGAATTCCTCTGCAAGGGAATAACTTACCTCCTACCGAAGGACCAGGATACCAGTGACCCAGCGAAATACCGACCCATTACGTGCCTGAACACCCTGTACAAGATACTCACAGGGTGCATCTCTGAAAAAATAAGCCGGCACAGCGAAAGCAACAACTTAATGGCGGAAGAACAAAAGGGATGCCAGAAAGGGACTCTGGGATGTAAAGAGCAGCTTACCATCGACTCAGTTATCCTGGAACAAGCAAGAAAACAAAAGCGAAAACTCAACACCGCATACATAGACTACAAGAAGGCTTTCGACTCTGTTCCGCACTCGTGGCTCCTTGAAATACTCAGCATATACAAAGTGCATCCCTCAATCATCCGATTCCTACAGAGCAGCATGAAACAATGGAGAACCAGGTTACAGCTAAACACGCCAGACAGTAAAATAGAAACGGCCGAGATCCCCATCCGGCGCGGAATCTTTCAAGGAGACGCACTAAGCCCCCAGTGGTTCTGCTTGGCGTTGAACCCCTTGTCAAGGATGCTGAACGCAAGTAAATACGGATACATGCTGAAGAAAGACAAGAGAAACCTACATAAAGTCTCCCACCTCATGTACGTAGATGACATCAAGCTATACGCGCCAACCATCACCCAACTCCGACAACTCATCAGTATAACAGAGACATTCTCCAAGGACATAGGAATGGAATTCGGCCTCGATAAGTGCAAAATACAGAAGAATAGCAAAGAAGATTTAACAGGCATCGAACTAGAAGACGGGAGACTACTGAAGACTTTGGACGAGGGCGAAACCTACAAATACCTAGGGA
>QLNU02015360.1:84642279-84676257 GCA_006491805.2 Dysdera silvatica | reverse complement strand
ACAATATTTCCACTTCTAAAATAGCATTTACTGACTAATATGATATCTTTAAACTGAACGGTTCCAATTCGCAGAGCACAGCCTTAGATTTTACTGATGCTTTATCCTCAAAAACGCAGCACAATAAACACAAACAATAATCTATAAACTTAAATAATTATTATAGTTATATGTATACATAGTGGCTAGTGAAGTTTTTATACACGCAGATAACTGTCGAACAGAGAGAGCTATATGTATGAACGTGATGTATAGGTATAGTAAAGTGACTATGGGCTACAAGATGAGACTGCGTACAGCGTCCCTAGCGGAATAATTCAGAACTCAGAGTTGCTATCTCGAAAACTGTTCAAGATATGGTAAAAAAGTCAATTACAAAGTTGTTAAGCACCAGCTAGTTAGTACGAAACGATTTTTTTTCACCACCTTAATAGGGCAAAAATCACGATTGATCTCAAGGGGTACGGGACGCCCCTGCGCGACAGCTTTCCCTTCGTACAGCTCTGCGTGGAGGAGAAGCTTCAGGTAAGGGCGATACTTTCATTGCACACACAATCTCGTTACAAAGCGCATGATATGCAAATGTGTATGCTTCGTCATACGTTATCGGTAAGCATAAAATACTGGCCACGCAAGGAGTGTAAGACAGTGTGAGAAGTGAAACCGTGTGTTAAACGTCTGTAGTTACATAGTATATGGCGAATTATTCCAACAACGAGCATTGCGAGATGGTGCTGTTATATGGGGAATGTGGTCGTAATGCAAGAGAAAGTGCACAATAATATGCCGTCCGTTTTCCTTCGGGACTCCATCCGACTGCAATGACCATCACTAATGTGGTTCGACGGCTGAAAGAGACGGGGAGCGTCACACCTCGTCCCCGTTCAGGTCGCCACGCATGTGTAAGTCAGGGTGTGCAACCAGAGGACGTTTTAGCTTATGTTCTGATCCACACATGGGGCAGTTCAAGAGAAGTTGTTATGATGTGTGGCCTAACAGGCGGCCGTGTGCGGCAAATCTTGCAGCAAGTGGGAGCTCACCCCTACCGTGGAGTACTGCTGCAGTCACTAGTTCCAGGGGATGCTGAGCGACGTTTTTGTTGATGAAACTTTGTTATGAACACCTTAGATATGCAGCCGAATTTTTTAGCGACCGTTCTTTGGACGGAGAAGTCAAAATTTACCAACGCCGGGGTGTTAAATAGACACAACGACCATTATTGGGTGCTCGAAAATTCTTCATGGGGACGACCAGTCCGACATCAGGTGTGGTGGTGGTCTGTTAATGTGTGGTGCGGTATTTTGAACAACAGACTCATTGGACCTATGTACTACGAGGGCACATTAACGGGACGTCGATATTTGCAGCTGCTACATGGCGTACTATCGGATATTTTGCATGATGTTCCATTGAGTGAGCGGAGAACCATGTGGTTCCAACATGACGGCGCTCCTCCTCCTCACCATCCAACAGAAGTACAATTATTATTATCCCAAACCTTCCGCCAACAGGTCATTGGCTATGGTGGTAGTGTGAACCGGCCTGATGGTCATCGAATCTTACCCCATTTGACTTCTCCCTTTGGGGCTATATCAAAAGACAGGTCTATCACACCTAACCGACGACTGTGGACAATGTCGGCAGTCGCATTACCAATGCCTGTACAAGCGTCACGTCTGCAATGCTACTGAATGTGCGAGAATAAATGCTCTATAGGATACAAACGCGTATTGTGGCCGACGGTGGCCACACGTAATGAGCACACATAATGACACACAGTAATACGCTGTTCACATTTGCCGAACCAAATACTCACATATTAGCGTTTGACGTGTTCTATTCCCGCAATTCATGTACCATTTTGTACTGCATCAGTGATACGAGACAACTTTGTAATTAACTTTTTTTTTTCCGTTTCTTGAATAGTTTTCGAGATAGCAGCTCTACGTTCTGAATTTTTCCGCTAGGTATGTAATGTCAACTGATGATGTTAGAATGGCAAATGTAAATGTAAAAATGGCATGAAAATAAAATTTGTATTTGTACGCTGCACACAGTCTTATCTTGTAGCGCATAATCACTTCACTACGCATACAGCACGTACCTACATATCATATTCATACATATATCTTCCTCCGTTTGACAGTTATCAGCGTGTATAATGACTTTACTAAACCACCCTTAAAGTTGTGTGTGCAATGAAAGAATCGCCCCTACCTGAAGCTTTCCCTCTATACATAGCTATACGAAGGGAAAGCTGTCACTCAAGGGCGGCCTCTACCACTTGAGATGAATCACGATTTTTGCCCTATTAAGGTGGTGAAAAAAAATCGTTTCGTACTAACTAGCTGGTGCTTAACAACTTTATAATTGACTTTTTTACCGTATCTTGAATAATTTTCGTGATAGAAGCTCTAAGTTTTGAATTTTTTCACTTTTAGGGGTCCACTCACATATTGACAAAGTGAAAAAATATATTTGATCACCCTGTATCATAAAAAGCTGAAAATTATTTGTAACTTTCAGAAAATATTTAGTCAGCTATGCTTAATGCCAGTGTGCGTTCTTGTAAAATAGACATGTATATTTATGAAGATAGAAGCGTTTCTTTAAGAAAACCCAAATTTTGTCATTTTTTGGCTTATAATATCCACAATTTTCAGTCATATTTCAGGAAACTTACAGAAAATTTGTCAACGTACAAGAAAAATATTATACTTAAGTTAGGAATTAATATATTGAATATACGATGAGATATGAGCATTTGAAGAAAATTTTTACTGCGCATGCGCGAAAGATATGACTAACTTTCTTTCATAATTTTATAGCCAAGAGTATAGGTCAACTTAAAAAAAATACCAGTTGGATATCTTGAAAATTCAGAAAGTTATCTACGATATAGTGAGCCCTTTTTCTCTAATTCTCTGAAAGTAGCTAGATGATAAGGGTTTTTTCCACAAATTGTCATATTTCAAATTACCAAACACCCCTGTTCTGAAAATGAAATATTCCAGATTTATGCAAATAAGGATCAAAAGTATCTGGACACCCTCCTACGTGGTGGATTCAGTTAGTGACATCTAATTTCTGGCTCTCAGACAAGTATAAAAGAAGCCTGATGAGTTAACAATTATAATTTCAAAGCTAGAAAAGTAAAATGAGAGGTATGGGCGAGCTAAATGATTTTGAACTTGTTGAAGTTATTGGTTGTCACCGCTGCTGAAAATCTGTTTGTGAGATTTCAGTGATGTTACGAGTGCCCCGTTCCACCGTTATATGTTTTATCGTGAAGTGGAAACGTACGGGAGGCTACGAAGGTGCATCCACAACCTGATCGACTACTCCGTCTAGTTACAACGACCGCAGAGTGCTAAAGAGAGTTGTGAAAGCGAACCGCATGAAGTCTTAGTTTTCATGGCCGAGCAGCTGCATATAAACCAAGCATTGCCGCAACCAATGCCAAACGTCGCTTACAATGATTCAAAGTGTGCAAAACATGGAGCCTGCAGCAGTGGTGTCAAGTGTTATGGAGCGATGAACTACGGTAAACTATTTGGCAATCGGATGGTAGAGTCTGGCTTCTTTTTACTTGACTGTATTGTGTCTCAAGTTAAGTTTGATGGTGGAAGCATAATGGTTTGGGGCTGTTTCTCATGGTTCGAGCTTGGCACTTTGCTTCCTTTGAAGGGAACTCTGAAGATGGAAGGCTATCTCGACATTTTAGGCAGTTCCATGTTGTCTACATTGTGACAACAGTTTGGAGTAGGTTCATTCTTGTTTCAACAAGATCGTGCTCCTATCCACACAGAAAGGGCTGTATAGAGCTGGTTTGCTGACATGGATGTTGAGGAATTGGACTGGCCTGCTCAGAGCCCAGACCTAAATCCCATAGAACACCTATGGGATGAATTAGAACGTCGACTGCGAGCTAGGCCAAAACGCCCCACATTGGCGCAAGAGCTGATTAATATTCTTTTGCAAGAATGGCATGCAATTCCCACTGAAAAATTCCAGAAACTAGTAGATAGCCTCCCAGATAGAGTGGCAGTCATCACTGCAACAAAAGGTGGTCCCACTTCATAGTCATTTTTGACTTCTTGTTGGTTTGTTGTATTTTTATGGCGCAAGGACAACAATGGTCATTCTGCACCAAGCAAGGTTTTTGACTTCTGTAAAGGAGAAGCAAAACAATCAGGTGTGCGGATACCTTTGATCCTTATTTGCATAAATCTGGAATATTTCATTTTCAGAACAGGGGTGTTTGGTAATTTGGAATATGACAATTTATGGAAAAAACCCTTATCATCTAGCTACTTTCAGAGAATTAGAGAAATACAGCTCACTATATCGTCGATAACTTTCTGAATTTTCAAGATATCCCACTGGTATTTTTTTTAAAGTTGTCCTAAACTATTGACTAGAAAATTATCGAAGAAAATTATTTATGTCTTCCGCGCATGTGCAGTCAAAAATTATTTTTTTCAAATGCTCATATCTCATCGTGTATTCAATATATTAATTTCTAATTTAAGTATAATATTTATCTTGTACCTTGACAAATGTTCTGTAAGTTTTGGGAAATTTGACTGAAAATTGTGGATATTATAAGCAAAAAATATGTGACAAAATTTGGGTTTTCTTAAAGAAACGTTTGTATCTTCATGAATATACATGTTTGGTTTACGAAAATGCACACAGGCATTAAGCATACCTGGTTAAATATTTTCTAAAAGTTACAAATAATTTGCAGCTTTTTATGATACAGGGTGATCAAATATATTTTTCATTTTGTCAATATGTGGATGGTTTCCTAAATACACAAGCCACCGAACCTTTATTGTAAAGTATGTAATCGAGCATGTTCTATATATCTTCAAAGTCAAAGAATAATTGGCCGAGTAGTTTTTTAGAAATTCGAAAAAAAATAAAAAATCCAAAGTGTCTGGATACTTTTGGGCATATAGTGTATGAGTTATACAGAGTGGTCTGGAACTCTACCGACAAAATAAGGTGGGTTTGTCGGGGACACCAAATAAGGCATGTTTGTCCATATCCCCGTGTCCGCAAAGGGGACGGTTTGGCTGTAGAGCGTAACTACAGTTTATGCCCATCACGTTGCTACGTAGCCAATTGCATGAATTAAATGCAATTTTTGATACATAATTTAAGTGATTGAGCTAATAATACAGCAGAGACAAAGAAATCCGGAATTCAGTTTCCTGATCCTGATCTGTGTTACTATATAGTGAAAATAAGCCTAAAAATGCCTGTTTTGGCACACTGGAAAAGAGTTGGGAACTGCCAAGTATGTGTAACAGGTGAAGAACATCAAAATAAACGTTTTTTGTTCAGTGAGTTTTTTTTTCCAAAAATTTGTTTAAATTTGTTCCAAAAGTGAATTTAGTGTTTGCATCCACCACATTCAAGATTTTCACAAATGGCTACAATTCGCCGTTTCACGAATTTTTAAAATTATTTAATGTCAACGGACGTCGGGCTCTCTCTGGCGACTTGTTAAAATCAGTTAAATTCACCGGAATTGTATGTGTAGAATTCGCCGCTTCAGGTGCGATTGTATGAATTCTACAGTGGAAGGCCTGTGAATGGGCGGGCGTAGTGCCAGAGAGCCGCTGGAATCTTAGTTTGCCCGGGGGACAAAGATACTAGCTGCGCCACAGATGAACCTCCATTTAATTAACCCACCAGCCGCCACTGATAGAATGTACATATGCCTCCGACGGAGAAAAAGAATTTGTATTATTACCCTCCGCAGGGATAACACAATTGCCAAATATGGTCAACACAAGAAAGCCTCCGGGGCGAGATTTTTGTGAGTTTTCGTGGGGGAATTTATTATACTATAATTTTTGCCACCCACGTATTAATTACAGCTCAAACTAGAGCTTATGTAATTTTGGAGAAAAAGAGACGCTTTCCCCATCCTGGATTCGAACCAGGGTCCCTCCGTTTAGTCCGAAAGAGAGCGTTGTTTCCTGTCCTCATTCGTCTAGCGGTCCAAGACACTCCGGGCTAAACGGAGGGACCCTGGTTCGAATCCAGGATGGGGAAAGCGTCTCTTTTTCTCCAAAACGAATAAAGCTCTAGTTTGAGCTATAATCTATACGTGGGTGGCAGAAATTATTGTATGAAAAAGAATTTATCCGCACTAACGAGAGGTTCGTCTTAAGCGAAATCGCATTAACCAGATTTCACTGTATTACTAAAATTATATACTGGAAAAGGGCAGTTTATCAACAACCGTACAGACTTTGAGAACTTTCGCCTCGATCTACGTTCCAAATTTATTATGATAACACGGCAGGTGAGCAAACTACTTTTTTTTCCCCTATAAATACAATAAAACTTACATACATCGAACTTCCCGATATCTAAAATTCTCTATATGTGGAAGTTTTGGTGAATCCCGAGATTTGAAGTCCCTGTTCATTGCATAAGAAAAACTGATTCTATATCGATTTTTTATTAACCTTTCGACATATGGCGATAGTACTGTATTGTAGGTAGGGGCGTAGCAATTTAAAATTTTGAGAAATTCAGGTAGCTTTAAGAAAAGACCATGTGATTTAGCATTAAAAAGGAAAATGTGCCTTGGTAGCAAATTGGAGGGCTTGAGCACCCTCTTTCCTACGCCACTGTGTATAAGAGATGGTTGATGTCTAGTTTGAGTTAGAAAACAAATTCGAGACTTCTTAGAATCGAAGAAATAAAGTACCGGGTACACAGTGAGTTTTTAAAATAATGCAGGAATGCACTCAGAGAGGATGAGAGAGGCCCGGACCACTTTCTTTTGCGAGGCCCCCCTACATTTGACAGGGCCGGGGACAAGAGTTACAGACCCCTAAACGTTTTAGCATATCGGACCCTCCCCACCCACCAAGCCCTGTCCATTTTTCCCCCAGGATAATTTTTCGTGTTGCGTTTAGATGTATTTAATATAGTAATAAATTTAATAAAGGGAAAACTAAAAAGTTTTACGCTGGGCTTCTTATAATACAGGGGCTCCTGAGTATTCCCTCCCCACTTTGATTGGGCCTTCCCTTTAAGCCAAAAATTAGAAAAAATTCTAAAGACAAATGTCAATAATATACAAGTACTGTAATTTGAACATATAGGGTAATGGCTGAAAATGTATATGATGAAAATATAATAAATGAAGAAAATGTAATTTGTAACGCAAACTACTATTGACTGTTCTTAATTTTTTGTTGAACTAAAAGATTTTCTAGCTTTTTTTTTTCTACAAATGCATTGATAATTGAAGAAAAGTTGAGATTTCGTAGTACATCATAATTTATGTTGAGCATAGCCAGTCCGTTCAATCTATCTTGGCCCATAATTTAGCGGTGAAATTTTTTAACTTGTTTGAGTACATGAAATGTTCTTTTACCTGAAGCCACTGACACTGGAAGGGTCAGAAAAATCCGCAATGATAGAATTATATTGGACAACAGTTTTTTTTTTTTCTTAAAAGCAAAATTTGAGGCCTTCCGATAAAGCGAGGCACCGGCCAAATGGCCCCCTGGTCCCCCTCTCGGAGGCTCTGAATGCCGGATCCCTGTTAACTTCCGAACGATGATTCATTAATAATCGACGTTTCTGAATTTATCCTAGTGACCTCTAAATCGGCGATTTTAAATATTAAATTCTACTAAAATGCTTTCATATTCATGAAATCAAGAAACACGGTATGTTTATATATGTGTCATTATTGCAAAAGAACGATACTCATCATGAGGAGTAAAGAATTGGTTTTAAAAGCTTCTAAAAGTAAGTACACTCTTTCTTATATGTGAACGATAATAAAATTTTACAAATTTCGATGAAATTTAAAAGCGCCATCTAATGAGAAGGTTTGAAAACACGTTTTTCATTGTGCTCTTAGTATTAGAGAGAGCTAGTTTTAAAATTTGTCTCCACATTTTGCTGCAGAAAGTATAAAAAGAACATTAGCAGTAAAACGAAAGGGTTTTATAAAATCAATTCTGAGAATTTATAAACTAGTAGCTGGTTTCAATTTTGAACATTCTTTTTTATACTGTTTTAATTTTCTTTATGACAAAGGTACAAAACGTCTATTTGTGAGCTTAGTGGCGCAAGGACAAGAAGGGTCATGCTGCGCTGGGACGGTCAGTTTTCCGAGGAACCTAAACCTCTTACGACCTAGGGAACCAATCCCCAGACTACCGTGAGCTGTTAGTCATTAAGCGTTTTTTCTGGCACCTTTGGGAATCAACACGGGGTAAAGGCGAGCTAGACGAAAGTGTTACCATTACACCACCGCAGGGCCAGAAAAGAAAAAACTTGAAAGTGTTAACATTAGAAATAATGGTTTGCAATTTACTTTTTTATGAATAAAATTTATGTTTTACTTTATTCTTGGTTTAGTTTTTAATGTTAGTGTTACTCTTCTTCCTGATTTTTTTTTTCAACGAAATTCGAGATTTTTCAATGCGAATGTCTCGTTTTGTTTGGTTTTTTTTTGCTTTTTTTTTGTTTTTTTGCTTTTTTTTTTGTTTTTTTGCGAAAAAATTACTACCCTAATGATATGAAATAAATTTAAAATATACGGGCATGAAAAGGGCAAATAATGTAAGTAGTACAAGCAAAGACAACTATCTCAAAAATGGCATACAAGTTATAAATTTAAAATGAAAGAAACAATCTAAGTATATAAATAGTATGAAACATTCAATTTATGAATCATTTTTTATGAATCATGAATTTTTGAATAAACAAATTGAAAAAAAAAAAAAAAATCAGTTCGGGAACAAGAATTATAAAGAAATTGTCACGTGAAGTTAATAAGAATGTGTTACTGAGTCTGTACTATCTTTTTCTATATAGTCACCTGATTTATTGCAATTGTATATAGGAAAATTTGAATAAGAACAACATGAAGGTAATTAAATCCGTACAGGATAAAGTTTTAAAAACCATCGAACGAAACACCAGCTTAAGTTACATTACATTATTTGTAAAATATGGTATATTACCAATTGATAAAATCAATGAATATTGTACGCTAGAACTAATGTAGGAAAGGATAATAGAAGGAAAACATTTTGGATAATATTGATATCCAATATCACGAAAACAATAGAAATTTAAGAAGAAGCAACCAAATTAAGCTACGAGAGATTAGAACGGAAATGTACAGAAAGGAATTGAATATATGGGAATAAAGCTTTGGAATGAATTACCAAATAATCTTAAAAATATTAATAATATAAAATTGTTTAAAAAGAAATTAATTGTATACTTATTAAACGGAGTTTGTGCGCCAGCGGATTAATAGGGTCCTCAACCGGTTAAATTTTATAATTTAAACTGGGGACCCATCACGGGGAAATGCAAATTGTATTGTCTGTTCTAAACTGTGTGAAATTTATTATACTTAAATTGAAATTCAAGACTGTATGCAATATGTAACCCTTGTGACAAATAAACATTATTATTATTATTATTATTATTATTATTATTATGTAATTATTTCATTAATTATGAATCACTATGTAAGAAAAGGAAACACAAATGTCTGCAAGAATGCGAAGGAGAAAACACGAGTACAAGCGATCCAGAATCTAAATTCTATTGGGATAATTTTCTCGCTATCATTGATCAGGGAATTATTTCTGTAGAGGAAAGATTCCCACAATTAGAAAACCATATAAACTATTTTGTTTTTTTGTACAATATACGTGAATTGAAAAAAATGACAGACGATGATTTAAAAATGCTGCATGGACCTAGACATCAATTTACGCGATGATTCTATATGCGATATTAACGGAAATGAGCTGTATAATGAAACCAGAAATTTTTTACACATCTCTTGCGAAAATTTAACAAGTTTAACGTCTTTGGAGTGTTTAAAAGAATTATCTGTAATTTATGATTCATTTCCGAATTTTACAATTGCTTTAAGAATTTTGTTAGCAATGCCTGGACGGCCTGGACCACAGCGGAAGCTGAAAGAAACTTTTCTAAACTAAATTTAATAATAAATTATCTGCGAACGCGAATGATCCAAGAAATATTAATTAACTTAATTCTGTTATTTATATAACACGAAATTTGTGCAAATTTAAATTTGAATGCCTTATAAATAATTTTGCTGAACTGAAAGCCAGAAAAAAAAATTTTAAGTTATCCCATGACCAAATATTGTTAGTTAAGTATCAAATTCTTATATTTATAGCAATGCATTATTCCATTCTTTTGTTTTGTTTTCTTACTCTTATATGTATGGGCGCCAGAAATAAGTTTTGCCCCGAGCCCCTTATTAGCTAAGGACGGCCCTGAGCTTGAGCATAAGGTAATTGTTTTCATTATGTGATGAATTCTTATCAATTGATAATTATTCGTATTATATGATTAATTCTTATTAATTGATAATTATTCCTATTATGTGATTAATTCTTATTAATTGATAATTGTTCTTATTATGTGGTTAGTTCTTATTAATTGACGATTGTTCTTATTATGTGATTAATTCTTATTGATAATTGTTCCAATTAAGCTCTATTTATAAAGTTTTTGGGATACAATCAATGATGAAATGTAACCCAAACAATGGTTTATCTACAAATGTCCAATTTCTATTCTGATGCAATATTCCAGCCTCTTTGTCCCAAGGCAGTGGGTTTAAACATCATACCCAGAAGAGATCCAAATCCAGAGCACATGATGCTCACAAACGATGGCCATTGCAAAAATGCTCCCACTGACAATGTTTAATATTACTTAACTTTCATAACTCAGCCAGCACCAACGTTCTCAGCAATATATGACCATTGACACGAAAAGCCATTTAAATGCGTGTGGTTGACTGGCTATTTTGTTTTCTGAATAAAATGTTTCTTGATATTTTTTGAATGACATAAGATGTTCGGGTGATTATGTTACTAAACGGTTTTTCACATTAAGAACCTACATACAGATACAAATCTAATTTAAAAAAAAATAAAAAAATTGTGGATGTGAAATTTACCGTAAAAACCTTCTCATAAAACAGTAATTTAAATACTTATTAAAGAAAGCGTCCCCAGTCCAAAATGAAAGGAGAAAGAAAAACAGACATCTACAGTATACTGCATGTGTGCAGTATATTACATAAGGTCTTAAACATTAATCAATCCCACTTGTTGTTTTTGTCAATTTTTTAGCACGTTTTTGAGCGTGGATAATCTCTGACGAGGATCAGCAGGAATTGACTGTACTTTGCATATATCGGATACATACAAAGATAGCAGACTATTTCCACACAAAGAAATATCTAAATTATTCATATACTTTTATGACGTTTTTCACTATTTCAGCAATATATGTATAACTGTGTTTTCGTATGCATTGTAATTCCTTTGCAATGAAACCTGAATTACCAGATTGTCCGAAATAGGACTCACTCTCTTTATTTTGGGTGATCGGTGTTCTACTGTACCATTGTTTATGCAGGAGGAAAGGCAGTTTATATTTCTGTGTTTTTTGCCTCTGTGTTTTTATCAATGGCAAAACAAGTAAAAAAATGGTTAGCTGAACAAATAACACAACTGCTGGAAACATACGACCATCGGCTATATGCCGATGAAATCACGAAATTTCATCATAAAAATATTTTTTTAATCACTTTTTACACTTCTAGAGATGCAATTTGAATCACAACATTAATACCCATTCAAGGGATTTCAGTTGATTTTGAATACTGAAGCAGTTAAAAACTGATTGAATGCGTGAAAACCCTAAACTACATCAGTAATATATACTAGCATTATTTAACTGGCACACAGATGGCACTACAAATCATTGCCTGTTCGCGAGTCCGTATAGAGAGGGAGGTGACATGAGGAAAACGGAAGCCATGTTTTTCGACCGTTGCTATGCCAACGCGGACGCTCTACAAACGACCGTTTCATTAGGGTTGCTAATCAGGTTATTTTGTTACGAAGAATTCAGGTTTGGCGAAGTTTGGCGTTGGGTTTTAAATTTAGTTTTTGTTTTAGAACATGCAAATTTTTTTTAATTTCCTGATACTGATCCCGGTGACTGTACCATTGTAAGCGAAGCTTGGCATTGGTTGCGGTAATGCTTGGTTTATATGCAGCTGCTCGGCCATGAAAACCAAGACTTTGCAGTTCCTGACGAACTGTCTTTGTGCTGACGTTGCATCCAGAGGCATCTTGAAAATCCGCACGAACTTTTTCCGCCGATTTCATGCGGTTCACTTTCACAACTCTTTTCATCACTCTGCGTTCCCTGTCTACTAGACGAAGTGGTCGACCAGGTCGTGGATGCACCGTTGTAGTCCCCGTATGTTCCCACTTTACGATAACAACATTAACGGTGGAACGGGGCACTCGTAACATCACAGAAATCTCACGAGCAGATTTTCCACAGCAGTGACAACCAATGACTTCACCACGTTCAAAATCATTTAGCTCGCCCTTTCCTCCCATTTTACTTTTCTAGTTTTGAAATTATAATTGTTAACTCGTCAGACTTCTTTTATACTTGTCTGAGAGCTAGAAATTTGACGTCACTAACAGAATCCACCACGTAGAGGGGTGTCCGGATACTTTTGATCCTTATTTGTATAAATCTGGAATATTTCATTTTCAGAACAGGGGTGTTTGGTAATTTGGAATATGACAATTTGTGGAAAACCCCCTTATCATCTCTCTACTTTCAGAGAATTAGAGAAATACGGCTCAATATATCATCCATAACTTTCTGAATTTTCAAGATATCCCACTGGTATTTTTCTTTTAAGTTGCCCTATACTATTGACTACAAAATTATGAAAGAAAGTTATTCATATCTTTCGCGCATGCGCAGTAAAAAATTATTTTCTTCAAATGCTCATATCTCATCGTGTATTCAATATATTAATTTCTAATTTAAGTATAATATTTTTCTTGTACGTTGACAAATGTTCTGTAAGTTTTGTGAAATTTGACTGAAAATTATGGATATTATAAGCAAAAAACAAGTGACAAAATTTGGGTTTTCTTAAAGAAACGTTTCTATCTTCTTGGATATATATGTTTGTTTTACGAAAATGCACACAGGCATTAAGCATAGCTGGTTAAATATTTTCTGAAAGTTACAAATAATTTCCAGCTTTTTATGATACAGGGTGATCAAATATATTTTTTCACTTTGTCAATATGTGGGTGGTCCCCTAAATGCACAAGTCACCGAAACTTTATTGGAAAGTGTGCATTCAAGCATCTTCTATATATCTCCAAAGTTAGAGAACAATTGGCTGAGCAGTTTTTTAGAAATTCAAAAAAATTAAAAAATCCAAAGTGTCCGGATACTTTTGGGCATATGGTATATATACAAGGTGGTTAGAAATGTCCTTACGCCGATAACTGTCGAACGGAGATAGCTTTATGTATAAACGCGATGTATAGGTATAGTAAAGTGACTATGCGCTACACGATGGGATTGCGTGCAGCGCTCCTAGCGGAAAATTTCAGAACTTAGAACTGCTATCTCGAAAACTATTCAAGATACGGGGAAAAGTCAATTGCAAAGTTGTTAAGCACCAGTTAGTTAGTACGAAACGATTTTTTTCACCACCTTAATAGGGAAAAATCATGATCGATCTCAAAGGGTACAGGACGCCCCTACGTGACAGCTTTCCCTTCGTACAGCTATGCATAGAGGGGAAGCTTCGAGTAGGGGCGATACTTTCGTTGCACATACAATTTTTAGGATGGTTCAGTAAAGTCATTATACACGCTGATAACTGTCACACTGCGAGAGATAGATGCATGAATATGATGTATATGTACGTACTGTATACGGAGTGAAGTGACTATGCGCTACAATAGGGGTAGCCAACGCTTTTGGGAAGAGTGCCACTATCTGGAAAAAAAAAATATATGCGCGCCGCTTCCAATCTTTCCAGCAAACTAAAAAATATAAAAAGGTGAAAAAATGTTATTTATAGGCTGATTATGGGATTTTTACGCAAATAGCACTTTTTTTTTTCTTGTAAGTCTGAGTAGTGGAGATTTAAAAAATAATATAGTAAATAAAACAAAAGTACAAACTTAGGTTTTATTGTTAATAAACGTTTTTAAAGGTTCAGTTAGGCTATGTATGAAATAAAAATGAATAACTTGAAACATTTAATTCTAAATAATTATTAAACAGCCAGTACCTAATTAATGTGGCTTTTGAATTTGTAGTTTTTTTACCAAGTCATCTATATTAGGATTAGTTCCTAAAGATGCTAACAAAATTAAGCGTTTTAGGTGCATATCAGTTAATCTTGAACGATATTTTGATTTTATTATGTTCATAATAGAAAACATTTGTTTAAAAACATATGTTGATCCAGACCTACATCAATATCTGACAGCCAAACCTTGTAAATTTGGAAAATTGCTTGTTGGTACGAATTTCCAAAATTCAATATAATTTGGATCACTTGCAGTTGAAATAAGTTCCTTGTATTTGCTTTTCAGTGTAGTATGGTGCTGTAGGTCAATAATTTCGATTTCAGGTGGGTAACAATTAACGTCTTATACAAAAATTGAAAAAGGATTTGTGAAAAGATCAGCATTTTTTTTATCGTCTTGAAAATTATCAAACGTAGCACAGAATGAATCCCGCAAACTGGATATTAAAATTTTAAAATCATCATAGTTCGGAGCATTATTGACTTTGGTAGTTGGTTCCTGCATTAATGTGAAATGCGTTAATCTTTTTTTCTCCAAAATCGAGACAAACAAGCAAAAGTTTGTTCACTAAAGAAGATATATGACCATCTATGGTAGAAAACATGCAATCTTTTCCCTGTAATCTTAAATTTAAATTATTTAAATGCCCCATAATATCGGTGAGAAAAGCTAAATTCCATAGCCAATCTTCCTTCTTGAGCAAGCACTCACTGGGCAGTTCATTGTTTTCTTCCAGATATTTTAAAACACACTCCCTCAAGTTCCAAAATCTCGCGAGTGTACTTCCGTTGGAAAGCCAGAGCACACTAAAATGAAGGAGTTACTCGGCATCCTCTTCCGTTTCTTCAGGGAGAAGCTCACGAAATCGTCGCCGATTCAGAGCTCGAGCTCGTATTTTGTTGATACAGCGCGCTTCAGGTTCAACAACAGAAAACAGGTTTAACCCTTTCGGTACTACCATCGCCTATTGGCGGCATCCACGAAACGTTCTCTGGGTCTAACGTTGCTTATTGGCGGCATTCACGGAAAGTTATGTGGGTATGATTACTCTCTATAATACGCATTACTTTACTATTCTGTGTTTAAAATTCCCGGCTGTATAATTAGTAACAGTCAACAGCGTGCCTTAATTATATATGTTCTATAATATATAGATAAGCTACGGAAAACAAATTGATATGTTTACTTATATCGTAAATTTTTTTAATGTTTTACTTACAATTTGAATTTAGTTCCCTTCAGAATGAGTGCGAAACGTTTGAAAGGAGAACAATGGATAAAGGAAATACTTGATTCAGGAAGTGACTCTGATGAAGAAAATGAGTATAATTTAGCATTTCGCAAAAGGAGGAAAAACAATCCAGCACGTATACTTAGCACCTTGGAATCTGAAGAAACAGAGGAACCTGAAATACGAATTGATACTCCTTCTGGCATCAAATGGACTTCTAAGAAGCTTAATCCAAAAATTCATGATTTTACGCCACAACATTCGGGAGTATTAAAAAACAATTTAAATCATTCGTCGAGAATTTTAGATTACTTCCGACTGCTTTTTTCTGAAGATTTAGTTAAATTCAGTGTGGAAAAAACAAACAACTACTGGTGTCGACAACTTAAAAGGGATCACTTGGAGGTTTCAGAAGGGACGGAATTGAACGAATTATATTGTTTTATTGCTGCGTCGTTATTAATGACGCGAAACAAAAAGTTATCCTTAAAGGACTATTGATCTAAAGATAAGCTTCTCCGAAGCGATATTTACAGTGAAATTATGAGCAGGGATCGTTATTTTTCATTATTGAAAATGTTGCATTTTACGGATATAGTCAGTCACACTACTGATCGTTTATACAAAATAAATGAAGTAGTGGAAATGTTACGAACATCATTTAATAATTCATTTCAGCCATACCAACGATTATGTATAGACGAAAGTCTGCTCCTCTACAAAGGCCATCTGTCGTTTAAACAGTATATTCCTTCGAAAAGGAGTAGGTTTGGTATAAAGTCATTCCTTCTTTGTGATTGCAAAGCAGGTTATGTACAAGATGTAATCATTTATTGTGGGGCTAGTACTAGTGTAGCTACCAAATACAAATATATTAGAAAGCCAGGGAACATTGTAATGTCGCTTTTGCAACCTTTTCTAAACAAAGGCCATACTGTTTATCTGGACAACTGCTTTTCCAGTCCCACATTGTTGATCCTACTCAACGAAAAAGGTACGAATGCTTGTGACACCGCGCAAAGAAGGCGGAAAGATATGACTAAGATAACTGATAAATTGAAAAAAGGAGAGGCAGTGTTCCGCTCATCTGAAAATCTATTGGCAATGAAATGATCTGATAGAAAAGAATTTTATATGCTTTCTACTATCCATACCGCAGAATTTGCAGAAGTACCTAAAAAGTCAAGAAAAAATGAATTTATTCTAAAGCCTAAATGAGTAATAGATTATAACTCTTCAATGGGTTTCAATCGATAAATCTGACATGGTGATAAGTACTATCGATGCAACTCGCAAAAGTTTAAAGTGGTATAGCAAATATTTTTCCACTTGATAGACATTTACGTGTGGAACGCTTTCTGCCTATATAAGGACACTACAAAAAAACAAATCTCAATGGCGAAATTTCACCTTCAGTTGATTAAGGAAATATTACAAGAATACCACAAGAATCATGAATATCATCGGTGCAGCAGGTCAGGAAGTGATCATCCCATAAGGCTCACAGGGAGACATTTTCCTTCGATATACCATTAGGGGGAAAAAAATCGAAAACGAAGATGCGTTGTATGTGCGACTGGTGGTGTGAGACGTGAATCCATGTATCAGTGTGAATAATGTAATGTGGGATAGTGCGTTTCCCCCTTGTTTCGAAAACTATCACACCAAGTTATACTATTAGTTTTGTCATTTATTATGTTACACTATTAGTTTTGTCATTTATTATGTTATACTATTAGTTTTGTCATTTATTATGTTACACTCTTAGTTTTGTCATTTATTATGTTACACTATTAGTTTTGTCATTTATTATGTTACACTATTAGTTTTGTTATTTATTTTAATTTTGTGATATTGGAACATATTACTTATATCAATGCAATTTACTTTAATTAATGTAATGTGAAGAAATAGATATGATTTTAAAACGTTAAGCGCCAAGCCTGTTTTGTCTGTCTTTCCGTCTGATCCGCGAGATAAGATTCCATCTAAATCGGCCTTTAGGTTTAGGTTACTACAAAGCAGTATAAATATTTTAGAAATGTTTTTTAAACACGTTAAATGCGCGTCAGTCACCAATGACTGTCGCGGTCCGAATGAAAAGTTTAGTGTCAATCACACTCGAGATTTCTATGATGCCGCAAAACACGTTTCCGCGGCTTACGCTGCCGTACAGTGCAACCACTCTTGTGGAAAACTTCCTCGTACCACGAATGTATAACCGCGGCCAGCTCCTCCGTACCGAAAGGGTTAAGTCCTTAGCACAAAGAGCTTCTTGGTGGATAATACAATGATAATTAAAAACTTTTCTTCCCAAATGATTTTCAAGCAATGTAACAAAACCTTTTATCCTGCTAACCATGCAAGGCGCTCCATCTGTGCAAACACTATCTAATTTTGTCCACTCTACTTTGTTAACTTCAATTACATTTTTAAGTTCTTTAAAAATGTCTTCACCTGTGGTTAAAACTAGTTGGCGCAAATTTATTATTTTTTTTTTAAAAACACATAAAATTCACATTAAGCAAAACAGCTTTTAAAAATATTTTTCGCAGACTTTGTTATTAACCTTCAGGAAAATCGCAGGGAGGCGACTTGACCCCCCTCCACTTCTGCTGCCTTGCTGGGTGGTTATTATTACTTCCTTCATAATGTGACATGGGAAACGGTTTGACAACATTGGTGAATATATTTGTCAAGCAATAAAAAAAATTCCTCAGTTGCCAATCTCATCTTTTTTTTTTTTTTTTTGAAAGTTTTTCGAATATCTGTACCCTGTAGAAGTCTCCCACATATCCAAGGAAGTGTATGTACAACAGTTTAAGGAATTCTGATGTAGAGAATCAAACCCAAGACTGCAGATCTATAAAAAATAAGTGTTAAGTGCTGGGTACCTACTGGAATCAAACATGGATTATTCACATGGTAGGAAATTAGATAGGAAATAATGACCAAGGAAGTTAAAAAAAGGTCCCTTTTGTCTCACAGGTCTGCAGTGATATGGCAGTATTAGTCTACAGATAATAATAGTAGATAGGTAGAAATGTGACTGTTACTACACCACCAGTTTATACTATATAATTAACTCGTTTTCTAATTAGCAATCTTTCACAAAAAGAAGCTGTGAGATTTGATGTATTTGTGAAACTTTTACTATCAATACATCTAGTTCCATTTACCGCAAAAAATCTGTTCTTCCGTTGTTGAAATTGCAATTGAATTAGCATTATTTCGATAAAATATAAGGTGTAATTTGAAATGAGGGAGAAAAAGTATGTTTTTTTAACATGCTCTCCACATTTCTATGGGATTCTTATGGCACAGAAAGATAGTGCATTAAAAAATTTACAAAACGAGACAACACAATTGTTCCATTGAGAGCTAGAACAAATAAGGGTGGTATGGTCATTCTAGGATATCCTGTATATTAACCAAATAGGTTGACTAAACGCTCCTTCAAATTTTGGCTAAATAAGAACAAAGTATACGTTAAAAAAATTGAATATTTCAAAAATTGTCCATTGCAGTTCATGAAACCTTTTATTATACAGTGGAACCTGGTAAAGTGACCACCTAAATAAAATGACCACTTTTTATAAGAGAGAACTGGTAGGAATTTAATCATACCTATACCAAAGTTTGTGGGGTATAGTGACTACCTGTCAATGATAACCACTCAGGGTGTCTACTACTTTTAGTAAAGTAAATTTCATGACCTTTTCATGAATTTTTCATTACCCAAAAGCAAATTTAAATGATTTGTAAGATTCATAAAAAAAACTCGCAATTTTTTTAAATAACTTGTAATAGCATTAAAAAAAGTTACATTTTATGAAACCAACAATAACCATCATCAAATTAATATGACCCATTGAAAATCAAAGTGGTATAAGTTTAAAATCTTAGTTCTAAGATATAGACTAGAGAGTTGAAGTAACTGACTGCCATAGAGATGCATGTAGCCACCTCTCAACACAGTTACGTTTTAAACGTAAAATTCATTAAGCTAAGACTTGCACCATTCATGCACTTTTATTAATGTATGCACTCAATTTCAGTTTTTTCTTTACATCTTTAAGTTCAAATAAAAGAGTGCTCATTTCAGTATCAGTTTTTTTGTTGAAGTTTCTTTTTTTTTCTTCCAACAACTTAACACTTTTTAAGAATTACTTGACGGTCTTTTTTTTTTACATATCAGCTTTTCTGTCATTGAGAGCATCATTACTCCTCTTTGATGCTTGGATGACGTTGCAAATCATGCTTTTATTATTATGTCAACATTTCTTAAACCACATGCAGACATTATTACAGAATAAGCACAGTGCTGAGCAATCAAAGAATGTTATTGTAGATTTTCGACAAGGCATTGTTTATTAATAGAAAACCCTCTCTCTACTTCTGCATTACTATGGAAAAGACAAAGAATTCACTTTATGAACTTAAAAAGTTCATCTTCATCTAAATTTTGGGAAAAAAGAAGTCATCCAATCTATCTCTGTTATCGTTAAATTCTTTCAGCCTGGTCTGAAAATTAACTTTCTCACATAACTCCAGGTATTTCTTTTTAATGGTATCTCCTTCTACAGGTGCAATATAGTTTTTAATTACAAATTCTTTCAGCACAATCGATGTTCTCCCATTCCTAACAGCTTCATTAAGCATAACTTTAAGAGAAATGCATGTAGGACACTTAACACTGAGTTTAGATAAGAAGACGTTATGCTTATCGCTACCTTTTCAAAAAGTTGCATGAAAAAAGTTTTACACCCATTTAAGAAAGATGTTTTCTCTAGTTCAGTCACAGATAGCTCCAAAACCAATGTCCATTGCTTGCAATGGCAAATGTACATGATTTTTTGTAAAATCAACTTTCTGAAGTTATTGACCACTAATAACTGTGGACATAATATCCTTTTTTATGAAGCGATTTGCTATAGCATGGGCCACTGAATACACAGAACCATATAAAAATGGTGCCAATGGCTTATTCAAAATAAACTGTATCAAATAAACAGGAAAAAAAACATACGCAAGCACAGATTAAAACAGGACTCAAGATGAAAAAAGGAGATGTTGGTGTTGCCACACCATAAAAAGCTACATGACAATATTCAGCTATAAAATAGATAAATTTTGGAAAATGACTAGATTTAGCTATAAAAGTCATAAGTTTTTCATGACTTTCATGACCCTTTTTCAATTTCATGAGCTTTTCGTGACTTCCATAACTTTTGCATGTAGTAGACACCCTGCCACTGCAGTTCAGTCTCAAAGGTGGTCACTTTAGGAAGGTTCTATTGTATGTCAACCTAGATTAAATTTGCAGTTAAGACTTCTTGCATGCTTTTCATTTATATGAACAGTTAAACAACTTTGCGACTGAGTACAAATCTACTTCTTGTTTCAATAATGCGCAGAAAGCCGTGTTTATATATATGTTTGTATATACAAGGTGTCTTTAAACTCCACATACAAACTTCGAGGGGAGATAGAGAACATCGTTATGAACCACATTCATACGGAAGCATAGACGGAAATGGATAGGTGGTGCTGTACACCAACACTTCAGATACACACATGGGGATTCCTCATTGAAGATTGCAATGTTGTACAGAGAACATATATCATGTTACAAATACTGACTTAGTAGACATGCACCTCATGTATGGATTAGCTAACAGTAATGGACATGTTACTATATGTACTTATCGGAAAAGGTACCCAACTACACTGGTTTCCATAAATTAAGCAACAAATGGAAAAAACGTGATAATTTGGCCAAATGTAGTTCAAAATGCACGGAATTTGCGTATGTTACTGGAAAAGGCATGTAGCATCGATATACAGGATGCAAACGAGTGGCGCTGGTGTTGATTTATGCAAATGCGAAAAAGCTTAAAACTAGCTGTTTTGCAGTGAGTCGCCAATTAATGTGCGATGGTGAATGAAAAGATTTCGAGATAGCCAATTTGTAAAAATGATGTCGAAACGTCATTTGCCAGTAGAATTACATTACGCAGCTATACGCAGACTTGAAGCTGGTCAACGGCAGGGGCGTTGCAAAATGGCTGAGCGTCGATCGTTCTGTGGTCAGCAGAATGTAGCAGCAGTTCCAAATCACGATTCAGCCTCCCAAAGATACAGTCAAGGTAGGCCAAAGCGTTATGACCTCGAGAGCATGTTTGGGATGCTCGAGAGGCGTGTTGCTGGTCACCACTCCTTCCCACCCTGCAGGGGCTTAGAATTGCTTTGTGCGAACAATGGGCATTGCTACCCATGGAACTCATCGACAACATCATTAGCAGCATGGAACAACGCTGTCGGGCCTGTATTACTGTTTGAGGTAACCACATTTTGTATTGAGATACTTTTTACTATTTCATTGTGACACCTGTATTTCTGACTTATTTTATTTGTATAGCTTATACGAAATGTGAATGCTTTGTATCACATGTTCTTACATTTTTTAGTTACATATGGTATGATAAAGATTTTCACCAAATTTCATCCAAATTGGTTGTATATTTTATGAGTTACGTTTTTTCCATTTATTGCTTAATTTATGGAAACCAGTGCAGTAATGCACTTGCCAAACTTGTAAAGGACTGATCTTCTGTAATAACGAGCGGGTATATAATAAGGACGAAGTGAATTTTTAGCCACAGTATTATACACTACGCATTCTATTCCAACCGGTTTATAAGCATTTTTCTATATGTAATTTTCCTCTCTGTCTGTGTAATATCTGTTTTATATTAATTATCTAAGTTATGCGGATGTTTCGAGTTATCGAGGCAGAATGAAATTACATGTTCATTTGTAACGATATTTTTAAATTCTTAAAAAATAAAAATATAATCGTTGATTATTCCTTACTTTGATAGACACATTTTTTCTTATAATTCAAAACAAGAATGTAAATGCTTTGTATCACATGTTTCTTTCAGTTACATATGGTATGATAAAGATTTTCACCAAATTTCATCCAAATTTTTTTGTATATTATGAGTTATCACGTTTTTTCCATTTGTTGCTTAATTTATGGAAACCGGTGTAGATGTGTACTACATCACCAATGTTTGCACATTTGCATCAAAACTTGTATAATATGAACATAGATCTTTTAGTTCAAGAGTGGTATGCATAATACTGGGCAGCCACAACTAATCTGAACTCCCATCATGAAAAAGGATGTGTTGCATGCTGTGAACAGTAATCCAGGCACAAGAATGCCTGTGGTTGCCATTGGAACAGAAGCATCTCAAGCCAGTGTATGGCACATTGTGTACACATTATTGTGAATGGTTTGAACTTGAGACACCTCTTTTGAAACCATATTTTGTGTCTACCAATTGTTGTACTGTTAAATTTCACCTAACAAAGCAGTTTACATTGTTTCCTGTATTGTGCTCTTGCTGTGTCTCTTCGATCTCCTACAGATGGCATTTCAGGTCATACTTCCCTATGCAAATATAGTTCATATTAATGTTCTCTACCTCCCATCGAAATTTGTATATGGAGTTTTAATGGCTGGTTGTATTTTTATGGCACAAGGACAGCAAGGGTCATTCTGCACCAAACAAGGTATGGAGTTTTGAAACCTTGTATGTATGTATATATATATAAGGTTTTCCTCGCCCATTCTTGGCGGAAACAGGCTTTGGGACGGGCAGAGCGCCATGTTCCCAAGCCTCTTTTTACATCACTTCTTAATGTGCCATGTCTAGAAACTTCCTGACAATGTGACACGTGTTTAGGATTGTGGCTTTTTGTATTTCAATGTAGGTGTTTGGGTCAATGTTGAGTATCTCCAAATTCGTCGCAAGCGTTTTTGGTACTATCCCTGTTGCTGAGATGACTAACGGGATGATGAGGATCTTTTCCATACCCCATATATCTCGTACTTCATGTCTGAGATCTTGGTACTTGGTGATTTTCGTTGTGTAGGTTGTCTGTATGTTATTGGTGTTGGGTACTGCTATGTCGATTAAGTACGTGGTCTTATTCGATTTATCGACGAGGGTTATGTCAGGACGGTTATGTGGGACTGTCTTGTCTGTTATGATTGCTCTATCCCAGTAAAGCTTGTGTGTTTCGTTCTCATGCACGGTCTCTGGCTCATATTTGTAGTACGGGCATTTTTCTGTCAGAAAGCCAGCATTCGCTGCCAATTTCTGGTGGACTATTTTCGCTACTTGATCGTGTCTATGTTTGTAGTCTGACTGCGCAAGGATCTTGCATCCTGCCATCACGTGTTGGATTGTCTCCGATGCCGCATGACAGTGTCTGCATTTGTCGCTTTCTATGTCTTTTCTCTGGATGAATTTCTGATTGTTCCTTGTTGCGATCACTTGGTCTTGGATGGCTAGCATGAATCCTTCTGTCTCTGGCTGGAGAGTGCCTTTGGCCAGCCAAGAATTTGATGCCTTTTTGTCAACGTGTGGTTGTTGCAGGTCATTGTAGTGCCTGCCATGTAATGGTTTTCCGGCCCAAGTTCTCAGTTTCTGTTCGTTGGCTGTTTCGAGGACACGCTCTTCGGTACTACACAGGTTTAGTGGCGTGTAATTTGCATCTGCTTGTATTATGGCTTGGATGAGTGGCGATCGGGGACTCTTCAACTGGAAGTATTGCCTCATGCTCTGGATCTGCTTGTCATGTAAGTCTTTGAGGTCCGCTTGTCCGCGTCCTCCTTCTTCCCGGGGTAGTGTTTGCCGTTCAATTGCCGTTGCAGGGTGTAGTTGTCCGGCTCTTCTCTGGATGGTTCTCATTTTCCGCTGGAGTTGTTCTAGTTCAGTGTTGGACCATTTGATGATCCCGAAGGAGTAGGTGAGCACTGGTACCGCATATGCGTTAATTGCTTGCGTGGTGTTCTTCCCGCTCAGTTTCGTCTTCACAATGCTTCTAAGTCTTTCTTGGAATGCTTGCGTGAGCTGGACTTTGACTTTCTTGTGCTCCTGCTGCCGTTTTTGCATTATCCCTAGGTATTTGTAGGTTTCGCCCTCGTCCAAGGTCTTCAGTAGTCTCCCGTCTTCGAGTTCGATGCCTGGTAAATCTTCTTTGCTATTCTTCTGTATTTTGCACTTATCGAGGCCGAATTCCATTCCTATGTCCTTGGAGAATGTCTCTGTTATACTGATGAGTTGTCGGAGTTGGGTGATTGTTGGCGCGTATAGCTTGATGTCATCTACGTACATGAGGTGGGAGACTTTATGTAGGTTTCTCTTGTCTTTCTTCAGCATGTATCCGTATTTACTTGTGTTCAGCATCCTTGACAAGGGGTTTAACGCCAAGCAGAACCACTGGGGGCTTAGTGCGTCTCCTTGAAAGATTCCGCGGCGGATGGGGATCTCGGCCGTTTCTATTTTACTGTCTGGCGTGTTTAGCTGTAACCGGGTTCTCCATTGTTTCATGCTGCTCTGTAGGAATCGGATGATTGAGGGATGCACTTTGTATATGCTGAGTATTTCAAGGAGCCACGAGTGTGGAACAGAGTCGAAAGCCTTCTTGTAGTCTATGTATGCGGTGTTGAGTTTTCGCTTTTGTTTTCTTGCTTGTTCCAGGATAACTGAGTCGATGGTAAGCTGCTCTTTACATCCCAGAGTCCCTTTCTGGCATCCCTTTTGTTCTTCCGTCATTAAGTTGTTGCTTTCGCTGTGCCGGCTTATTTTTTCAGAGATGCACCCCGTGAGTATCTTGTACAGGGTGTTAAGGCACGTAATGGGTCGGTATTTCGCTGGGTTACTGGTATCCTGGTCCTTCGGTAGGAGGTAAGTTATTCCCTTGCAGAGGAATTCAGGCATTTTGCTGGGGTCTTCAATTATCGCCGTAAGTTCCTTGGCTAATGGGCCATGGGCGCTGGTAAATTTCTTGTACCAGAAGTTGTGTATGCCGTCAATACCCGGGGCTTTCCAGTTGTGCGTACGTTGGATTACCTGCTGGAGTTCCTCTATCGTGATGCCCGTGTACTCCATCTCCTCTATTCCTCTCGTAGCCTCCATTTCTTGCTGAATCCAGGGGGCGCTTTTGTGCTGTACTTCATTGGACCATAGTGTCTTCCAGAAGGTCTCTATTTCTGCTGGCTTTGGGGCTTCGTACTTGTCTTTGTTCGCTGGGGTCTCTCGAAGCTTCCTGTAGAAGGCCTTCTGGTTTGCTTGGAATTGCATGTTCTGTTGTTTTTTGTTGGTATAGTCTTTGTATCTTCGGAGTCTTCTGGCGTATACACCCAGTTTTTGTTTGAGGGTATCCAGATATTCGCTGATGTGTTTATTGGGCTCTTCGTGTCTTGTATGAATCCTATTTCTCTTAAGGGCCATCTTCACTTTCCTCACTAATTTCTTACCCCTATTTCCCTGCATGTACTGGGTTATTCGCCCTATGCTGCTGCGGAGCTCTTCTATTCTTTTCTCCAGTCTCACTTGCCATGGTGGTTGGGCTTTGTTTCCTCTGTTACTTCGGCCTTCGTTCCTTACTTCGTACCCATTGGCGCGTGATGCCGCTACTGCTGCACAGTATATGGCGGTGTGTATTTCCTGTAGGGAGTTGTGGTTCTGTAGGTGTAGTGGTAGAGTATGTTCATTGAGGATCTTGGTTGCTTTGCAGAGTTTCCAAGATGCCGGTTGGCGTGGTATTCTTGGCCTTGTTGCGGCATCCGAGCCTTCATATTCCGCCAGGGCACATTGGAAACCTTCTTCCATTTTCTCCACGTCCCTCCTCTCTTCTTCTATGCTTGGTTGGAGCGGTTCTCTTGCGCTACTAGCTGGTGCTTCAGGGTTGGCCACACTGGTTGAAGTGTTTGCCAGGTCATTGGCGACTTCATCTCTTAACCTTTGTAGTATGGGCTCTGCTAAGAGATTTCTGGTTATTATGTTCCTGCGTTGGGTTGTTATCCTTTCTATACTGATGTCCAGGTGTGGGTACTGTTGTGCGAATTTGGCGTGAAGTGTGGGTCTGTAATTTGTCATGTCTGTTTCCAGCTTTGTAATCGTATAGTAGGTGCGCATGATGTAGGTGTTCATATCTATTGTCCATGACATGCGCTGGCGTGGTCTTTCAGCCCTAGTGGTTGCACCTATACTAGGCTGCAAAGCACTTTGGGCTGTGTTGGTTCGAGAATATACATATATAACTACCCTCTCTAATAACTGCCCACTTTTCTTACTCTCAATTTTGCCCTTCATTTATTTTAGTTTCCAAAGTACGTTCCTGCCAACAGCTGGCACAGCTTCTCAACAATCAATAGTAACATGATATAAAAACACTGTTCACTTGGAGTTCACACCAGTCAATTCTTGACTAAAAACAGTGATGTCTATTTAAAGTATGTTGACATGCTCAACATCTAAAGCTATACTCTCAACACAATGTTGTTACTAACCTTTAATGTACCCTTATTATAAATTATTATAAATTACCCTTATTATAAACTATTATAAATTACCCTTATATATTATTAATGTACCCTTATCATGTTTGTAAAAATTGCAACACCATGAAGGACTCGTCCGAATTGAATGAAATTTAATGTACAAACGACCTGTGTTGATACAAATAAACGATTAAAATTACAAAGCAAAAAACAATATTACATGTCGAAAATCAGTATTTGGTGAAGCCACCACGCGCTGCAATAAGTGATGCTATACGACGTGGCATGGAATCAAACAGATGTTGAATGTGTGCCTGAGGAAGAGCATTCCAGATTGCTTGTATGCGACCCCAAAGTTCATCTGTAGTAGCTATGGGACGAGGATCACGAGCGAGACGCCGACCAACGAAATCCCACACATGTTCAATCGGCGACATATCCGGCGAATAGGCAGGCCAAGGAAGAAGCTGTATCTGTTGTGATGAAAAGAAGTCTTGAACATTCCTGGCAATATGTGGGCGGGCATTGTCCTGTTGAAATACAGCTCCGGGAATGCCTTGAAGGAAGGGAACAACTTCGGGCTCCAGAACTTCATTGATGTACCGGTTGCTGTTAAGATTACCCACAATTCGTAGCAGCTGAGATCGTCCATGATACGCAATCGAACCCCAGACCATAACGCTGGGGGTTCGTCCACTATGACGTTGGATAACGCACTCCGGAAGGTGGCGTTCACCGGTATAGCGTCTAACACGGATGCGGCCATCACTGTACCCCAAATTAAAGCGGGATTCATCAGAAAACACCACTTGTTGCCAATCAGCACGCCAGTCTCTATGTCCATGAGCCCATTGTAGCCGCAGGCGCCGATGGTTTTGCGTCAGGAGGATCCTGTATAAAGGAACTCTTGCACGCAGTCCACGGTGCAGTAGACGCCGACGAATTGATGAAGCACACAATGATACACCTGTAGCAGTGCACCAACGTTCTGCCAACTGTCCAGATGAAGCAAAACGGTCCGTCACCGCCATGCGGACCAGGTGTCTATCATCCCGTGCTGACGTCACCTTTCGGCGTCCACTCCCGGATTTCTGAGTTGTCTGGTTCTCTTGAACCCACTGCTTCCACACTCGCATCACTGTGCTGCTGTTACGCCCCATACGAGCTGCTATTGCACGATAAGAAAACCCTCCTTCACGAAGGCCGATCATTCGTCCCCGTTCAAACTCCGTAACTTGCTGAAATGTCGCCCTCTTTCGTCGTAGAGGCATAGTGACGTCTCATGTAACGTTTACCACTAGCAGATAGCCATACACGCCCCGCTACAGCCCTCTATTTATACGGATCCATCAGCAGTTCAGAGGGCGCTGCTCAGCCCACGCATGCGTGATGACTCTGAAATTCTAATCATTTGAATAGCATACCCTAATTTGCATTTCCTGAAAGTTTCAGCTCAATCACATGATTCCTTCATGGTGTTGCAATTTTTACAAACATGAGTTTATATCAGTACCATATGAAAGCTAATTTGCATAAGAGGTTATAAATCAGGGAACACTGGATGTATATATATTTTTTCTCCATTTCAGTTGACACATTTTGCTCCAAAGCCATTAAGTGCATTTGGTAATGCTTTAAAAACTAATTTAGGTAAAAAATATTTTTTAAGCAATTGCATTAACATCCTAAGAACAATTAAATTTGGTTTGAATATTTTACACTATTGGTCATCTGGGATGAGACCGACTGTTTAATGTGACCTCCGGTGGATGACACATTTATACACAAATAAGCTTACTGGAAGTCAAACCCAATCCAGCAAACAGTCATAACCATTGAGGTATGCAATTAACTTCAATGCTGCCAATCTGTTAACAAAGATTGGGAAAATGGTTACAAATTTTAGTTTTACTATGTGAAGCATTTTGAATTTTCAAATAGCATTAACATGCTCAATACATATAATGTATTGATATCGGTTTGTGTTTTTACAGTGCAAAGACAAGAAAAGGGTGTATTTATATGTCATCACAATAATTGACTAGGTGAAATACACTGGAATATTTAATTTAGAAAGGAATTTACATACATACCTACAAACATAGATGAATTATTTGCAATTGTTCCAGTGGAAACACATTCCCTCTTCTCCCCCTATTATCAGAGCAAAAAATTAATACAGACTTCTCCATTGTCACCAAATCGGAGAAGTAAACAGGATAACAAAAATTAAAACAATCGTGAAAAAATGTTTTGTGGACAAGTATAACTACCTGGTGGAATAAATTAAAAGATATTACATTAAGAAAGTAATTAAAATATGAAAATCATAAAAAAAAGACGCGCATATAAGTAATGTCCAGCAGTCTATAGGGTTGATGAAAGAACAATTTTAACAAATACTAAAAAGGACATCAATGTTTGTTCACTCATTGACACTCGAGTGAAAAGGAACACCACTACTACCACCATAGCTAATGTTGCTCATCTATATGTGCTACCAAAAGACCACAATGTCAACATATTTCTCCCTATTGTCTCTAACATTAGCATGGCCATACATAGGCTTTCTAAACGTCTGGTTCCTCAATTTTTTCCATTACTCCAGAATCGGTTTACAGTTGAAAACTTTCCTGAATTTGATTTCTAGCTTAATTTGATCACTCACAGACCTTCCAAAATGACTTCAAGGTGCAGTCTATTCAACATATAAATCAAAGGTGCTGTTGACGCAGTCTATATGCTTTAATTTTCTGACCAAAATTAATGATTCTACACCCAACTGAACTGTATTACAAAACTATATTTCTTTTCATAAGAACCTGTACAAGCAACCGGTAACCTTACCATGAGCAATCCCCTTTTCTCATTGACATATCTACTTACATTTTAGTCCTGATAAAAGATCTCTTTTTTAAATGTTAGTTCTGGTATGTGGTTAGCATCCTTGCAATCATCATAACTTTTTCTAAATCTCACACAGTTGATGTCCTCAACTTGACCCTCACATACAGTTCAGGTTTGAAGAAAAATCAAAGTCTAAAATTTTCCTTTCTTAGACGATTTTATTCCTTGTACAGCTACAAGTTTTAAACCCTGTCTACAAAAACCCAGTGCCGGATTAAGGCGCTTGATGGCCCTGGGCTGGAAGGAGAGAATGGGCCCCCAAGAATGTTTCTTCCACGATATTCAATCAATAAATCATGAGTTTTTATTTGAAGTTCATTGTCTATAATATTCTAGTTTATCGATTATGAAACTTGGACCTTTGTAAATAAATAAGATTAATATAATATTAACCCATCAAGGTAAGTGAGGAGGGCCCCCAAAACCGCAGGGTCCTAGGCCTATATATATCAGGCACTGTAGAATAACAAGTTTTGTTTTCCAATAGCCTCTGCGTGTTCTGCACATCCTTATTAACAACAGATGGGCGCTTCCTACTGGCTCAACTCCAATGCATTAAAATTGTTCTCTTTGCAACTTGCACTCGACAGTAACTTTTGACAATCAAAAAATTGTTTTCAACCATGATTCTTGCCCGTATAGCATAAAGGCAATTAAAGAACGGTTTGGATCTACCCATCTCCCAACCTCACTGTCCCCTGTATCCCACTTGTTCTTGGCATTGCATCCAGAATTTCACCTATTCTTTGAAAATTTAACTTCTGGATGATTTTTAACCCCATCAACGAGATTGGTTCTTCTAAGTTAAAAACAAACAGATTCTGGACTATGATAATAGCAGAAGGTATAAAATAAAAAGAGAATGTAGACATTCCTATATTGGACAAACATTGCATACACTCCACATCAGACTCAAGGAACATCAAGCCTATATTCATAAATAAAACCTCCAACAATTAATCATTACCAAAAATTCCTGAGAATTTGAGAATAAATTCCCTTTTCCCTGACATTCACCTCATTGCTGAAGCCTCCTCACTTCCAGATTTTAATTTCTTGGAAGTTTTCCATGTCTTCCATGGTAGCAACTTCATGGTTAATGAATCATGCGAGAGCATTTATTTTCCACCATGCTACAAAATACTGTTCACCTTCTCTTCATCAACTTAATAGATTCTTGGGACATTACTTTTGTTTCTTCTTATGTTTAAATTTTATTTTGTTTTCATTTTTCTATAATGCAAATTCTTTAAATTCCTTTCAACAGGTGGTGACACTTATTCACAAAACATTTCTTTGCACCCAGTTTAATTTTTATGTTCCTATTTACTTTTCTGATCAAGTAACAACAGAGACCATGGTTCGAATCCAGGATGAGGAAAGAATCTCTTTTTCTCCTAAAACACAAAGTTCTAGTATGAGCTAATAAACATGGGTGTCAGAATTTTTACGTGTGGTTTTACAGCTCAAGGACTACAATGGTCATGCTGTGTCAGTACATTTATCATTATACATTCAATGACTACATGGCAATACATGCAGAAAAGTGTCTGTTAAATAGATTAAGTAACATTAAAATGTGTTATATTCAAATTATTTTGTCAAAAATCATATCACTGATGATCAAAATATCGTCCATAATGTTTCAAAACGTGAAAATTATTCAATGGCACTGTCAAGACAGACAAATTTTTTTTCTCTCTTTCTACTTTCATTCTTCAAACTACTTCAATATTTAAAAATGCAATAATACTATACACTTGGCTAAAGCCAAACAAATCATTTTATTTAACAGAACTGTACATTATACAACAAAATAGAAAAATAATAAAAGCAGAAATCTTTTAATAAAAAAAAGCATTAATTATAAAACTAATAGAAAAGTAAAATTTCTAGCAACATAAAAATTGTGAATGCACTGCAACTTTTAAACATAGATACGATTTTCTTTTATCATTGAATTTAGATTACACATCAATATTAATAGATTAAAAACATCAATATTAATAGATTAAACACCAACATTAATAGATTAAACATCAATATCGATGGCACTGGAATACACCATTTTCATGAGAATTATTAGGAGAAGAAATTGAAGATTGACATCTCAAATGAAATAGTTGCAGAGGTGACACTGATCACAAAAATCACACACAATATAGATAGGTATCTGTAAAAGAAAAGAAAAAAGTTGTATTTTAGAACTAAATTTAATGTTTTTTCAAAAATGAAATTTGAAGTACAGGGTCTTTCAAATTAAACGCTCCCTGTTTAAAGGGGTGTATAGGATGAAATAATGGACGGATTTATATGCAATTTTGCACAGAAATGTTTCTCGATATGCGCTCGCGAGTTATATAAAAAAAAGTAATATACGTCTCACGGTTACGGTTATAGTTACTGAATTTTGAAATTATCAAATGGCAATACCCTGATTTTTCAACGGCATAATGACAGGCACCATCAGAAACCGTAAATACCGTTGGAATTTTATTTTTAGACCTAAGACTGACAAAGTTATGTAACGTTATTTCAAAGATAAATTGCGAGAAAGCAAAAGTATAACTAACTGGAAACGTCTTCTAATCAACAGTGCTACAACTGTTCGATGTGTCCTCCATTCTGGCCAATGGTAATTTCCATTCGAAAAATAGTGTTTTCCACAACCGAGTGCACCATTTCAATCGGATTGCCTAGCACATGACGTCGAATGCTGCCCTTCAGATTGGTTAGAGTTACAGACGGTTTGCGATTTACACGGTCTTTCAAATAACCCTACAACCAAAATTCACAGGTGGTGAGGTCCGGAGATCGAGGTTGCCATGATGTCTGAAAACATCGGCTAATTACTCGTTCATCAGTAAAGTGCTGTCTCAACAATCTTTGGACAGGACGAGTAATATGGGGTGGCACACCATCTTGAATAAATATAGTTTAATGGAGACACTCTCGTTGTTGTAGCTGTGGTATGACGAAATATTCCAACATGTCATGGCACCTCTGTCCAGTAACTGAACAGGTGCGGATACCAGTCGGTATTTCCTCTTCAAAAAAATGTGGACCAATAAGAAAAGTAGCTGTAAATGCACACCATACTATCACTTTCGGAGTATGCAACGGTTCTCGTTGAACAACGTGAGGATTTGTTGCAGACTAAATGCAAACTAAATTGTGTACATTAACTTGCCCATTTAAAAAGAAATGTGCCTCGTCACTCCAAAGGATGTTTCATGGCCACATTACCTCCTCTTGCATTCGGTCCAGGAACTGACGTGTGAAACTGACATGCACATCTGCGTCGACAGACCTTAGCTGCTGTAGCATGTGAAGCTTGTAAGGATAGTACTGCAACACCGGTGGTATTAGCCACTAGGTCCACTTCGCGGGCAATTACTGACACACTAGCGTCACCATGTGCACATTGGCTTGATAAATCCACAAGTTCAGTAGCCACCTTTTCAAGATGAGCGGAGTCCACCCTTTTTCCACCACGGCCAGGTTGAACACCAAGATTTCCTGTTGCTTTGAATTTCGTCATCATTCTGCATAGAGAAGAAACAGCCATACGTCCAAGTCTTTGGCGTTTCTATTGCCGGAATTTCTTGATTGCCGTACCTGAATTATTTCTGTTCTGGTAATATAGCTTCACTAATAACGCAAAATTTCCTGTAAAGTTGTTGGCAGAGCTACCGTTACTTCACGGAAACATGTATGATTTTTAGTGACTGCTGCGCTTTTATAGTACCTACTATGATAGAGTTACAGTAGTAACCATTATGCAAATCACAAACTGTTATTGCCACACAGCTATCTATCGACAAATACTGTAATCAATGAGTGTTTTGTATAGAAAATTAATGCATACGCTCCACATTTCGTCAACAATTCTCTGCCTTCCGAACTGTGATACCTCTGATAATTTTGGTTTCGTACATCTGTATTACATACTAACAAACATCGACGTCGCTAATTGCGAAAGGTTTACTCAGTTACAGCGTGTTCTCGAAGCTTTTGAAAGACGTTTCCAGTTAATGGTAATAGTTCCTGTTAATAGTATTTTTTTTCTCTCAATTTATCTTTAACATAATGTTACATAACTTTGTCAGTATAAAGGTTAAAAATAAAATTTTAACGGTATTTAAGGTTTCTGATGGTGCCTGTCATAATGTCGTTAAATATTTTGGGGTTACCATTTGATAATTTTGAAATTCAGAAACTATAACCGTAATCGTGAGACGTATATTACTTTTTTTGACATAACT
>QLNU02015360.1:84630962-84642179 GCA_006491805.2 Dysdera silvatica | reverse complement strand
ATAATGTTACATAACTTTATCAGTTTTAGGTCTGAAAATAAAATTTTAACTGTATTTACAGTTTTTGATGGTGCCAGTCATTATAACGTTGAAAAATTGGGGTGTTGCCATTTGAAAATTTTGAAATTCGGTAACTATAACCGTAACCGTGAAACGTATATTACCTTTTTTGACATAACTCGTGAGCGCATATCAAGAAATATCTGTGTGCAAAATTTCATATAAATCCGTCCATTATTTCGTCCTATACACCCCTCTAAACAGGGAGAATTTCATTTGAAAGACTCTGTACATTAAACCCTTGATTTAAATGGCACAGGAATATTTACTAATGTCAAAAAGTCTTACATTGTGAATGTTTTAAAACACTAATTTATTACAATATTGTAATCTTAATCATTGGCATACACAGGGGGTTGTAACCCCCTATTACAAAGAAATTTTGTATATTTAACATAAGAATATGCGAGTTTTAGCCCTGTAACTCCCCCTTACATACCCCACCCACCTCATATTAAAACCGGCAGCAACTTTGGAAATTCCAATGGCAACAAATGGTTTTAATATATTTCGAATCTGCAATAAAACAAAAGACCTCTAATACTAAATTTTAATTCATTTGGTTCAAGTGTTTATGAGTTTTGAAAATTAGAAATATTGAGTTCATAATGTTAAACTATTTCATGGTATTTTTATGAGTATCTCCCGAAATATTCACGAAATAGTCTCTCTCCAACATTTTTTATAGGGTTAAAGTTCAATGAGGCAAACAAAATTTATGATATTTTTTATTTTTAAAATAAAATTAAATATAACCTTTATAAAACCATATTCGATAAAAATATGAATAGAAACATATTAACTTTCTGATGGCAATTGAAACCTTATGGTTTTTACCTGCTATACAGAAATTTTAGTGCAATGTAATTAGTTTTTTTTTTATGCTTAATATTAGTCATAGTGATGGTTTAAGGAGGCATTGCATAGTTAAAAAAGCAAAAAGAGAAGAATAAAATGATTATTTTATTTAAGATATTATTACCCTTCACAGGGATAACACAATTGCCAAATAATGGTCAACACACAAAGCCACCGGGGCGAGTTTTTTGTGGGGGATTTTTTATTACTAATAAATTTGACACCCACGTTTATAAAGCTCGTGCTAGAGCTTTTTTGGTAGAGGAGAAAATCGCTGAGCCTGGAGTGTCAAGGCATTCCAGGCTCAACAGAGAGACCCTGGTTTGAATCCCGGATGAGGACAGCATCTCTTTTTCTTCTCTACCAAAAAAGATCTAGTATGAGCTTTAAACGTGGGAGTAAAATTCATTAGTAATAAAAAATTCCACATGAAAAAATGCACCCAGGTGGCTTTATGTGTTGACCATAATATTGGCGGTTATTTCCTGAGAAGGGTAATAATATCTTACATCCTTATATACGGAGAAAGGGAGCGTTGTTCTATGTCCTCATTCATCTAGAGGTCAAGACACTCCAGGCCAAATGAGTGATCACTAAAGCAGACAAAGGCGGGCAGATAGTAGTTATGGACAAAGAGAAATACATTGAAGGAGTCGACAACCTCATCAGTGAAGGTCCTTATAAAGTGCTCAAGAAAAACACATCTTCCGCTCAACTCTCTAATGTTAGTAAAATAGTCCGGTCATCAAACATCTTGGATCCCGAAACTAACAAATCCGTAGTTCCTTCTATTGCTAATGTCGCAAGACTGTATTGCCTCCCGAAGGTTCATAAACCCGGCATTCCATTGCGGCCCATAGTCTCCAACATCGGTACTGCAACCCATCCCCTAGCCAAATTTCTCGTCCGCAGATTTTCTCCTCTCCTGGCTAACAACCATGATACTGTAATTAATTCTTCAGAATTCATTTCCAAATTAAATTCCTCTTCTTCTTTCGCTTCTTCAAAAATGGTCTCGTTCGATGTCAAAAGCCTTTTCACAAATGTTCCCGTTCAGGGAGCTCTTGAAGCTCTTATCTTTCGTATGAAAGAATTTCATTTTGCTGATGCTGAAATCCGTGAATTAGTCAAATTTACGGAGATCTGTATCACACAGACTTGCTTTTCTTTCCGTGATCAATTATTTTCGCAAACTGATGGCCTTGCCATGGGAAATCCTCTTTCACCCGTTTTATGTGATATTTACATGCATTATGTCGAAGAGGATATTCTCAATCGCATACCATTTAAACTGTGGATTAGATATGTGGATGACACATTCGCTATCCTTCCAAACGATTGTTCAGATCTCTCTACAATTCTCACCACCTTAAATTCCGTCAACCCTCACATACAATTCACTTTGGAAGAAGAAAACAACGGTTCATTGCCTTTCCTGGACGTTTTGGTACATAGATCGCCGTCCGGGTTCCAAACCAGCGTATATCGGAAACATTTTGTTGTTAGCCAAACGCCGCATGCTGCTTCCGCCCATCCACAAAATTAGACGATAAGCACGTTCTACAGGTTTGGTCTCATGTACTCTAAAATTGTCATCATCTGAAGAATTACTCAAGATTGAACTTAACCATATTCTTGACATCGCTCGAGATCGTGGTTACAATCCTACCATTATTGACGACGCTTTGAAGAAACTCACTAGACCTAAGCTGTGCAGTACACTCTTGATTGATTCCTCTCCTTGTAATTTTATCAGCATTCCTTTCGTTCCACGAATTTCTTCAAAAATTGCTTCCATCCTCCGTAAATTTAATTTCAAGGTCACTTTTACTCCAATCAATAAACTCGGTTATTCCAAACTCAAGGATATTATTCCTGATTGCAATTATTTTGGAATTTACTCCATTCCATGCCAGTGTAATCGTGTTTATATTGGTCAAACACGTCGGGCCCTTCGATTTCGTCTTAAAGAGCATGAAGCCTACGTGCGTAAACAACAACTGGAAAAATCTGCTTTGGCCAAACACGCCTGGGAAGCTGGCCACAAATTTTCTTTCGACAAGGCCCATCTAATAGAGAAAGTTTCTTCACCAGCCGACCTCAATTTCTTTGAAGCCTTCCATATTCTTTCGCATTCCTCTTCTACTGTTAACGATCAGCTTCCGTTCAATTCCATGTCCTCTATTTGGAGAAACTTCATTCGTCCCATAGCAAAAGACGCGGCTACGGACCCACAACTGGTTTACCCGAACTAATTTTGGACTAGCAATTTGGCATCGATAGTTTTTCTAGCACGTGTGCCACATTAGTGTAACTAGGGTTCTGAAGAAGGAAGCCTAAACGCGCTTCCGAAATAGCTATAAACCATCGTATTTATTTTAACTGTGTTAATGTGTTTTATTTTATTTAATATTTTGCGCAGTGTGTCGTTTCATCTTTACAATATCCCATGTATTTCAAAGTGTGCATCCTGTAGAGTCAAAATTATTTTTAAATTCATACTTTATTTTGTATAGTTTATTTAATAATTTTCTGACATTTTCCCCACTTATGGCCACTTTTTCCCAGTTATGGCCACTACAAATAATTTATGAATACTGTATTTATGAAAAGCACACGAAGAATATTTCATTATAAACTAATTTTAAAGAGAAACAAATACAAATTTACATGGTTTTGTCATATTATTAGCTTTCCCTGTCTATATTTTTCTTAAAATGAATTATAGCCTATATCTACAGTTACCTAAGTCTATTACTTTTTCTCCACAGCATCAACAGCTTAAGAAAACTTTTTCTGCAGAACAGGTCTTTTTTCAAGTAATGTGAGTTTGGGTAATTTACTAATGATGTCAACTATGTTTATGGTTGAAATGCCATTTTCTATATACAGGGTGTTCCGAAAACACCGGATCAAAGGTATATATATATAGCCATGATCCTTATGCAGAATGGACCTTTACATTGGGAGGGGGGTTGGAAATGAATATCTATATAGAGTAATGTATACTTTTAATTCGCAGAGGCGGGATCTATAATGACCAATGGAGCTTACAAACCAAGTAGTCCCCACTCTAATCTCAACTCAGGCGCAGGGTTACTAAGTAGCAGCGCAAAACTGGTTTTGAGGTGTGTTGGCATTTTTTGTGATTGCCGAAATTGGCAACTTGATCCCATAATTGGTGCAATTTCATAAAGATTTTAAGGCTCCTACGTAGGGCTGGCAACTTTCCTCAGTGGTGCACTACGAACATAGGAGGCCTCAAGATCCGTGGGAGCCCTCTTGGTTCAAAAGCAAGAAGTTTAGTTTGAAAAATAAATATCTCGAGACTCGCAACACCGATTAAAGAAGTTTACCTAAGGAATGTTTCAATTTTTGCTACGAAGGGCAGGGCAGGCAATAGGGGGAAGGGTGAGTTGTACAGGGGCCCCATGTGGCCAGGGGGGGGGGCAGTAATAAAAGGAACAAAACATCCGCATAGTATATGTTAGCAAGATCCGTAGACAGACCCCTTAACAAATAGTGGCCATAACTATCATATCATGTAACCCAGTTATGGCCACTTCCATGGCCAAAGCTGGAAAAACTATTTTGAAATAGATACAAGTTATGATCACTTTATTTACTTGTAAAATTTACAAGTTACACTTATTATAACTGAAAATAATGAAACAACAAGGTTCTATTTCATATTTAAATACTGCAAAACCTTCCAATTATAAATAGATTCTATGGACTGAAGTTGATGCAAGTGGATAATGCTTAATGAAATTGTTAAGAAATCCTATTCATAATGCTGATCAAAACAAAAAGTCTCACCACCGTGCTACATGTAACAATCAGATAATTACAGCCCATATAAAGTAGTTAGTCTGTAGCCTGTTAAAATCTGAAATTTAATTGACTAACCCACTTTTAAGCTTAGAAACATAATAAAATTCATAAAAGTGGCCATAATAGGGGACTCAGCCCCATATTACAAATAACACACTGTATTCCGAGCGTCACTCTACAAACCTACCACTGCCAGATGCTGCTCCACTTCTGTGATCGAACCCGGTAACGTGGGATTTCTCGCCTCATGTAATTCATGAGTCTCCTAAAACAAAGGCATGAATGAAAAAGTATTGCAGAGCAAATATATAATAAGCTCATCATATACCACTAATCTATCAACCAAACACACTTCTGAATAACAATTTGTCTTTTTAAAAAATTTGAGCCTGTTTCAACTAAATGTGAAAAAAAAAGCCATGGTTTTACCACGTTTTCAATTATTTTGTTATAAATATATAATGTTACAGATAAAAGTTTAAGGTCACACAAGAAAATAAAAAACATGATATAACAATGGAATCTATAAATTAATGAATTTTATTCAATGCAAACATGTCAACAGAAAAGTAAAATTTTAAAACAGAAAAATTTCGCTAACTTTTGATAAAATATAAGAACAAATGGAGCATGAGATGAATTTATTGTCAAGGTCCTGTAAATGCATCTTTCTTCTTAATGACATTCATCAATCCACTTGTCATTGAAGAAATAAGTTTAACTAAAATTTGGATTGCAACATTTCCCTAGGGTATTTTGTGATAACAGGGACAGAAACTGCCTTTTTTTTTAAATAGTAAAAATAGGAGTGATTTTACCGAAAAATAGGAGAAAATAGGAAAGATTATCGAAAAAAAAAAAAGGAAAAAATAGAAAGATTAATGAAAAAAATAAGAGAATTGAAAAAAAAAAAATAGGTGCAATACAAGAAACAGGAAAAAGTTTGAAACTATCTGTTGGGTAGACAAAATTACTTCAAATTTATCTTTTTAAATTAAATTAAAAATAATGGAACTCACAATAATAAAATTAATAATAAAACCAAATGCGCTGGCCATTAAACCTTCTTTACACAAATTATAAATAAATACATAAAACACCAAAAATCACGAGACAAAGAAATAAAATAACCATGCTTTATATACTCTGTCTGTCACCATCTTGTTTTTTTTAAGGAGGTTTCCCTTTAATTGTATTGCTAATCAACTTTTGAATCAATCTAATCGTTTGAACCCACCCAGATGGAAATATCAAACCCGAGAGATGTTACATGGTGAACTTATTTATTTTTATCCCGGCTGAAGAAGACATCAGAATTTGTGTATTAATTTGTTGAAACAAAAAATGTGAAATAGACAACGTTTTTATTATTGACATTAATACGATTATTATTGTTTGATTTTATCATATTTAATCATTACTAATTTTTGTTTAAATCATTCATATTAATGAAAAAAATCTTTTTCTTCTTTATCTTTCCCTGACCCAAAGCAAATACATTCCTTTTGTAGCCGTCTGTTTTCTGTTAATACCATACTATCCCCACTTTTCAAAAACAACCGTAAATGCAATTTTCTTTCCTATCCCCACTTCTCAACTATAACTATAAAGGCAATTTTCTTTCCTATCCTCTATTCTCATGGGAACTTGGAAAAACCTCTTCAGTTAAACTTTAAACTAAAGCCTCATTCCATTCCCATTACCATCTACAGCCATAAAAGTCTCACTTGCAAGCAACAACAAACTGCAAAATGGCCTGGACCTTGCAACGCTCTGAGTTCATTACTTTAACATCTTGTCTCATAAATTTTGCTTTCTGAAACTTAAGAAATTCCACACTTGACTGAAGATAAAGGGACATATGAAAAAAAAAATGCATATCCAATCAGGGCTAGAAATTAGGAACAGAAAGTTGGGCATCAACAGCGCCTAAAAATTTTTCTTAGATGCCAAAATGATTTTCTTAAGTGCAATTTCAAAATTATTCATTTTGTTCACACACACATAGCATAATGACTTGTAATGATGACAATGAACAGAACAGGCATTTCACAAACTGTGAGGAAATATTTATTGAAGATTTACTTTTTAAAATCTGGTCTCACCTTATATGTTCACACTATACATTAATGCTCCACCACCATCCAAGAAATTAAATTAATATTCCCGGAAAGCATAGAGAGCATTTACAAGGAATTTTACGTTAAAACAAACAAATACAATCTCGTTGATCTGGCTCCTCAAGTAGGACCAAAAATAGTGGAGTATGTGGAGAGGGATTATGGTTACTTTATGTACCCTACATTATACGATAAGATAAATTAACGATGTTTTTGTGAATTAATTTATTTTAAAAGATAAGGAAATTTTTATTTAAAAATTTTATTTCGTGGAAGGAGGGGGGGGGGGGGGCTGTTTCATAAAATTTTTCAGAATTTCAAATTGAGGAAAAAAAAAAGAGAGATACACTTTCGAGGGGAAGGCAGATCGACGGAATTCTACGGACCGAAATTGCACTTAAAAATAAAAATTAAAAAAGAATTCACCGCCTTTTAAATTTTTGTGTTCTGGACACTTGCCCATATATAAATCCGGGATTCCCCTCTCCAAAAAAAAATATAATGAAAATTTACGGAAAATATAGAGGGAGGGTGCTTATTAGGAGTTTTCCGCTAGAAGAAATAAAAATCCTGTTGATCCATCTTGAAATGCGAATGTAACAGAAAATCGAGGAATACAGGAGGGGGGGGATCTGAAATTACCTTATGTTTATTATTATACAAAAAAAATGATATTTTTATAAATAAATTTATTTTACATAATGACAAAAAAAATTCCTGATTATTTGGAGAAGGGAATGAAAGTTTTTCTGGCGAAAGCGAATCGACGGAATTCAACGATAGACTGCAATTTAAAAAAAAAAACTTTGCCGTCTTTTGAAATTTTGCCCTCCTAAAATTTAATGCCTTGGACGACATGTGTATTTATGAATTAGGATTCAACTACACATGATCACAATTTAAAATATTATGCATATGTGGACATTTTGCCAAAGAAACCTCACTACCGATTTCATTTCGAGTAGTCTTCGTGATCGAAAATTGATAGCAAACTTAAAAATCGGAAATGAGCGTGAAGCCAAGGAATATCGCTAAACATAAACTATTCCTAAAGAACTTTCTTACAGGCAAAAAAGGCTACGTTAAGATGCTAGTGGAACACTATGGGAGGGAATCGAGATATCATAGTGGGCCAGGTCCCACCAGATCGCAGACCGTGTGTTCACCCCTAACAAGAGCAACAATGATTCTGATCTTGCAACGTGCGTCGGTGAGATTGGTAGAGGGAAAAATAAAGGATTGAGCAATCGAAATTTGCATCATATAAACAATAAAAATAAAGTTAGGTGCCAAAAATAACGACAAGGTCTAAAATCTTGGTCGTCAAAACAAAATTTATAGGTGCAAAATATGACTAATGACCACTAATTTCGAGCACTGTAATAAAGGCAGCCTTTTATGAGGTCAATCAGGCTGGTCTGGATCCATTTATGCCAAAATGTGTAACCTTAGTGGGTGTACAGAAACACTTTGGCACGGCATAATCACATTTTCGGTCACTGCTATCCAAAACTTGCTACTAAGAAGATATAAAAACCCAGGCAGTCCAAATCAAGTCCCACCCAAAATGGCCAGCTATAATTTTCAGCGTCATTACATTGACGTGAGTTCCCCATTTTCCCTTTTTTTTCTTACTTTAACTTAAATTTTAACATTATCATCCCAGTCACCCTAACTCCTAATTATTAATATAATTTACTCTGCATTTATAAGTGGTAACTTAGTTAAAGTAATTATGTTATAAACGGAAGAAATAATGATAACTATTTAAGATTTGTTTTGGGAAATTCATAATTTTTATGTTGAATAAAATGTTCAAGTTGATACAGATCATGTACCTTCCTAATTGTATTGAAGGACACCACCTAAATATAAGGCAACCTTCTGTAATTAATAAATTGTGAAATATGTATGTGACATTAAATATTTTAAAGGAAAAACAATTTTTCTTTGATCTCTTTTATGGAGTTTTATTTGTATTATGCATGTTTACATATCCTTTTTATATCATGTGCATGCAAATAATTAAGACTATAATTATGTTCTGGAGAGGTATTTGATTGGCTCTTGTTCCAGGCTTTGTCTGTAATTTTCCTATTAGCGAAAGTTAATATGACAGTTACGGAAAAACCACACAATGCGATATACTTCTCCACCAGTACGATTTTGGCCCTATTTTGATCAAAAAATGTCAATAACGACATTTTATCAACTCGTTTCGTTAAAAATTTAATTGTCAAATTTATATAATTGAAACAACACACATTCCCTTCAGAACATAAGTAAACTATAATGCAAGATTTATAATGGAAGTTACAACAGTTACTAACATTTCTAATGAAACATAGCAAAAAAATATATAATACAATTAAAGTATCAAATTTATATACAGTCAACCCTACTTAATCAGGTCACAAATAAACGAATATCCTACTTGTAAAAACAAGATCCATTAGAACCAAAATTATTCTCATAAGATCAATGTTGAATTTCCCTGCATTAATGATTATTCCCCAAGGACATCCCTAGATAATCAAATAAAAACTGGATGATCACAGCACAAAAGTCAGTGCTAAAAAGAGGGAACAAATTGTGCAATGGAAAACTTCTGCAAAAAGATCACTCCCACCACATTACAAGGTCTCTCTTTTCGGAAGTACAATACAAAGGCTTTGACAGTTCTATTAGCATAAATACTGCAGCATAGGCATACGTCTACTATTTTTCTTTCCTTAAATACATAGGTACATTCAAGACTCTGAACAAGGAGGAGTTGGTAGGATTAACTCTCCCCACACATGCAAAATATTAGCCCAAAAATAAAATGTATTATGGAAGAAATTTTTGTTTCAATCAATCACTTCCCTCTCTCTCTCTCTCTCTCTCTCTCACGCACACAAAACCCCTCTCAAAAACACTTTTTTTTTTTAATCTAGGGTGGGTCTGGGTATGTATAATTTTTTTCTTTTTGTACATAGTACAGTGAAATACGTCTATAATGATAATTAGGGGACTGGAAACCATTATACACAAGGTTGAACATGATACGCTATGTCTAGTGCAACTATGGAGAAATATTCTTAGATATATTTCCATGTTTTATCTTTCTCAACACTATTTCATGCTTACTATATGGTATGAATTTAATACAATATTTATTGTGCTAGGACATTCAAGTAGATATATAACTGTATAACTATGTCCCCAGCTCCAGATAATTGAATATTTGCCTGGAACCAGGGCCATACAGATAGGGGCCAGGGGGACTGAGCCCCCCCCCCCTCCTCCTCCTTCTGACACTATAATCAGACCACCAAAAATTGTATTTTATTTTTTCTTAAAATAAATTATATAGTATCTTGTTTTTAATTTTTTGTAATTTTTAAAGTTAATTCTTATTAGGTACACTATACACTCAAAAGTCACCAGACGCTTTCGATTTTAAACATTTTTTCAAACTTCTTGAGAAATACTAAATGAATTATTCTTCAACTTCAGTTGTGTAAACAACTCACACTTTCCAGTAAAGATTCAGCAAAGAATCCATTTAGAGGACCGACAACAAATCGAAAAAAAAAATTATACCTGTAATCACCCTGTATACCAAAAAAGTGGAAATAATTTGTAATTTTCAAAAAAGGTTTTGCTTTTTATGTGCAATACTTCCATGCATTTTCATGAAAATAGCATGTATATCCACAAAGATATGAACGTTTCTTTGAAAAATTCCATTTTTTTTCACATTTTTTTACTTATGGGATGCAGAGTTTTCAACCAAATTTCAAAAAACTTATATAAAACTTGTCAATTTAAAAGAAAAATATACTGAAATTTGAAATGAATATATTGAATGTTCGAAGAGATGTGAGTATTTATAGATCATTTTTAATTGTGCATGCTCAAAAGATAAAAAAAAATTTCATAATTTGGTAGTCAATTATATAGGACAACTTACATAAAAATTTTAGTTAAATATCGTAAGAAATTAGAAAGTTATCGGCTATACAAAGAGCTGCATTTCAGTTACCTTCTAAAAGTAGCTGGATGGTAAGGGATTTTCCACAAATTGTGATTTGTTATCGCATTTATTTTTCATTTGTTATAACATTTCATACATTACAATAATTTATATTATATAAATCGCATTATTTGCATAACTGACAGGATAATAACACTATGTAACTGCACACATACTGCTGTTAATTCTATTTCAGTTGAGTATAACTACTAATACACAGTCAGACCTCCCTTTGCTGTTATGACAACATGCATTCGTTGGGGTAGGCTCTTGACCAGCTTTTGATATACAGTCGGCTGAATTTTTCGCCATTCTTCTTGCAATGCA
>QLNU02015360.1:84510202-84546339 GCA_006491805.2 Dysdera silvatica | reverse complement strand
TATCACTATTATCGTTTTGGTGTTAAAGCTATTCGGTGTACCGCTCCATGCACGTGGGCGGAAAACTGAAATGCTCATCCGATGTAGTGGTGTCGGATACTTGTGAGCAAGTTAACTGCTTATATGTTCGGGATCGAGGTACTACCTGTTCATGTTTGATTGACAGCGGTGCCTCTATTTCAGTTATCCCAAGGGACGTGGTTAAGGGTTACCGTATTAAAAACGATTTTTGTTTGTATGCAGCTAACGATACTACCATTAATACTTATGGTACAGTGTTCCTTAAGCTCGACTTTGGCTTAGGAAGACAATTTGGCTGGACCTTTGTGGTGGCCGAAGTCACAAAGCCTATAATTGGTACTGACTTCTTGGAAAAATATGACTTGTTAGTTGATTGTAAAAATTATCTTATTGATCGAGTTACGTCATTAAAATCTACAGGGTGTATGGTTAAGTCAGCAGTCTTGAGATTGACTGCAGTTTCTGGTGACTCGCCGTACCACTCACTTCTGTCAAAGTTTCTTGCTATAACCAATCCAGCTTTCGTGGGCATTTGTGTCGACCACGATACTGTTCATCACCAAGGGTTCTCCCGTGTTTGCGAAGGCTAGGCGTTTAGCTCCCGATAAGCTTGGCTTCGTTAAGCGGGAATTTCAAACCTTGATGGATCAGGGAATAGTTAGGCCTTCAAATAGTCCATGGTCAAGTCCAATTCACCTCGTGCCCAAGAAGGACGGTGGTTGGCGCATAATCGGAGATTACCGTCAGCTCAATGCGATTACTGAGCTTGATTTGATATCCAATCCCGCATATTCAGGACTTTGCGCTAAATTTAGCGGGTAAGAGGATGTTTACAAAATTAGATTTGGTTAAGACATTTCACCAGATACTTGTAGCTGAACAAGACATTCCCAAGACTGCAGTAATTACTCTAGTGGGGCTTTTTGAATACACGCATATGATTTTTGGCCTTCGTAACGCTGCCCGAAGTCTCCAACGCTGTGTTGATGAGGTGTTACGAGGCATAGACAATACTTACGCATATATATATGATGTGCTTATAGCTTCAGAATCTGTAGAGCGTCATCGCAAAGACTTAGCAAAGGTGTTTGAGCGACTCAATTCCTATGGGTTAGTAATCAATTTGCAGAAATGCGTATTTGAGCAGTCTGAATTATCCTTTTTAGGGTGTCAGGTTTTAAGCAGAGGTATTGCTCCTTTACCTTACAAGGTTAAAGTGCTGTTAGAGTACCTCCAACACAAAACTGTTACAGAGCTTATGCGTTTCCTTGCAGTGTTGAATTTTTACCACAGGTTTTATAGGAATTCAGCAACTTTTCAAGCCTCCTTGCACGAATTAGTCAAGTGTGGTAAAAAGAAAGATAAGTCATTGGTTTCATTGGTTCCTTGAACTCAGGAAACCATTACCGCTTTTGAGAAATGTCGCAGTATGGTAGGCGAAGCTACAGTATTGGCACATCCAATAGCAGATGCAGATATATTAATCATGGTTGATGCTTCTAATGTAGCTATAGGAGCCGTCTTATAACAATATCATAATGGGGAAATTCAGCCGCTGGCGTTGTTTTCGAGAAAGTTAAACAAAGCAGAAGGTAAGTATAGCACTTACGATGGAGAGTTACTCGCACTGTATTTCGCAGTCCGCCATTTCCGTCACGCTTGGGAGGGCAGAATTTTTTGTGCATACACTGATCATCGTCCTCTTACTTATGCTTTTAAACAACTTAGCGATAAGTGTTCTCCGCGTCAGCAGAGACACTTAGAATATATCTCGCAGTTTACCTCCGACATTAGATATGTCTCTGGTAATGAAAATAGTGTGGCAGACGCATTGTCGCGTATTTCTGCTTTAGATTTTGGTGATAATTTAAATTACAACGCAATGGCTCGTGCGCAGGAAAATGACCCTGAGTTAACGTCGTTGCGTGTCCAGTCTTCGGGGCTTGAATTTAAGCCAATGACTATACCCCCATCAGACATACTGGTCTGGTGCGACACTTCAGGTAGCACTGTGCGACCTTATGTGCCAGAGCCATTTCGACGCAAAGTTTTTCTGTTACACCCAGGTGTTAATGCAACCGTCGATCTTATGAAGGGAAGATTTATCCAGAAATCCATGAAGCGAGACGTATCGTCATGGGTCCGGTCACGCCTCGATTGCCAGAGAAGCAAAGTATACCGCCATGTTAAATCTCCGCTTGCAGCCTTCCCGCTACCTTCACCAAGATTCGACCACGTACTCCTGAACATTGTAGGACCATTGCCTACTTCACAGGGATTTACATACTTACTAACTTGCGTCGACCGCTTTACACGATGGGCGGAAGCAATTCCGATTGAAGAAATAACCGCTGAGGCTGTGGCAGTAGCATTCCAGAATGGATGGGTGTCCAGATTTGGAGAACTATTTCAGATTACTACTGACCGTGGACGACAGTTTAAGAGTAACCTTTTCCAAGCCTTAACTCATTGCCTCGGCATCAGCAAGTTAAGAACCACTGTTATCAGTACGCTTTAGACTTTAAATTGTGCAATGTATCGCGTTCAACCCCGCCTTTCACGCTGGTAGGGGAGTAATGTAGTATGCGATTGAACTTACCATATCGATGTTATATCGACTAATTATTTAGTTCGCCGCTGCAAGCGTTCGTTGAACTCTGTAGTAGCTAGCGCATGCGTGCTTCGCATACGTGAACTTTAAACAGCATGCTGTCTAAAGACACGGTCTCTTTTTCGTTTTTCGTTCATGTTTGATCTCACTGTTATGAGAGATAAGCAACAACGTTACTTGTTAATTTGCAGTATTAGAAGTTCTGTGATATTTTGTCAGTTTTTTACCATGGTAGTTTAATAAAAATCAGTTATTTGTTAGTAATATCGTTGTTCTCTGTTTTTCGATATAACGCACTTGCAAGAATCAGGTGTTGCGTGGAATAGCAGCTTTAATTTTGGAGTCAGACTGGTAGTAAGAAAGCAACATCACAGCTTTTCGTCAATAGTAGTAACGTGACACTAACCATAATGGTAAACACACCACATTATAACGCATTGAATATCTTAAAAAAACCTTGATTTAACTCATAGGGAGAGGAGGTAATATCGTGTACGAAATCTGAGTATGTTGATTTTAAATTTGAGGAAGGATGATTTAATGCCTTTGGGTTTAGATTTCACTATAGACAAAATTATATAGCAGTACAACCATATATCGTTTTGAAACTAAATTTTAAACTAATGTGAAGTTATTAAAAGCGTAATATGTGTTAGTTATTCCCTTTAATGCTACGACATAATGCTTAAAAATCTAGGATCGCATCCCACATGCATTTTCTATGACAACAAAATTCAAAATATGCGAGTTTTCATTTTTCATTGAGGCGCCTGCCTACCCCCTCCCCGTGATCCTACTTAAAAAAGTTTATAATATACTAGAGCTAATGTAGATGGTTTAATGTCAAAAGTGTAAAAATCAACTCTTTCCCTATTTTTAAGTATTACGGTAGTGACAATAGACAATAAAAACTAAACGAATATGAAGATAATAGTTGGTGAAAAATACTGTGCAAAGTGTATTAGTAAGTAAAGCTTAATCAATCACAGTTATGTATGTATCCCAAAAACGTTTACAATTGTTTCGAAGGATCTGTCATTCTTCTTCAGAACGAATATGTGCTTGCAGTCTGAGCGAAAAGCTAAAACTCTGAGCTTTAGTTTTTCGCTCAGACTGCAAGCTCGTATTCGTTCTGAAGAAGGAAGAAAAATCTTTCGAAACAATTGTAAACGTTTTTTGAATATATAATTGTGATTGACTGTGTTTTACTTACTAATAAACAAATATAGCTGTACTCTTTTAGATAACAAATGCCAATGTCCAATTTGTAAGTTTTAGGGATAACCTAGAAATTTATTTTTTGATTTCAATAATTTTTTGAATTATACAGATAGACAAATAATTCAAAGACATATCATCATATCATAGATAAATCAAAGACAAATAATTTTCTAAGGTTTAATATTTTTTATTTTGTAGAAATATTTCTTTGAATAATGCAGTAAAATCTATCTATAACAATATTCTAGAGAGTGGGAAAAGATATCGTTAAGGGCGGGGTTGAACGCGATGCATTCTATATCTGTCAGGATCGCAGGAAATATCGTCAAGGAGAAATTCATCGTTACAGGCTTTATCGATATAAATATATTTCAATCTATATGTATGATTCAAAAAGCATTACAACTGAAATGAGCTATCCCAAACATTTGCAAATTGGACATCAACCTTTGTTGTTCAAGGCATAGATATAACATACTCATATTTTGTACGTAATGTGTGGAAAAATGTGTTTCAAAGACAAATTTCTTATTTATACAATCAGTGAGAATGATTCTTGTTTATGAATTTAATTTACGATAAGTAAACAATTCAAATATATCTCAACGTTCTTCTATGTGGCATAAAACTGTACTAAAGTGACTAGCTGTTCGAGGTTTTTCAGATTTTTATTATTTTTTGTTCATGATGGCGTATTCAACTTACGTTACTTCTGCTGGCACAGCTACTATAGCTAGTTGGCCTATTTTCAGTATCTGGGTTGGGACTATATCCGGTTGCCATTTGTAAGGCAATGACATCTACAAAAGAAACATCGACATAATTTACATATACTATCTGCTTTATATATACATAGCGCATTTATATTATTTCAATTGCGTATTTATTTTTCAACTAGTGGAGAATAAAATATAGCGTTAATATTCAAAATGCAGCATTTTCTTAGGTATAAAGTATCATTAGAAATGAAAATATTGAAAAATATAATAAGGTTATGTCTTTACAGTGCATATATTTTATTTATACATGCGCGTTTTAATTCCATAATAAGCAAGCAATTTATATGTAAGCAGAAAGTGCTGTTTTATTCTTGTAGAAAGAAGTAAAATATTTGTTTTCCATATATTTCTTTTCATATTTTGTTGAGATGTTTTGCATTGCATTTCGAACGCTAATTTGTGTTCCATCATTGTGCATGTTTTTTAGCGTGTTTCAATAAATATTGAACCCGCTTTGTTTTTGGTTGTCTGTCTGCCGACAATAAAAAGGGTAAGGTAAAGGTCTTCCGTAAGTACAATAATGATAGCCACTGTATTGCTACAGAGACCCTATATTTGGAATTACATATTAGGGATAGTGTATATGCTGCATTATAAATTACGAATAGTATAGATACTAACTTATGTATTAGATTAATCCAATTTTTATGGCTCAAGGACAGCAAGTGTCATGCTGCGCTAATAATGTACTAGGGCCTGTTCACATATTGAATTATATACTAGGCTTTGATCACATTGTATAATATACTAGACATATTGAATTATGTATTAGGTACCATTTATATATTTTATTTTGTGCTGTATGTATTGAATTAAGTATTGGTGACCATTGACATTTTGCATAATGTAATACAGGTTGCTCACACATTGAATTACTAAAAAATGCATTAAGGACCATTCACATATAGCGGTTGGTACTCTATGTATTGAAGGAAGTAACGGGGACCATTCACATATTACATTTCATACGATATGTATTGAGTTAAGCATTGGGGGCTATTCACATATTGCCCTTTGCACTACATGTATCGAATTAGGTATTGGGGACCAATTGTTTTTGGGTTGTCTGTCTGCTTGTTGACAATAAAAAGGGTAAGGTAATGGTCTGAAATAAATAATTTGTATTGCAATAATTTGTATTGAAATCTTTTCAAAATTTTGAAACTGTTTCAATTTTTTGAACTCGGTTGAATCTTTTGAATTCAGTTCAAAGTTTTGAATTGAATTTCATAAAATTTAGCCCCTGGCGGCCAAATTGGGAACTAACGACTTATTTAGTTATTGGCGGGCGAAATTTTCAAATTTTGATAGGGTAATCAGACAGTCATTATCGTCACGGGTTCCTGATTTGGTGTCGATCGGCGCATGCGCTACGGAGTTTCGCTCCTATGGGAGATAGAGCTTCGATTTTAATTTTATTCGATTCATCTCGATGAGCTACACATAGATGCAAAATTTTAAACCGATCGGACTATTCCTTCACTATATAAATAGGGGTAGAAGACTGATAAACCCCTAGAGGTGAAATCTGAAACTTTGTATTAAAACAATTTCAAAATTTTGAAATTATTACAATTTTTAGCGGGTTTCAATATTTATTCAATTACAGTAGTGGAAATTGGCGATTTGGAATTGGGAAATAAATTACAACTCGTCGAATTCGAACTCTTTGGCGAGTTGGAATTTGGAAGTTTTGAGGGTCGGAACCTGGCGATTTAGAATTTGGAAGTTTCGCGAGTTGAAAATTGGCAATTTGAAATGTGGAAGTCAACTACAACTCACCAATTTCCAACTCATCAAATTCCAATTCGCTAACTTTCAGTTTTCAACTTACCAAACTTTATTGAAAAAGCAAAACAATGACAGATTCAATGTTAATTGAAACCCGCTAAATTTAAATATTAACCCGAGTCGATTTTCTTTTTCTTGCTTTTTTTTTTCTTTTTCAATTGATTAAAAAATCATAACAATGTGCTTGTGGCAACTGCCCACAATGCTGTTAAAGGAAGAGATGGAACATTCAATTATTGTTAGATTTATTGTTTGGAACAATTATGATACTGGCAGGTATTCTTGGCGAAGGTACAGAAAATACACCAGCATTTGGGAGACTAAACCGAAGGGGTGGCTTCAGACCATTCATTATATCATTACATTCTCTTTGTTCTTTGAATCAAAGACACTATAAAGGATTTTCTTTTTTCATTTTATGAAAATAAAAATTAAAAAATATCCGCCCTTTTGCTTGATAATTGTTTAAAACTATGTACATGTGGATGGAAAAGTAAACACTCCGAACATTAAATTCTTAATTAAATAATATTAAATTAATAAGGGCCACCATATCGTTTTCGCACCTGGGTGGCCAACAACCCACGACAATGCTGGTAAAGGTGTAGCTAGGAAAATTGTTTAATCTCATATAACTAGCTAGTTTCCTACACACGGGTTGATACAGCATTTCTTTAAATGTTTAGATATCAATATAAGTAATAAAATTTTAATAAAATGGCATATTAGGAACAAAACGAAAAGACGAGGGAGAGGTTGTTACTGCAAAGTTAACCTCACTTGAAAATTTTAGAATTCCATTTTTTCAAAGCTTTAATATTAAGTTTTATTAAAGATAAAATTTTTATATAATACAAACTTAAAAATAGTAAATGTAACTAGAACTTTCTTAAATCCTAGAAAGAAATATTAATGGCCTTTTTTGTAAAATTTAGGGAATTTAACTCTCAATGATTAAAACATATAAAAGAACATATTATCACGTTCAGAAATAAGGATCCTTTTGTGCGAACTTTCGCATAATTTCTAGATTTATAAATAATTATTAATAATATTAACAATTAATTGGCATATACTAAAAATGTTAAGATCTAGCAAAAACAAGGTGTGGAAAAAATACACATATTTATATAAATAAGTAAAATAGTTAGCTAATTCGATTTGTTGTGATGAAAAAATATATTAAGTGGTTTCTTGTGCCCAATGCTTATGTTCATCATCTTCTGGCTACTTGCGTTTGATTTCTAATTAAGCTCGGTAGGATATAAATGTATGTGGGATGACTTTAGATACCTAACATTGTTTTCCTACAACAAATGATTGATACACATCGGCTTATTATCAGGCAGTTTTAACTGTCAGACACTGCAATAATTAGATAACCAAAAATGCTGGACGTTGTGGAAAAAAAAGTAGAATCTGGAATGGATGCGTTCTTCAAAAAGTTATTTTACTATACAGGAAAAAGCCCTTTTTAACGTACACCCCTTAGATATAGTTATCCCGTTTTTATTTTACTTGAGTTTTACAGAGCAAGGACAGCAAGGATTACACTGCGCCGGGACCTACAGTTTTCCGAGGAATCCGAACCTCTTAAGGCCTAGGGAACCAAACCCCGGACTACGATGAGCAGGTAATAGGTAAGTGTTATTTTTTTATTTGGCAGAGTTGGGTGTCGAAACCGGGATAACAGCACGCTAGGCGAACGCGTTACCACAGCACCACTGCAGGGCCTACCTAATTTTTACGGTCAGAGAAAAATTTTCACGGAAAAAAATCCTTCACATTAATATCTTCCTCTTACAGGGTCACCCAATTTTTAAGGACAGGGTGTCTTCGCCTAGAAGTATGCGCTGATGAGGGGTTTTACCGTAATACGATAATTTTTTCACTTTCTACATAATCCTATTTCGATATTTTGTACTTTTTATGATTAGAAAATTTGTAAGTATTGAAATAATTTAATGCAAACTGTTTTAGCACCTGAAAACAAAAGAAATGTAGAAAAATATCTTGATGAGATTTTTTAGTAATATTATGGGCAAATCTCAGAAGTCGATTTGCAGGGTCATAAATTGCTTTCTCATAACATTGGGTTCAAAGTGATATCTGGAATGATATAGTTTTTTATTAGATCTCCAAACCAAAATACCTTAAATTATTCACGTGCATTTGAATATGGTTTAAATTGCCATGCATCTGTTGTACCCAACATTGTTTTCAAACGATGTTAAAAATTTATAATCAACTCTTAAAGTTTTAAGGCCCAACTATCTTATAAAGATTGGCCTCTAAAAATTTCCTTATCTTCTCTTTGCTATTATATCGGATAATATTTGTGAAGTTTTAGTGATAAGTTCTGTTTTGTTTTTCCTCCATAATCCTACGTTAGCTCAGATCTTTAATATTAAAACATTAAGAGAACGTACCTCTCCTGTGGCTAGTAATATTGGTTTAGGTTGATGACACAGTTTCATAGCTGGAGAAGGTCGTCTTATGAAGTTTATAATTATATTCCATAAAGTTGTAGACTTAGTAGTCCCTGAAAAATCCAAAATATTGAATTTTACGTTTTAAATAATTTTTTGTGTTTTTACGGCGCAAGGACAGCTAATATCATGCTATATTGGAATCGACAATTTTCCGAGGAATCCGGACCTCTTAAGGCCTAGGGAACCAAACCCAGAACTACTCTGAGCAAGCAACAAAAAAAAAAAAAATGTTCTACTGCACCGTTGGAATCGAACTTGGATTAACGGCATGATAAACGAATGCATTAATACTACGTCACCTTAACGCTACGTCTAAAAGAAAGAGATATATTCAGCTATTACAAACATTTTTCAATCTGAGAAGTTCAAACATGTTTGGAAACATGAATCGGGTTATTAAAACAGGAGGCTAACAATCAAACAGCATATTTTGACACAGATACGGATAAAGTAAATAGATCCCGGCTTTGATTAGTTAAATGAATGGAAAGCAAGTGAACAATTATAAATTTAGTTAAAATGTTAAGAAACGCATACCTTGCAAAAAGTCAAATTCTCCGGGGCAATCAATTGTTCCTGCAGCGAAGCTGTAGCCCATTGCTGGCTTGCATGTTCTTTTCTGCTAAAACATCGATGTACTATACCATACACTATATGCCCAAAAGTATCCGGACACTTTGGATTTTTTAATTTTTTTGAATTTCTAAAAAACTGCTCAGCCAATTATTCTCTAACTGTGGGGATATATAGAACATACTTGAGTGCGCACTTTCCAATAAAGTTTCGGTGACTTGTGCATTTAGGGGACCACCCACATATTGACAAAGTGAAAAAATATATTTGATCACCCTGTATCATAAAAAGCTGGAAATTATTTGTAACTTTCAGAAAATATTTAACCAGCTATGCTTAATGCCTGTGTGCATTTTCGTAAAACAAACATGTATATTCATGAAGATAGAAACGTTTCTTTAAGAAAACCCAAATTTTGTCACATATTTTTTGCTTATAATATCCACAATTTTCAGTCAAATTTCACAAAACTTACAGAACATTTGTCAAAGTACAAGAAAAATATTATACTTAAATTAGAAATTAATATATTGAATACACGATGAGATATGAGCATTTGAAGAAAATAATTTTTTACTGCGAATACGCGGAAGACATAAATAATTTTCTTCGATAATTTTATAGCCAATAGTATAGAGCAACTTAAAAAAAATACCAGTGGGATATCTTGAAAATTCAGAAAGTTATCGACGATATAGTGAGCCGTATTTCTCTAATTCTCTGAAAGTAGCTAGATGATAAGGGTTTTTTCCACAAATTGTCATATTCCAAATTACCAAACACCCCTGTTCTGAAAATGAAATATTCCAGATTTATGCAAATAAGGATCAAAAGTATCCGTACACCTGCATGTTTTGCTTCTCCTTTACAGAAGTCAAAAACCTTGCTTGGTGCAGAATGACCATTGTTGTCCTTGCGCCATAAAAATACAACAAACCAACAAGAAGTCAAAAATTAGTATGAAGTGGGGCCATATTTTGCTGCAATGACGGCTACCACTCTATCTGGGAGGCTATCTACTAGTTTCTGGAATTTTTCAGTGGGAATTGCATGCCATTCTTGCAAAAGAATAGTAGTCAGCTCTTTCACTGATGTGGGGCATTCTGGCCTAGCTCGCAGTCGACGTTCTAATTCATCCCATAGGTGTTCTATGGGATTTAGGTCTGGGCTCTGAGCAGGCCAGTCCAATTCCTCAACATCCATGTCAGCAAACCAGCTCTATACAGCCCTTTCTGTGTGGATAGGAGCACGATCTTGTTGAAACAAGAATGGACCCACTCCAAACTGTTGTCACAATGTAGGCACATGGAATTGTCCAAAATATCGCGATAGACTTCTGTCTTCATAGGAAGCAGAGGGCTCAGCCCGAACCATGAGAAACAGCCCCAAACCATTATGTTTCCACCACCAAACTTAACTTGCGGCACAATACAGTCAAGTAAAAAGCGTTTACCCAGCATTCTCCACATCCAGTCTCTACCATCTGATTGTCAAATAGTTTACCGTAATTCATCGCTCCATAACACTTCACGCCACTGCTGCAGGCTCCATGTTTTGCACACTTTGAATCATTGTAAGCGACGCTTGGCATTGGTTGCAGTAATGCTTGGTTTATATGCAGCTGCTCGGCCATGAAAACCAAGACTTTGCAGTTCCTGACGAACTGTCTTTGTGCTGACGTTGCATCCAGAGGCATCTTGAAAATCCGCACGAACTTTTTCCGCCGATTTCATGCGGTTCACTTTCACAACTCTTTTCATCACTCTGCGTTCCCTGTCTACTAGACGAAGTGGTCGACCAGGTCGTGGATGCACCGTTGTAGTCCCCGTATGTTCCCACTTTACGATAACAACATTAACGGTGGAACGGGGCACTCGTAACATCACAGAAATCTCACGAACAGATTTTCCACAGCGGTGACAACCAATGACTTCACCACGTTCAAAATCATTTAGCTCGCCCTTTCCTCCCATTTTACTTTTCTAGCTTTGAAATTATAATTGTTAACTCGTCAGACTTCTTTTATACTTGTCTGAGAGCTAGAAATTTGACGTCACTAACAGAATCCACCACGTAGAGGGGTGTCCGAATACTTTTGATCCTTATTTGCATAAATCTGGAATATTTCATTTTCAGAGTAGGAGTGTTTCGTAATTTGGAACATGACAATTTGTGGAAAAACTGCTTATCATCTAGCTACTTTCAGAGAATTAGAGAAATACGGCTCACTCTATCGTCGATAACTTTCTGAATTTTCAAGATATCCCACTGGTATTTTTTTTAAGTTGCCCTATACTATTGACTACAAAATTATGAAAGAAAGTTATTCATATCTTTCGCGCATGCGCAGTAAAATATTATTTTCTTCAAATGCTCATATCTCATCGTGTATTCAATATATTAATTTCTAATTTAAGTATAATATTTTTATTGTACGTTGAAAAATGTTTTGTAAGTTTCGTGAAATTTGACTGAAAATTCTTGATATTATAAGCAAAAAACCTGTGACAAAATTTGAGTTTCCTAAAAGAAACGTTTCTATCTTCAGGAATATACATGTTTGTTTTACGAAAATGCACACTGGCATTATGCATAACTGCTTAAATATTTTCTGAAAGTTACAAATAATTTTCAGCTTTTTATGATACAGGGTGATCAAATATATTTGTTCACTTTGTCAACATGTGGGTGGTTTCCTAAATACACAAGTCACCGAACCTTTATTGTAAAGTATGTAATCGAGCATGTTCTATATATCTTCAAAGTCAAAGAATAATTGGCAGAGTAGTTTTTAGAAATTCGAAAAAAATTAAAAGCCCAAAGTGTCCGGATACGTTTTGGCATATAGTGTAGTTCTAAATTAAATTAATTGGTTATTTCTCATGAAAGATTTTTTACAGCGCTTTAATTCCTATACTTCAGGCTTTCTTCAAAGTAATATTGTTTTAAGTAGGAAAAAAAAGTTTCAAATATACATATTACGTTTTGATCATGGTTACTCCCACTAAAGCATGTTATACTATTGAAAGATACATCATTTTTTTTAATATAGTTTGTAGTGATGGGCGATTACGAAATGTCTTTACAAACGAAAGAATCGCAAGCGACTCAAATTTACATTCGAGTAAGCAGTTCACTCGTTCTTGAACTTAACAATTGAGATGTTCAATTGCAATCGTGAGCTAGCTTCCCAACCACATTGCGCGTGTACACAAGGCGTCGTCGCCAATTTGATGAGTAAATAATTAGATCTAGCCGAATTTTCTGACATCCAGACAAAAGAGTTATATTATTTATTTATAGAAACCCCGATTAAAATGAAATCCAAACGACCTGACCTTATTTTATATATTTATGTGAGTATTTAGTTTTTATTTTATTTCCGTTTTTTGTTATTGCTGCTGTTGTACATGCACAAGAATTTCATATCTGAATTCCTTGTACGTTTATAACTAAACATTATCTACTTACTACTTCTATGCAGATTTTATATGAAAATCACAGGAAATGATGTGAATTATGATATAGGACATCGCATTGAGTGATTTAAAAATAGACCCTCTGGTATTTTAAGCTGCATTTTTAGTTTTAAAGTTATTTATAAAAATATTTAAATTATTTTTGCCGTTATAAGAAATGCACAATATATATATAGTACACGTTATAGTATTTATATTCAAAAACATGGCTGATAAAGATACAGTAAACAATTTTGTTTTATCATTCAAAACAAACACTGGCCAAATATAATATATAAGTAAATAGAAATGGTAATCGAAGTTTTATAATTGTTTTTTATTTACGTTTATGCGATACATCAAGTCAGGTTTAAAAACAATCGAGAGGTTTCGAGATGTTCAAATAATCGCGGCAATAGACTAAAATAACTAAAACGCTGGCAATCGCGCAACAATGATAACTTATAATGAAGAACATGTTTCTGTAACACACATTTTTGAGCATCGACTACGATGCATATGCAGACAATTGCGCGTTTTGTAAAGGACAGGGCCGTCCTTAGCTAATACGGGGTCCAGGGCAAAACATATTTCGGGGGCCCATACATATACGAGTAAGAAAACAAAACGAAATAAAAAAATGGAATAATTTATAACCACTAGATGGCGCAAGATGCGAGAGCCGAAGCAAAAATATTTTTGGGGAAATTTTTAATATTACAAAAATTAAAAATTTGAGAATTACGCTTCGTGGGGCTCAGGGCATGGGTCCCGATTGCCCCTGCTTAAGGGCGGCCTTGGTTAAATAAGTGCAAAGTTAAGTGCATACACTGGATCTATACTATGTGCATTTAACTATGTCGTTTGGTGAAATATTTAGCACTAAAATATCTCGATTTTAACCTTTATACCGAAAGTATACTTCTTCCATTTCTTCATTCTGTAGAACGCATGCGTTAATGTAATATTTAATCTTTTATATTAATGGTTCGCAAAACGTTTCAGGATAGGGCTTCATTTACCTTTAATCATTGGTGTAACTAGCCTGGAAACCTAGGGAGATATCTCAGCTTCGATTATTTCCACGATTAAGTCAATGCCTTTAATGGACGTGAGGTGAATTTTTTAATTCAACGAATTCTTTACTATTGTATATACACTGAGTGACAAAATCATTATTACCCTTCAGGTTAGTACTTTGTTGGGCATCTTATGCCCTTATGGTTTGAATTCTTCAAGGCATTGATTTTATTAACTTTCATTATGTTTCATGGGGAACATTGGCCCAAATGCGATGATTGGGTGGTTGGATTTTTTTATGACGAAAGGACAGCGAAGGTAATTCTGCGCTAATTAAACACGATGAACTACATCTTCTAATTATTTAAAAGTCTGATGGTAACGTATCCATTTTTCGGATCCGTATCATGACAATATAAGGAAGATCCATGCCCCTGACTCTATCATAGGTGTACGCAGGAAGTTCATGAGGGGGGTTACAGGCTTATAATGGGGCGTTACAGAGCTACAACTCCATATATTTATATGTATATATACAAAATTGCACTGTAATGGGGGGTTATGAGTCCGACCAGCCGCTGTCATCCTAATATTCGCATGGTGTAATGAACAACGTGATTCCGCAGATCAAACTATACGTTTATAACCACCGTGTGATTTCTGTGTTCTTGAGCAAACAAGAGGCGTATCACCATACTTTCATTAGCTGGCAACGGCATTGAGACAGCCCTTTTTCTTCTATAGTTCACAAGGTGTAGAACGCGGTGTATCTTTCGTGGAGAATATATCTGGATTCTTTCCCGATTCGGAATGTTCCTACTTTACTGTAGCATTGCTCGTCGGTTGGATTGAACAAGTTTGCCCATTCTTTTTCTGCTCGAGTATCCAGTAGCCGTCCATAGTTACAGACTTTGAGTTCAAACTAATTTTTTTTCTGCTGGTCTACTCTAAATATACATTGAGAACTGCTGTTCTAGAACAATTCATCTCCGCCAGTGCGTAGCTGTTTGTATAATGCTTGCACCATTGCCGCGAGCACCCACAATCATTCCACTTTCAAAGTTCGTCAGCTCCGTTGTTTACTATTATTTCATAAGTGATATGTTTTGCATATCTTCGCCCTTTCATTTTTAGGCAGATTCAGACACCGTAAGTCAGAAAACTTCAGAATAGTTATTTTGCATAAATGCGCTTGGGGACCATAACAACTTGGACACAAAATTATTAGGATTATATGGACAGACTGTGTGTGTGTATGTAGAGTACACATAATTAAAGTTCCCCTATTTAGAGCTACCTACCTCCAGAACTATTCATCAAAAAATTCTGAAATTTTGGGAACCCCTTAATGAAAAGATGGCAAAGACATTTAGCGAAAAAAAACTTTCAAAAACCGCCACTTGGGAAGCTTTATTATAAAATCGCCCAAAATTATTTGCAACAACGTCATTTATCAACTTTTGCGTTAGAAAAGGCTGAAACATTCGACGAAGAATTATTTTCAGTATCTTCACCACTCAATATGACCGAGTTTACAAAAACTCTTATCAAAACGGCGATTCTGTAGCAGCAGCGTTGCGAAAATTTCGAAGGTTCCTCGAAAAGTTCCAAACACCCCTAAAGAATACCGAAAAATGATAATTAAATTTTAAGTAGCAGGCTCGTTGGCTGTTCGTTCTGGAAGAGGCAGAAAGCCCGTTTTTATAGAGGTTGTAGAGGAGATTGCGGTTAAAATGAAAAGCTTCAAACTTCATGAGCAACATTAGTGTTCGCTGGGCCGTATTGTAGTTGGATAGGCATCTGCTACTGTTCATAAGATCCTTCAGAATATTTTGTGATATTATTTGTACAAATTTTCATTTGTTCAGCAGTCGTTTTCACATGATTTTGACTCACGCCTAACGTTCTCACTACAGTTTCTTGCTCGCTGTGAAGTCGATTTTCAATGATCTTGGAACGTTCTCTGGCTAAATAAAGCACATTTTCATTTCGACAGCTCAGCGAACACCCACAACTGCTAAATTTGGATTCTGAAAATTTCTGCTCAATTCCAGATGTTCCGTTGCATTCCGCAAAAGTCAGGGTATGATGTGGATTTTTTACACCATTTTTTAATTATTATTTTTTTTTCTGCATCAAAATCATTTGGAAGCAACTGCTGAATAAGTGAAAGTTTGTGCGGATAATATCGTAGGATATTCTGGAGAATCTTGTGGACAGTAGAAGATGGCCTATCCAATCTTTATACGGCACGGCGAACATTAGTGTTGCCCATAAATTGAAGCTCTTCCACTTAAACTGCAATCTCATCTACAACCTCTGTAGAAATGAGCTTTCTTCCTCTTCCAGGACGATTAACCCACGATCCTGCTACTTTGAATTTAAATATAATTTTTCGTAGTCTTTTAGAAGTGATTGGACCTCTTCGAAGAACATTCACACTCTGAAATTTCCGAAATGCTGCTGCTGCGGAATCGCCGTTTTGATAAAAGACCCTTTGTAAACTCAGTCATTTTGAGTAGCAAAGATACTGAAAACAATTCGTCGAATTTTTTAACATTTTCTAGTGCAAAAGCTGATAAGTGACATTGTTGCATGTGCGCTTTGGGTGTTTGAAAGTAGAGCGCCCCAAGAGGCGATTTTTGAAATTAATTTTTGTCGCTATATCTTTTCTATCCCTTCATTAAGGGGTACCCATAATTTCATGATGTTCTGATGAATAGTTTTAGCTGTAGGCAGCCCTGAATAAGGGAACTTTAATTATGTGCACCCTGTATATATACAGGGTGGTTATAATTAAAGTTGACCTATTTAGAGCATCCTGGAGCTTGGACCGTTCATCGGACTGACATCAAAATTGGTACATAAACTATCCAAAGGATGCGGAAAAGGAATCTGCAAAAATATTTACTTCAAAAACGTTCGCTATGGGGCGCTTTTTAGCGCAATACTGCAAAAGCGAGCTCTGAAATGACCAACACACAACAGGAATGACATTTTTAACATTTAGTAACATTTATTGCATCGAAACATTTCAAATGAACGTTGTGCGAGCAATAACAATACAGTGGAAAAAAAGATTTTACACAAGTAGACAGAGCGTAAAGAAATATTAAATTAAGAAAATACATATATTTGTCTCTATTTTTTCCAAAGAAAATTTGAAAACGTACAATAATGAAACTAAATATATATAGTTTTACTTACTGATGTAGTTTCGTTTTCATTCAAGTCTATATTGGACATATCTACATATTGATGTATGTACAGAACAGGACCACTTAGTTTATTATTTGCTCTATTAAATATGTCCTAGAAAAAAGTCACACATGATAGTTCTAGCATTCAAATATGAGATCTGTAGACCTATTTTCACTATGACAAATGAAAATCCATCCGAATTATTTCAAACATCTATAATGCAAAATAAGTTTTAAAACATAATGCTTGAAATTTAAAATAATTTAAGTTTTTAAATTGCATTATGTGTGTTTGAAATGTTGATGGAAAAAGCAGTGTATACAACGAATTTTTCTAAAACAAAATCAAATCCTACCATAGCTGCTTTGTATTGCCTTTCTCCTATCACATGCGTACTTTCAAACATATCTTTTCCTGGTCCAAAAGCTATACATCTTTCTTTCTGAAAATGATAATATAAAGACTTGTAAATATACATCTATTCTATTGTATAAACATACAGACACTTGCATATTACGTTTGTACATTATTAAACACTTTTACTTATAAAAATGTATAGCAGAACCTGCCTAAAGTGATCACCCTTGGGAATAGACTGCAATGGTCACCATAAAGCGATGGTCATTATACACAACGAACTTTGGTATAGGTATGATTAAGTCCTTACCAGTTCTCTTTTATAAAAAGTGGTCACTTTATTCAGGTGGCTTAAAGAACAAAAAAACAAATAAATAAATTCAGTAGGCCATTTCGGTCAGGCAAAAGGTTTGTGTACTAGGATTTTTACTATATTAACGTTGCCAATTTTAAACTCACGCTTTTTTAAAGAGGTTCTCGGGGAACTACTAATTAAGAAATTAAGTTGTGATACTCGAACACTTAAGTTTTTGGTTCAGAGCTCTTTTACTTTCAGATTACGGAGTCTCACACTGTTGCTCTTTCCCTGATCAAAGAGGTGTAGTTTGATTAGAGAACGTGTATGAGCGTCAGAAATTAATTTAATTGCTATTGATATTATTATATACTGTTTTCTCTCAATAACGTCGTTCTAATTAGTGACTATTTACGTTTAATGATGGTGTTTTAACGTTCCAGCAAATGCTTCATGGAATTAAACACATTTTGATTCATTTCTTTTTCAATTTAACGTTTTTCTTCGTTCTTTAAAAGTTGTCAATGGAACAGATTAATGCATAATTTTTTTAAGTGTTTCATAGGATATGCACGATATTTTTAAAAATACAAATCGAGCAAATTATATCAGCAAACTTTCTTTGCTCTTGCAAAAATAATTTTATTCTGTCGAGCAGATTTTAAACCGTAACTAAATACTTAAGTATGAAATTATGTAATGTATTGCTTATCTATCTATACTTAACTTGTACTTGTCCAGAACTATCAAAGGAACGTATAATAATGTCTGTAATAATGTATATTAATGTATATAATCGTATAATAACATCGTATAATAACGTATTATAATGTCTGAAAATATAATTTTTGTTCCGCCTAAGTTTAACGCTATTCGATTTGCAGCAAGCTGTTTTGGGCTAGCTGTTCGCAATTAGAGCTTCACTATTCGTTTATTTCATTGAGTAAGTTATTTATGGTACGAGCTGAAATGCCACTGCGAATTTTTGTGGGCAAGATCTTCCTCTATTATAGCTTTTTCAAGTCTTCTCTCCTTCCTCTATGATAGCTTTGCGGGAGAATGATAATTGGGTATAGACCAACCGACACACTCCAGAAATAATGTCCAGCATGACTGTTGCAGTCATTATGTGCAATGGCTAGCCCAGAATATTGGTTTTAATTAATAAATATGAGGCCTTTCTCTGAACTTGAGTGTGCCAATGCCTTCGTTTGCATAATATATTATTAACACCAGAATATAAGCTATAGAAAAAATATTTTTCATCTGTACAGTAAGTTTTCCTTCTAAGCAATAATAGTTATCCTGTTAGTTATATTCTTATGCTATATTTGTAAGAAAAACAAATTACTTGTCCGTAAATAATTTATTTATGTATATATACAAGTACTTTTTGAAAATGTAAGGTAAATTACGTAGAATTTAGATGACAGGAATTTGACAGAAATAAATGTACTAGGAACACAGTAAAAATAAAAAAATAATAAAAATAAACAGAACAGCAGTAAATTAGCATAAAAACTACAACAGTCAACTTAACAAATAACAGGATACACAGAAATACAGTTCTCTTTTCAAATAATTAAAAATCAACAATTTCAGACACGGACCGGAGTGAATTTTAAGAAAATAGTACAATAAATGGAAAAAGGACACCACGTGCAGGAACTTTTCCAAGGGAGGCTCCAAAGCCTAGCCTATATTACCATGATAAATAGGGCGCCTATGAAAAGATTCGTTTATCCCCAAATGAGGGTGTTTAAATGTTGGATAATGTGTGATTAAATTTGTATGAAATGAGAGAAGTAATGGAGGGATTGATAGAAAGTTGTTTTAATTTTATCTAGGCAGGCCATATTTAGAATTTAGTAAGCCGAAAAAGTACTGGATTCTCCAGTAAACGGCTAGGAATTCCGAAAGGAGATTAAAATTTAGAAGAATTTTAAAATGAGTGAGTGAGTAATACGTGATAGAATGGAGCACCAGCAGAAATGCTTTATCTCCCTACGTCTTGAAAAATCATGAGCTGAGGAAAAGGAAGTTTCAGCGTTGAAGTACGCTAGTCGTGAACAGTTATGAGTGTGTTGAGTACATTGTCTGAATATAGCGTAGAAGTACGCTCGTCGTGAACGTAGTTAAATGGAAATGTGTTGGAGAGCACGTCAGAAGCTAAAGGGAGGAAAAGACAGCAGAACTGCGTGGCCCCTGGTGAGTGTGTCTGTTGACACTGTCCTGTCGCCCAGCTAAGGCGATGAGTTGATTTGGATGGTAGTCGAGCTTGGAGAGGAAATCTCTCGAGTTTCTTGCTAGGAGGTCTGTGATCTTTTCCAGTCTTGAGTCCTTGAAGATTTGAGAATTCCTGACAAACCATGGGATCTTTAGGATCTTTCTTGGTGTTTTGTTTTCGAAAGATTGCAAGGTCTTGATGTTGGTGTTGCTGGCTGTGGCCCACGACGGGCAACCATCGGTGATGATGGGTCTGACGGTTGTTTTGTAGAGCAAGATCTTGTTTTCTCTAGAGAGGTGAGAGTAGGGTCCTATGAGTCTTTTTGTTTCAAGGTACGCGCCGATGGCTTTGTGTCTTTAGTTCTTGATGTGTTTCGTCAATCGAAGGCCTTGACTTCTGTTGACCAGGGTAAGGTGCTGCCTTGGATCTCAATCTTGTGGCGTCTGGGATGTTTGCGTCTGTGAGTAAAGACGATGGCCACACTCTTGTCGCTGTTAATCTTGATTCTCCAGTCTTTGAGCCACTCTTCCAAGTCATCAATGTAGTCTTGGAGATCATCTATTGCTTTAGTAAAGTCTGGTCCCGAAGTGAAGACTGCTGCATCATCTGCAAAGAGGCCAAGATGGATATTTTCCAGACGGGGGAAGTCGTTGAAGTAGAGGCTGAAGAGGTGAGGTCCAAGAACTAATCCTTGTGGAACACCGGCTTCAATGGGTCTTTCGCTTAAGATGGTCTGGTCATCTATGGGCTGGATGGTGGTCTGGTGATCTATTTTCACGCCAAATGTTCTGTCTGAAAGGTAGTAGTGGATTAGGGTGATAAACTTTCGGGGGGATGTCCCCATGGATCGTCTTATAGAAAAGGACAGCAGGCTAAACGGTGTCAAAAGCTTTGACGACGTCGAGGAAGAGAGCTGGCAAATAGTGATTTTTGTTGAAGGCATTAGTGATCTTTTCGGCCACCCTCACAAGTTGTTGGGTAGTGGAATGCCCCTTTCGGAACCCGCATTGTTCGTCGATGATGGTGGAGTTGTCTTCCATGTAGGCAAGTAGCCTGCTTTTGATGACTCTTTCACAGACTTTGGAGAAGTCTGGCAGGAGGCTGATGGGTCTGTAACTGGCGGCCTGTTCGGGATTTTTTCCAGGCTTACGAATGAGGACAATTTTTGCTTTCTTCCAGATGCTTGGGAAGTGCCTAAAGGCAAGTACCTGGTATATGATCTTCGTGAGCAGTTAGATAGCTTTTGTCGGAAGGTGTTTTAAGGATGTGTTTTAAGGATGTGTTCGATATGCCGTCAGGTCCAGATGCTTTTCTCTTCTTTAGGCCTTTGATGATTTTCATGATGATATTGGGAGATGTGAGGTCAAGGTGTTCATGCTCTTGGGAGTTATCGTCAAGATATGTTTTTACTTGATCTTCAACTTTTTGGATGTAGGCGTCATCGTCACAGGTATTTGGAGAGAATTGCTTAGCAAAGATTCCTTTGCTTAGCAAAGGAATCTGCAAAGATCTCCGTCTGCACAGCTGGGTTATAAGTGGGTCCAGAGGGTCCTTGAATGGCGTTAATCTTGGGTTTCTTCTTTTCGAGGACGTTCCCGAAGTTCCAGATGGAGTTATCATCTACTCTAAGTGATTCCAGTTTTAAAGTCCATCTCTGGATTGTGTAGTCGCGGATTTTCCTTCTGAGCTCGCGTTGTAGTTTATTGTAATAGGTCTTGTCGTCTGGTACTCTGTAGTCTCGAGCTATCTTCCTAGCACTATTCTTTTCGTGGACGTGTTTCCGGATTTCCTCGGTGAGTTTAAGCGGGTTTACGGGAGTGGTGTAGGTGTCTTCAGTGGCCTCAGTCAGGTCAGTGAGGGTCTTTACTGCTGTTTCAAGTTCAGTGATGTTGGAAATAGCTGGAATGTTCTGTAACTTGTTTTCAGTGAATTGAGCGAAGAGGTTCCAGTCGGTCTTTTGTTTCTTGTTGGTTGCGTAGTAGAACTGAAGGTCAATGTCCATGATTACAAGGTTGTAGTCAGAATCGAGTTCAGGAACCATGTGGATGTCGAAGTCTGGCATGCGGCCTGCCACAACGGCTATATTCAGGACGTCTGTTGTAGTCCGGTAGTAATGAGTGGGCTCCAATGGCGCACAGATGTTTACCAGATTTTGGAGTTGGTACCTTTTTAGCTTGTTTCCATTTGTGTTGGCACGTCTTGAGTTCCAGGTGGGATGCTTGGAGTTCAGGTCCCCAGCGCAGATGGTGGTTATTCCGCTCTTGAGTACTGTATCCAGATCTGTTGGGAGTAGAGTCTTGTTAGGTGGTTGATAGGCTGAGACGATCTTGAGAGGGCTGCCGTTTGGTACTTCAATCTCAATAGCAACAGCTCTCAGGTTGGTAAACGTGGGCATGGGTGAGATCTTGCTGTGGAGGCTGGTTTTCAAGCAGACCTCGACTCCCCAGGAGCTGATAGGAGTGGGCCTGTCTTTTCTGTGGCAGTGGAAATTTTTAATCCTGACTTCTTGCTGTGGCTTGAAGTGAGTCTCTTGAATGAGTAGAATATCCAAGTTCCGTTCTTCTGTAAAGTCCCTAACTTCTTTGGCTTGATTGGAGATGCCGTTTGAATTGAAAAATGCAATGCGTAGTAGGTTTTTGGTGGAGTTACTATGGGAAACCATGTTGACCGATTACTTGACTTATTTCATAGGCAGCTTCTAGGAAGATGATGGTTTTGTAATGTGGTCCTTTGGCGGTTGGAAAGTCCTTGAAGGCTTTCTTGATGATTCTCCATATTTTGGTTAAGTCGACGGTTTTTACGAAGTCCATGATCATCTTAAAGAGGTTTTCAGGTGTTTGTGCTTCTTCCTCTTCTGATTGTTTCACTACCAAGCAACCTTCTTGACGGTTCAGGTACTGGAGGGCAACTTGGCCCTGGAATAAATCTTGGCGTTGGCAGTTTAGTTGACAGTGCTGGAAGCAGATGGTTTAGTGGCAGACAAGGAGGAGGTGGTAGTAGAGATGCAGCAGGAGGCAATGGTGGTGAAACAGCTGTTTCAGAATTTGCTGCAATCTCTGCGAATGTGACGAAGTCATTGGTTTTCTTTGATTGGAAAGTGGTGGGAGTCCTGGTTGTCGGTCGCTTATCTTGGTGATGTCTAGGCTGCGGGTAGGATTTGCATCCGCGAGAAGAAGCTGAGTGAGCTCTTTTGCAATTTGCGCAGGTGGCCGGGTCTTCTCTGTTTACGGCACTCCCTGCTGCAGTGGTGGTCACCGCACTTGACGCAGAGAGGCGTTTCTCTGAACCAGCTTGCGAGTGGTCGAAGCGTTGGCATCGAAAACATTGGATTGGTCCTTTTTCCGCCTGTAGGATTCGACTTGATCGATGGTGTACATGATGTTAGTAACCTCGTAGATCTTTTCAACAGCTTTGGTCTTTTCCAGGGAGACGAGGAATAACGGCAGGGCCTTGTTTTCTTTTCCTTTTAATTGTGAGATCTTAATGACCGGAAGATCCAACTCCTTAAACTCACTCAGAAGGTCTCCTGTGATGATGGATTCAGGTAGGCGGCGTATGACAACCGGCATAGTTTTCTCGGATGGCAGTCTGAAAAAATGGTGGTCTACTTTCTCTTGATCCAGGAGTCTGGTGGCTGCTCTGTAGCCTTCTTCTATGGAGGTTTTCAGTTGGATATGGGAGGATCCAGTGGTTGCCATAAATTTGTGACCTAGATTGGTCTTCAGTTTCCCGGTAACTTCTACACAGTTGCAACTCTTGTCGATGTTTATGGGTGTAATCTTCACAGTCCTTCGAGGAGCTTCAGTGGCGGCTTGGTAGTCAGAGGTGGAAGGTTAGCTTTGAGTCGCGGCTTCAATCTGGTTTATCTACTGTGGTTGGGAAGCAGTGGCTTCATCTTGGCTTGAGATGCTCAAGCACCTCATATATATCTCATATACAATCAAATAGCCCACCAACATCATCGTCCAATAATATTTCACCACAAACAACCTCCTCACCAACACTCATTCCTAGACCACTTACGCTCAAAAACCTCTAACAAAAACCAACTCCACCCACCACCATACCCCAATCCATTAAAAAAAACCCACCCAAGCTGACCCACCACAACCAATATTTATCTACAAACACAACAAAACCTTTAAAATATTTGAAATATATATGGACACAATGATCCTACTAGCATTACTAAACAATGTCTCTCAAGGAACTCAAATTATCATAGACGCAATGCTAAAAGCCAAACAAATAGTCCTACAAAATGCCTAATATCAGTCAAGACTCCCTCTACATAATCTTCATTAATATTGATGGAATTAAAAAAAATCCATGACTTCAGAGATTTCCTAATTGAAAAAAATTCTGACATTGCTCTTCTGAAACCCAACTAAAATCAACTGACAAACTAATCTTCCCAAATTATAAAACATACTGGTTTGACAGAGTTCAACAAAATGTTAATACAGCAGGTGGTATTGCAATACTAATAAAAAGTAACCTAATCCATTCCTATGCTCCAATAAAAACAAAAAATATAGAAGCCACATCAATCTACCTTAATAATACTACAATAGGTAAGTTAAAAATCATTGCCATCTACCACTCGCCAAAAAAACCCATGCTCGAAGAGGACTTAAATGCACTACTCTTCGACAATATACCCATCATAACAGCAGGTCATTGGAATGCCCAATATCCCACCTGGAACATACAAAAGGAAGGTAGTCGCCGCTGCCCAAGGGGTAGAATACTGCATAAGTACATTAACACATACAATAACATTTTCGTACATGCACCAAACTCACCCACACATTACACCCCTGCTAAAAGCCCCACTATCATTAACTTTGCTATATTAGCAAAATTCTTTGGCAATATTTCCACCAACACTACTGATGATCTTGACTCCGACCACCTCCCAGTTCACTTCAACATTGACATAACACTTGAAAAAACCCTTCCTCAACTACTAAAAGCCACTGACTGGCAAGCATATACTGATTTCTTAGTAACTTACCTCCCCCACCCCCATCAGCAATAAATACCAAAACTCTCGAAAATCAGGTCAAAACATTCATCACATACATCCAATATGTATTAAAACACCCTTCGAAAAATCTACTACCCATAAACAACTACGAACTTCCTACAAAAATTAAAAAATTCATTAAATTGAAATGTTATTACAGAAGAAAATCCCAAAAAACTAAACAAATTAGCTATAAAAGACTGTATAATGATACAAAAACCAAATTATCCAAAATCATCACCAAACATAGAAACATCAAATGGAATGAAATTCTCTTAAATCTTTCTACCCAAGACAACTTACTATGGAGACTAAAGAAAAACCTCCTAAACAAAAAAAATCCAATATTTGCAATACACGGAAAAAGTGGAATGGTTTGTGATGATAAAAACTAAAGCTGAGGAAGTTGAAGGCGCCAGGAAAGCCTCCACATTGGAGAGATTTCAGAGCAAACTTTTGTTATTTTTGAACTTATTAAAAAACAAGCAATAAAACGGTCCGGTACTGGATTGTTCTTTAGTCTGTGTTTGAACGATTCTGTTGCTTCTAAAAGGCTTAAGTCTTCAAGGCAAATTCTGTGGATTCTTTTTAATTGAGAAATAATAATATTGCGTTGAACTTTGATGCTGACATTATACTCGAAGCTAGACAAGGCAATCACCTTAAATGGGAATTCCGTTCTTTTTGTCATAAATGCAAGTCCTTGCACGGGACTCTTTATCCAATTCTATATGTCGATCTAAAAAATTAACGCAACTACCGTTGTTAGTCTTTTTTATCTTAAGTTCATTAGAATAGATGTTTGTTTGTTTTTTGGTTTTACGGCTCAAAGACTACAGTGGTCATGCTGCGCCGGGACCTACTGTTTTCCGAGGAATCCGAACCTCTTAAGGCCTGGGGAACCAAACCCCGGACTACAGTGAGCAGTGCGATCTTTTATGAGATCTCTGAGTAAGCGTTCTTTTTGCACTGCTGGGAGTCGAACCCGGATTAGCCGCGCAATAGGAGAACGCGTTACCACACTGCGCCACCGCAGGGCCTCATTAGAATAGATGACATTGGTCAATTCATGGAAATCTGGACGGTCGAAAAAAATAATGTCATCCATATACCTAAAGGCTGTAACATCCAAATGCTTCTGTTTTTGCTGATGAAAGTGCAAAAAAATATTGGCAAGAGAGCTAGAGAAGGGGCATCCGATAGGGATCCCCTTTAATTTGTTTGAAGAGCTGAACACCACTGAAAAGCACATTGTTATGCAGACAGTAGTTAAAGAATTTAGTCCAACGACTTTTGTCAATATTAATAATAGCACTATAATTCAAAAATAAAAAGTCTCTCAATTCATCCATATGGTCTGGAGGTAAACTTCTAAACAGATGCACAAAATCAAATGTATCTATATTTGTACGTCACAGGAGCTATTTCTAAGGTAATTTAAAACTTCCGAGCTATTGTAGATAATGAAGGATTTTTTCTCCCTATTTTATCTTAGGTAGAATGCGCTTGAGGATACATTGAAATGCACCGACAGTAGATTTATTATAAGCCGAAGATCTGCAAGTAATAAATCTAAAGCCAACGGGCTTTTTGTGGAATTTAACATTGATGAAAAGGTACTGAAAATTGAAACGTCCAACAGGTAGATTCAACCTCTTGTGCTGGGCAATAATACGTTTTTTTTAAGTATATTAATATCGCCGGACAGTTCCTTGAAAGTAGAGTTGGAATGGTATTCAGCAATAAGTGCTTCTTTGTAGAATTTTTTACACACAATACTGAAGTTGTTGCTGGCTTTGTCAATGGTAGAGATGATAAACTTGCCTCTGACTTCTTTAATCTGGTGATTAATGGTTTGGTGGCATTTTTCATGTAATGTGAGTACACCAATTGATATTTTGAATGATTAAGAGGTAATGATTTTGATAATGATTGAGGTAGTGATAACGATTGAAACATTAATTTTGATAATAGTCCTTAATGACTTAAACCCCCATATTCAATTTACCTTAGAGGTAGAACATGAGGGATGTTTGCCATTTTTGGACGTGAGGGTCACCAGAGGAGACAATGGAAGCTTGTCAACCTCTGTATATCGAAAGCCAACTCATACGGACCGGTACTTGGATTTCCGCTCGTATCATCCAACTTACCACAAAGCTTCTGTTGTGAGGTCTCTGACACGTCGGGCCCTCAAACACAACAACAATGTTGAGTTGAAAGATGCTGAGGTATGGAAGGTAAGGAGAGCGCTTGTAGATAATGGCTACCCGAGCAAGTTTATCGCTCGAAGATCTAATAATGGACATAGAGAACTTGTTGAGGAGAGACAGACTAGAGGGACGGTTGTTTTGCCATATGTGGAGAGGACTTCTGAGGAGATTGCGCGTATTCTTAGGAAATCTGACATCAGGACTTACTATAAACCTACATCGACTTTACGTGACCTGTTGGTGAGAGTGAAAGATCGAGTTCCAATGGATGAATTGACTGGAACAATTTACCAGATACCCTGCAAAGACTGCGAAAAAGTATACACTGGCGAGACGGGAAGAACTGTTTGTACTCGCAAAAAAGAACATCATCGTGCTGTGGAGAAAGGTGAGATGACTAATCTTCTGGCAGAACATGCCTGGGAGAAAGGTCATGTTCCTGATTGGAAAAGTACAAAAGTTCTTCATAAAAATGTAACTTCTCGCTATTGTAGACTTTTTCTGGAGTCTTGGGAGACTTTTCGAATGCGAAGTAAGGCGATGAACATCGCAAAATCGATGCCTGAACCTTACCGCATTTTTGCTAGGAGATGGGGGAAAACCAGTTTCAGACGGAGGTGGGGGGAGGGATTACCAAGTGGGGAACAGTTCTTAGAAAATCCAGATTCAGGCAGGGGGAAAAACCCGAGTGCGGGATAGCTTTGGGGAAAACCAAAGTTGGGGTATAAATACCGAACACCTACACTTCCTTGACACTTTCGCTTGATGAAGGGAACAGTAGTTCTCGAAACGTTGCGAATATTTTTGCAGACGGTAAATATCTTTTACCTTCTTCATTTGTATTTCGTATATTCCGACCAGTGTCAAATTTTACTAGTTATGGTAAGCCCTGGTCAATCTTTGTACGTTGTTGTCAAGCCTAAATTTTGTTCCTATCCTGTTTGCTGTGTCGTATGTCCGTCCGCATCCCAGTTTAGGTCCTTTTATTTTTCTAATTTTTTAAAAAGAAAATTTTTCTTTTTATTGCTACTCGTTCTTTGCTGCTTGGAATGTCAGGAAGCACTGGAATTTTTTAGCTTGAACTAATTTCCATACAGAAACATTCCATTCCTTTCCTTAGGGCCCACGTATTTGGAGCCTCCCTTGAAAACGTTCCTACACGTGTCCTTTTTCCATTTATTGTACTATTTTCTTCAAATTTACTCATATCCTTATCTGAAATTGTTAATTTTAATTATTTGCTGTATTTTTGTGTATCCTGTTATTTGTTGAGTTCATTGTTGTGACTTTTATGCTAATTTACTGCTGTTATGTTTATTTTTATTATTTTTGATTTTTACTGGGTTTCTACTATCTCTATTTCTATCAACTTCTTGTCATCTAAATTCTACGTAATTTTCCTTACAGTTTCAAAAAGTACTTATTTTCATCATAAAAAATGCAATTGCAGCTTTTGCGCAGTCACCTTTTATGAATTTAGCTTTTTTTAATTACTTATTCTTTTTGCCATCTACTTTTTTAATTTAGATTTATCTTTAACTTGTTTTACTTCCTATTTTCCTTATTATAATGTTTATATATATACACACACTACATATTTGCATGTTTTACGTCCCAAGACTGTGCTATGAGTCATCTGGAATAGGACTGACGGATTAACGTGGCCTCCGAACCACGATATGTTTACATAGAACCAATCTTATTTGTTTACATAGCTTTGTTTACATGTAACGAAGCAACGATCAAGCTTACAGAGTCAAACCCAGCCTATCGAGACCGAAAGCGGCAGCCACTGGGACGTATTTCCCATGTAATGTGAGTACGCCAACTGATATTTTGAATGATTAAGAGGTAATGATTTTGATAATGATTGAGGTAGTGATAACGATTGAGACATCAATTTTGATAACGATTGAAATATTTATTTTTATAACAATTGAGATATTTATTTTGATAACGATTGAGATATTGATAACGATTGAAACAATTTTGATAACGATTGAAACAAGTTTGTTAACGATTGAAACAATTTTGATAACGATTGAGATATTGATAACGATTGAAAAAATTTTGATAACGATTGAAATATTGATAAAGATTGAAACAATTTTGATAACGATTGAGATATTGATAACGATTGAAACAAATTTGATAACGATTGAAATATTTATTTTGATAACGATTGAAATATTTATTTTGATAACGATTGAAATATTTATTTTGATAACGATTAGGATGTTGATTTTGATAATGATTGAAATATTGATTTTGACATTGCGATTTTATGTTACAAGGAGAGTATGGGTCATGCTACGCCGGGACCTAGAATTTTTCGAGAAATCCGAACCTCTTAAGGCTTGGGGATGGGGGAGGGGGACCAATCCTCCAGGACTACAGTGAGCAGTTAGTCGATAAGCGTATTTTTATAACTGTTGGCAGTCGAATCAGAATTATTGGCACGATGGGTTATCGATTTTGATTTAATTGAGAATTAGATAACGTTACGGTCTATGGGTGAAGCCGATTAAGGAGATTAGAGTCGGAAATTGATCGCGCACGTGACATGAGTTATGAGGCTCGTTTTGTGGCCACATGATTAGTGGCTTAAAATGCTTAGTAAGAAATCCGCATATTTAAACTTAAAATATTACCCCGTCTTTGCAAGTACTCGTCTCTATATCACAGACATCATCAGGATCACTTGGACATCTTGCTCCAGCAATATTTGGTGATACATCACCAGCATTTGATTGAGCAAATGCGGCCACAAAAGGACCCTATAGATAAATTTGTTGTGAGACATTTAGAACTATTATATTTATTAATTATTATCATTGTTACAAGAATTGATGTTACAAGAAACTTCTATGGAATACAAAGAAAAATAATATTTATATATAGCAGGAGAAAATAACCATTATAACCGAATAGTATTTCCTAGATTAACATTTATGCTCGAACACTTAACTCATGCAGAAGTAATACGAGGACGTAACACTATCTAGAATAAAGAAGGTAAATACAATTTTACTAAGTCTACAACGTTGGATTTACATTCTCTATTTATGTAATTCATATAATTGTAGTTCTCGAATTGAAACGTTTAATGATTGGAACGTGGTGGTAAAATATTATTTACGTATATTTAATTAAACTTCGTATCAACTCGGAACTCGTTCCCATGAGTTTCAGTTCAATTCGAGAACATTTATTACTATAAAGAAATTTGTGGTGCAAGGCAGCTGAGATCATGCTGCGCCAAGACCTACAGTTTTCCAAGGATTCCGAACCTTTATCATCTAAGGAATTGAACCCCAGACTGTGGATTTGTAGAAAAAAAGGAAAGCACTGTTTATCATCCTATCAGGAATCAAACCCAAAAATGTTCACATAGTGATAAGCATTATCGAAGACAATGCGGATAGTAGGACATAGTACATGGTCCTGTTCTTTTTTCACCACATAAATATAGAAAGATCTTACTTGAATAAACTTCTCTAGCAACAATATTTAATTACAGTTGGATATGTTGTCTTTGGTTCACCTGAAACAGGAGTTCTGAAACCCTTCACGAAAAAATACTCCATTTTTTTCTCTAGTACTGTTCATTTAGAACCATAATAGAAGAAATTGTGCTGTTTTCTTTAAATTTCCATTCATTTATCTCCATAGTATATTGAAAATGCGACTTAATAAATTAAACGGTCCTTTCCGATCACCAAGCTTCAATTTAGATACCATCAAGCCTATTGGAGATGTTTTTCTTTTATAGTTGTGAGAAGCAATGGTGTATGTGTGTGAGTAGGTCTACTACTTCTGTAATCCGGAAGGTGGAATGTGCAACGTACTCTGCACTGTAATTCCATTTAACAGCATACGTGATTCACATTCTCTCCTATTTTGCTTATCGTTGTACGCCAATAGTCTTCGATAAATTTAGTAGTTCTCCGCTTACCTAGAGACTGGAAACTTTTTTTTTAATTACAGATTTTGCACGCAGTTCCACTTTTTGTCCCGTTCAACTACTTTTTATTGCCTTTGATAATAATAGTTGTTACATATTGCGCTAGTATAGCAGTTTGTTGATATCTGCATTTGCTTTGAGCACCTACCACAAACGTACGCTAAATATTAGTAAAATTGTTTTGCTTAACTGCGCCGTTAATAACATTCAGTACTGAAAATATTCCCAATCCACCTTATGTAGTCGAAGTGGCATGAAAATTGCGTAGCATCTTTGCCTGAAGTAATCTATTGGCACTAATATACGGTCTAATTGTACATTGAAATGCCAAAAGTCATGGGATGGCAGTATGCAAATTTACAAGTGGCGCTTGAATCGCGTTAAAAACTTATAAAGAGTCGAATGGTTGTCAGTGTTGTCTGTTGGATTCTTGAATGTCTTGTAAAACGTTGAGTAACATGATAATGGCTGCCCGAAGAGATTTAACAAAGTTTACACTTCGAATGATTGTTGGAGTTCGATGCATGGGGCATAGCATCTCAGAAGTTGTTGCAACCTTTAAGATTTCTTACTCCACAGTGTCAAGTGTGTATCGAGAGTACCTCATAAAAGGCATTACCTCTCACAAGGGACAACGCAGTGGCCATCCACGTCTGTTGAATGACTGAGACCAGCGACGCATGGCAATGGCGGATCCCACTACAACGTCAAGAACCCTAGCACAACAATTAGGGTTTGTTGCACAACAACCTGTATTAGCACGTACCATTCGAAATCGTCAGTAGCTGAGGAGAATTTTTGGAAGACGTCTACTTTTGCGATCAGCTTTGACTCTACATCACAGGAGTATGCGGTTGCAATAGTACGTTAAGCGCCGGACATGGACAAACAAACGGAGCGACATTGTCTTTTCAGACAAATCTCGATTCTGCCTATAACACTATGATGGTCGTATCTGAGTTTGGCAGCGCAGCGGCGACAGACTGCATGACTTCTGCATTATGCATCGTCATACCGGTTCGTCACTTAACGTTAGAGTTTGGGCTGCCCTTGGATTTTACTCCCATGCCCGCCTAATCCGCATTGCCGACACAATCAACAGCCAGCGTTAGGGAAATTCAAGTATTACGTAAGCAATATTTTGGCCATTTTATACCCCCACCCTTATTAAGCAAAAATTAACATTGGCTAACATAGGAAAATAAGCGCAACAGCAACCCCCCAACCCCAAGGTACTTACGTAAAACTTGAACGCTTTCTTACAACTGTGGAGTTTTGGAACCTGTTGTTCTTCCCTACCTTCAAGGCTTGCCTGCGGCTAAGTTTCAACAGGACAATGCGTGTCCGCGCATGGCACGCAAATTTCAAAACTTCATTTACCACCAGGTTACACTGCTGCCATGGCCCGCCCATTCTCTAGATCTGTGGCCCATTAAACACGTCTGGCAAACCAATGACTAGAAACTAGGGGCCCAGCATATACCACCCGCGGCTACGCTAGATGAACTTTGGTAACGTGTGGAAGCAGAATGGGCTGACATACCCCAATCATATATTTACAGTCTCTTTCAATGCCGAGGCGTGTCTCAGCAGTTATTGCCAACCATGGCGGCTACACAAAATACCGATTTCTTTGTGGCCCGCAAGTCGTATGGGGCTGTATTTTCAATAAGTTCACCCTTGTAACTTATGCTACTTGTCCAGTAAATATGGCTTTAACAGTTCTTGTCCTTTATGGTGTTGCATTTTGGTTGGCCACCCCAGTGTATATAGATAATATTAATATTTAAAAAAGTTAGAGTTATAAAGTTCTAAACTTCAATAGAATTAAAAATGACTGTTTATTTACACTATTAAATAAATTAGATGTGTTTTCAATTGATATACATATGAGTAAGGAAAAATACTATTGTCCATCGTGGGTAAAATCTTCCGATTACTATTAAACTGTCCACCCTTCTCCCATGAATGATGGCAATATTATAGTTTAAAATGAACACTCACCTTTCCTGGTAACGCAGTATAACCATTAACAACTTCTTCAAATAAGAGAGAAGCCACTCCTTTGTTATCACTACTGATTAGATGGTTAGAGCTATTCATACTCGTTGGATGTACAGCAAACCAACTAAAATTGTTAAACAAATAGTTAAAGTAACATAACTTTGAACAATAAATGCTAGAAAAATTGAGATAACAATGTTTCATGAAAATAACGTGAAATCAAGTTTTGTAAACTAAAAAAAATGAACAGATATATTTAAAAGTTTCATATAACGTAGTTTAGAGATCATACTTCAATATTCCCAACGGTTCATTATTCAGATCCGTAAACTTTAGGAGAAACATTTTTCTATCGACATTTTCTTTATACCTAACAACAGAAAAAAGTAACAAAAAATATTTCATTACAGTAAAATATATATATCGTGTTGTAATAATATAGACTAAGGGAAATCTCTATTTAAAGGATGATTCCTCTGATTTCCAGTCCCTTTGATTAGGGAAACATTCATCTCCGAAGAAGGGATACCTCTATTTAAGGGACAAAATATCCGGTCCGTGTCCTTAATTGGGAGGTAACATTGTATAGTTTATGATTCATGTATTTGAAAAGTGTAGGAATTAAAGATTCTACACAGCACTTCAACCATATATTAATATTATTGCATAATTTCGCATTTCATGTTGTGTATGGACGATTTCTTTAATTATCAGGTCAAGAGCCTCACATAAGTAAAGTTTTTTTTATATAATATGGGCTGTCCTCTAAAGTGCAACTCTCTGAAGAACTGCCACCAAATTAAAAAAAAGTTGCACTCATTATTATTATTCTTAAGGGAAAATGATGGCAAAGAAAGCAAATATATATATATCGTTAGTTGGTGATTAGTGCAAATTGGCGTGATACTTTTCTCTTTCTTCAGGAGGATTATTGGCATATGCTGTAGGGCTTCTGTTAATACTGGCGTTGTAGACATCACCTTCTTCCCAGTAGATATAACCTGGTTTTATGTTCTCATGCGCTCGTTCCACGCTCTGTAACATAAAATAAAGGTAATTATTCTGTATTATATAATGTAACACAATTATGACGAGAACTGAATTGCTGGTTGTATGAATCTTTATTGATTCGCATGATTTAATATACATGTGAATATCCACTGGGGCGTTAACAGCGAACGACATGAGGACTTATGATTTTAGGTGTGTATAGGAATCTAGTTTTTTTTTATTTCTATTGCAATGATGTCATCTAATCATGGAAATATTCGACGAATTTTAAATGGGATCACGATCTGCATTCTTTGCTTTGGAATCAGCATCGTAATGTGTGATATAAAAGATTCTTTGCTTCCTTAAAAACGTCGTATATAAGTAGTTTTAGGCAGAATAATGGAAGATATTATGTCTGTATAAATGACTATACTGAACTTGACTTGTAAACGTTTAATTGAATCTACTGATTTTGGAAAAGATTTTATTCATAATGAAAAAAAAACATAAAAAATCTTTAAGATCTAAAATGAATTAGCTTCCCCCTTATCATATTCATACAAATTTTTGTTATCAACAACGTCTGTCTATCTGTAATGTGGTTCGATGCACCTGAAGTTTGTAACCTTTTAAGAATATTGTGCCAAAGGAATGTTTCAGTTATTTTACGTGCCAGCCTATACTTATAAAATTGAGAATATTTATTTTACTAGCCAATTAATAATACAAACTAAGTAAAGTTTTTATTACGTTCCTCACACACACAAATTCCTTTTCTTGAAAATGCGTTTGTACACTTTGCATACCATTTACAACAGTTTACAAATATAAAGCTCAACCAGCCCGATCCTTTTAGTGTAGGAATTTGTAGTTCCTAGTCCAAGGAGTTTAGAAAGAACGACTATCAATTAGTTGATTTTTGTAGAAGACGTATTTTGACAGTATTACTTACAAACTAACCTTCTACAAACACTGCCACGTTGCTTTGTTTTGAGGTGGAAGATGTAAATGTAATTGGAGAGGTGGGGACAAGGATAAAAAAAATTTGAATGGAACTAGAACTAACTGTTGTTCAAGAGATCAGTTAGTCTTCGGATTTACTGTTTCATAGACTTTTGTGACCGATATACAGTATATCCAGCAATATCCTTCTTTAAGAGATATGGAAACGGGAATGAATTCTATTTGAAAATATTTCTTTTGAATTTTAACAACTATGTTCGGGTTTTTGTTTTGCTTTTAAATCACTCCCCGTGCCATTAAAAGAGGGTCCGCATGGCATATATATATGGCACATTAATATGTGCAAACACCGATAAAAGGCACTTTGTTAAAGTGCAGATAATTAATTTTTCAAGTTTTAAAACACCAAGAAATAAGTATTATGATGCTGTAGAAATAAATTAAAATATCTTTTAGATTTAAATAAATAAATTTAAATTTAATTAGCGAGGAAATGAAGTTAAGGTCACGGTGTGCCGAGCCAGGGGCGGCTTAAGGACCAGGCGACCCAGGCGGCCACCCGGAACCCTCGTTTGTATGAGGGCGCCAAACTGAAGTCAAGTTCAATTTTTTTTAATTGACCCAACAGTAGAAAATCTCTCTAAAAAGAGTTTAGAGAAATTATTTCCGAGACTTTTGGCCACTTTTATAGCATACATTATAGCTCACTGTGCATCCGTGATAATCTGTTTTCGCCGGAGGAGGGGGGCGCCAAAAAGCAATTCGTTCCAGGCCGCCAGGTTTCAAAATTAACCTCGAGCGGCCCCTGGCAGGGGCTAACAGTTTTCGAGGAATATGAAAAACCTCTAATACCCAGGAAACCAAATCTCTAACTACGATGGGCAGAAAAACGGCGCGTGTTCTATGATATAACATTGGAATTGAA
>QLNU02015360.1:84492548-84503826 GCA_006491805.2 Dysdera silvatica | reverse complement strand
AATGTAGTTTAACTATTTCATTACGATCAGTTACTTTAATTGCAATTTCATTTGTAAGAACGAAGTTCACAATCCTTTTAATAAAGAATTTGTACTCTCTAAAAAAATATACGTCTAGAAGCTTCCCGAGAGCTGTTGTTCCCGGAGGAATTTATAATTTTACGAAAGCTGTCTTACATCAGCTGTCTTTATCAGCTGTCTTACATCTTGGTGAATTAAATATGGACTTAGATTATATAGTATGTGGTTCATTATTGGGCAGTGTTGGTTATTACATTGATTTAGGTATTACTATATCTGGTCGCCATGATTTTTCTGACCATTCTGCTAGAATCGTTTCAAAGGCCAATAATAAATGTTATATGTTGTTACGTGCATTTTCCAGGTGTAATCTTTCTACTTTAGTTTTGGCCTTTAATACATATAGTCTTCCTTCATTGGAATTTGCATTTCCAGTGTGGAATCCTTATAAGTTTAGGGATATTAGGATCATGGAGTTTCCTCTTAGAAGATTTACTAAACGTTTACCTGGATTGAAGGATCTTTCTTATAGTGACCGTTTGGCTGTCTGTGGGGTTCATTCATACGAATGGCGTCGACTTGTAATTGATTTGAAGCTATTCTATAAATTGATCCGCGATATGATATATTCTGATCACGACCGACCTCTGATAGCTATGGCCTCTCCTCGGGTTTCAAGGGGCTATCCTTAAAGGGTCGTTATTCCAACTGTAAGGTTAAATTCCCGTTTTTAATTCTATATAAATAGAGTTGGACGTATTTGGAATGTATTGCCCGCTGAGCTTGTACGTTGTGCTAGCTACCGAAAATTTGTATCTGCTCTGGACATGACTGACTTGTCTCAATTTTTATATTGTTTTCCTTTTTAGGATTTATATTGTGTACTATTCTGTATGTGCCATGTTTGTGATTTTGATTTATTAATCGATTTTACTCTCAGTGTAATTGTATGTATCCATCTGAGTTTTAATAGATTATTATTATTATCTTACGATCCTATATATTGTAATAATCAGTGCCTGAGAGTAAAAGTAAATTTATTCAACCAACCTGCAGTTTCTGATGATTTATCTGGTACGTAGTATGCTTATGGCCATAAGTTAAAGGATTCTGCCGGTACGCATATTTGCCGCTGTCGTAATGAAAAAGAAAGCAAACAACAATGTTATCTCTTAATCCCAATACAAAACAAATAAAAAAAAATGAAAAAAATAAGCAGTGAAGAAAGATGAAAAAATAAGAAATAAAAAAATAAAGAACACTGAAAGTCTCCTAAAACCATTGTAAATCACTGTCCGCAGTTGGAGTTCGAAGAAATAATTATTGTGTGTGTTATTTCTGAAAACATTATTATTATTACTTTTTCTCACCAAAAGAATGTTGTTAGACAATAAATACGGCACAAAGAAGTCATTTTGATGATGTTATACGTGGGAGGATCATTGGGAGATTAGAGGTTGCTTATAATTAAACTCGCGGTAAAACTAACATTGGCACATCGTTAAGGCCCACGGCGACCTATTCACGCCCGTGCAACAAGTATTCGTTCGCGAATTGGCGAAAAATGAGGTAACCCTCATTTTTCGCCAATTTATTTTTTTACACTATTAGGCTATTTATCGCCTAATTTGGAATACAGAAAAACGCGGTTGCCAAAATTCCAGGCGCGAAATTTCCCGCCAAGTGAATAAAGTCCTCTGAGTGGTCAGTTACTTGAATGACTCCATCGCTCGCTATATTGTTTTTTTCCTAAATTTGATAGGTACCAGCTTTTAATTGCACATATATGCCTATGTTTCGTGTATTTGAGCATTATTTTATTGTTTTATGTACGAAATGTATCTTCTATTAACTCTCTTAACGTAATAGAGGGCGAACTATATTGCACTGGCGAAATCATAATGCTTTGAGCCTTGTCAGTGTACCAGGTTAGCTTTACCGCAAGTATGGATACAAATATTCCAAGAACAGAATATTACGCTAAGCGTCATTTGTAGAATTTGGAGATTGGGTACTTACGTATTAACGGGCCGTCAGCGCCATTGTACTACAACTGGCAATTGTTTCATGGGACAAAAATCGTAACTTGGAAACACTGTTTTGGATTTTATCATAAAAACACTTTTAAAATAGGTACATCACTGTCACTTTATTTGTTGTTTAATTATTATGCAAGTATTTTTACGTTATTTTTTCATGCAATTAGTACACTTACCTGAATCATAGGAACCGAACTGGGGGGAGACCTCCCCATCTTCGCGACTCGTGTCCGATTGGATCACATTCGATATGCGCTGCCTGAATCAGTAAAATGTGGAATCAATGTTATGTTGAATTTGTATCGTTTATTTTTACATGCACGCTTCAGAAGCTTGGCATAATTATAAGATCGCTAAATAAGATCAGTGGCCGCTAAAGCGTAATATAAGTAATATAACTATAATACGTAAGTACCGAGGCGAATTGAAATTCCCGGAATTTATGGAAACATAGCTTTTCCATCTTGTTCTTGAAAGGAGGTAATAGATTCCCATTTGTTGCTCGGAAGTTCAAACAAACGCATTGTAACAGCAATTTACACGTTCATTTCTCACTTAAAAGTCCAAACCGGAAAATCAATGCCACAAATTCACACTTTCAAAGACGACAAACATCCAAGGATTTACGATTTTTTTACGAACAATAGCGATGAAAACTGCTATCACTTACAATTTTTTCCAATCCTTACATTTCTAGGGGAAAAAAATTGTGGCTGACGACCCGTTAATACGTAAGTACCGGAGAGGGTACTATAGGTGTTCGAATGCAATATGATTAAGGTCGCACATGTGGACCCTGTGGTCGCACAACAAGAATCGTTTCAATATGTAATCTGTAGGCCATATGTAAAATGAAATCTTGAAGGACTTTTATAACTGTACAAAATTAGTTTTCATACCAAATTTTGAAAATATGAAACGTTATAATGCAGGAGCATAGTTTTCCCTAATTTATGCTAATTATCTTATTTTTGGTCCACTTGAGGTAAGTTTTAATTATCTACAAATGTCATGACTGGCTACCCATGACCCATTTGAACACCAGCTTATCTATAAATATACAAGGACATACGAGTGATAAAATTGACATTCGTTGCCTTTTATTTTGCGATAAATATATTTTCATATAAATATGTTTGCATATTTGTTACAGTATTTTGCTAAATTCTCTAAAATGTTCTAAGTTTGACCTCTATTATACCCTATTAAAGGAGATAAATATATAAAGAAAATAATAGCAGATTACTCGTGGCAAACGGAATAGGAACCATTTTTAATCGGAATAGAACATCTGCTCATTTTTTCTTTATTCTGTTTAATTAAAAGTTCAATTAAAATGTTCTATTACAAATACAATATTCCATATGAACGTACCCTTACGAACGTTTTGGGAATTTCAAAAATCAATTCTATAGTACTAATTGTCTGAAATTGCATTTACTGGATGAGATTTAGCAATACATAGTATACAGATAAAGGTGTTGCATGTATGATGAATAAATTATAGTAAGGCCACTGCAGTAATAGTATAATTGCTTTAATTTTCACTCGGTACAAAGATATTTTAATCTTATGTGTGTCTTCATTTCTGATTTTTTAGTATTGAATATACACAAATACAAATTAATTTTATTTTCATACATATGTGTATAGATTACATACATACATGCATGATGGATTACATGCTAAAACTATAGGTTAATATACATACAACCTAAAAACTTTAGCCATTTATGTTTCGTTAAATAAGAAATATTTTTGAGTGTATTTTTAAATTGTTTTATTGGTATAACATTTTTATTTCGTCTAGTATGTTGTTCCAATTATTTAATCCATAATAATTTATATTATCTTTTCTTTTATATCATATTTATGATTATTTCATACCTCAAAAACATACATTAACGAATTGGTATTATGATTATCCTTTAGATGGAATTTTAATCAGTTTCTCCTTTTGGTTCCCGAAGTCACGTTTAAGATCCTTCGAATTGTTTGAACTTTAATTTTCTTTCTAAATCAATTATATTCTAAAGTGGTGTGTCTTTGTTTTTGGTATTTAAAATAGGCCACCTCCTCTAGATTCTCTAACCGATTTGTATGAATATCAATTTTTCAACGACTCGTAGAGAATATCCGGAATATTTTATTCCTCTACCATTTAACAAAGTTGCAAGCACATTAGAGAATTACACAAAGAATCTGTAGAATTTGTTATACACATACCTCCCAGATTACTTTTATGAAGGAAATACCAATATCATGACGTCCCAGTGGTTATATTTGCCGCCTTCTATCCCTTTAAACTGGTTTCCAGTCACAGTTAACTTGGCTCTTATAAATATGTCGTGGTTTAGAGGTCACTTTAATCCCCCAATTCAGTCACAGATTATCTATATAAGACTTGTGGCGTATAATATACAAATATTGAATGCCAGAAACATAAAAACTGTCACCTTTCACTCGCACGGTAAATCAGAGGTTGCGCCCTGCAGTGGTAACGTATTCACATAGAGTGCCGTTATCCTGGGTTCGACTTCCAGCAGTGCAAAGAAAAAGCTTACCGACGAACTGCTCATTGTAGTTCGGGGTTGGTTCGATAGGCCTTAAAAGGTTTGGATTCCTCGGGAAACTGCAGATCCCGGCGCAGCATGGCCTTCTTGTCCTTGCGCCGTAAAACAAACAAATTGTCCTCCTCCTAAATCAGAGAGTCGTGAGAATTGCAAGAAGAGCCGGAAAGACGAACATTTCTTCTTGCCGATGATTATGAGTCAGGTAGTTTTAACACGAATCGAAAAACATGGATTCATGAATCTGATTTTCTTAACGAATTCCCCTACGACCCCCAGCGTTAATACATGAGCTAAAAGTGACACGTAAGTGCAAAATTAAAGCCACGTAAGCTGTGTGTTAATCGCTCAGTGAGTAAAATATCAGGATGTGGACCCGAAAGTCGCTGAATCGAAGCCAGTCTGAAAAGTGCCATTCTTTTCCTCTTTCTAACTCTTGTGGGTCAAATGGCTCTACTCTGAGCTAAAAGCGAAAGATATGAATGCGAAGACCTACTATTCTGACATAAAAAGCATGTTGTGTTGTTTCAGTCGAATTCTGATTGATTGATTGATTGTTTGGCTTTTTTATGGCGCAAGAGCATCTGGGCTATACTGCGCCAAGTGAATTCTGAGAAATAGAGTAAGAAAGCTATAAAAGCGCTGCTTTTTTTATCATATTTCTCTGTAACCGGCGCACGGGTCTGTTATTACGATTTTGCCATGCCACCTTCCCCAGTCCCTAATTTCTCACCGGAATTTTATTATTATTCTTTTAACATTATCCCATCAGCCTTGAAAAGAACCAAGAACTATAAGGTAAGTCTATGAGGTATAATTAGATACTAAAAATAGCTGATTTAATTTGATAATCTAAAAATATTGCCTATGTGAAATAATAATAATAATAAAATAATCTATATAATATCCATTGAATAGAGCTAGAGATACTTGCCATTCTTAACTGCAAGTCATGCGAAAGTGTCCTGTATAAGCAAAAATCATTGGCGTAACGAGCCTTGACGGGGATTAAATATTTTCTAGGAATGGATAACGCGCTCCATTAGTTACAGGGAGGAGTTGAGTAAGCCCCCTAGCACCCCCAAATTACGTCAATGACGAAAATATAGTCATTGCTTTGTTTGCATGGATATTTGGATAATGTTGGATATAAGATATTTATTATTATTAATCTTACAAAATGTCCGGCGTTAATGAACGAATACACGAAGAACATACAGGGATAATTGAAATAGCAAAACAAAACCACAACTATAACACAAGAAACAAGAAAGAATTTAAAACTAAAACAATAAGAACTAATTACGGAAAAGGTAACATAAATTACTATGGTTTAGAAATATGGAATGAATTACCAATTGAACTAAAAAACTTTAACAAAGTTTAAAAAATTAAAAATACTTAAAAATCAAATTTAAAAGTCAACAAACTACGTTGCAAACATTATTAACCCAAAAAGTTTTTGACTTGTAATCTTTCATACAAATGATTGTACTAATATACAAGTATATCGTTTGCATGTAAATAAAAACTATTTCTAATAAAATTGTCCAAACCCAATTTAATAAAGTTAAGAAGGAATGACCAAGAGATGGCTTTTAATAAGTATCGGTAAAATTTTAAACTGAAGAATCGACTTTTTGCCGAACTATTTCTACACCAAGCTAAGCTAACACTTTTCCTGAAGCCTTGCCCCATCGAGCTATTTATATATATATATATAAAACCATCCCCAGGTGCTCTCTGCCCCATATGCCCTTAGCCTCGCCCCAGTTGCCCCTTCATCCTGGCTCCAGGCCTGGTTCTAATACTACGGGAAACTATTGTTCCTTGGGAAACATGGCCTCTGTTGTCCTTGCGCCGTAAACACGAATTTTTTTCCCTGGCATTTTTGAGCCGTGATAAGAGAAGACCAATTTTAGCGACGTAGTAAAATCGCAGTTGCAGATTTAAACAAGACTTTTTTCCTATCTCGTGACCCCCACTATGACTATTGTGCCGTTAAATCGGGTTCGATTTCGCTGGTGCTGTAAAACGCGTGCCATTTTTCTGCTGCCCTTGCTCCATAAAAATAGAACCAAACATTTTTATGCCCACCGTAGTCCGAAATTTGGTTCCCGAAGCTGCGAAGATTCAGATTCCTTTGAAAAAACTGTAGGTCTCGATGCAAGATGAAATCAACTGCCCTTGCGCCGTAAAGCACAGGCGAACATTTTCTCTCTCAATTATTAATCTATTATTTTTATTAGTCTTAAAAAAATAGTTTTTTGGTAACTATTTCTACAGAGCATTTTTTAAGATTTTGGTAATCTCTCTCAATATTGAAAAACCTATTAGCATGTGATTTTTAGTATCTGTATTGTAATGTTATGTAAAAGTGTTTTCACGTACCTTGTGCCATTTTATGATAATTTATCGTCGTCCGCTCACACTCTAATAAGCAAGTTAGACATGTTGTAACCCACGTGCTTGATGTTTGTTTGCTTCACATAAAATTGAGTTGCTCCCAATTCCACTTCGAACAATTCTTCAGTTGTAATAACTTTTAACGTCAAATGTAAGAATAACTAACCACTTATTGCGATCTTGTTTTATTACAGTAAAGAGATCGTTTGCCAGCGTTGTCTCTAAAAGTTAAAAATACGATATTTCTTTTTTATGTCCAAAATATCTAGGAACCTGCCTAATTTTATCTGAAGCTAGAAATAATGGTGAATATACGAGTATATTTGTTTGCTTGCGTTTTATAGCACAAGCTCGTCTAAATTACGCTACTCCAGGACCTACAGTTTTCTGAGGACTCAGAACCCCTTTCGCCTAAGGAATTATGCCTTGTACTTGAAGATGTAAAAAGCCCGGAAATTTTGGACACACATTGGAAACTTTAATGGGAAGAAACCAAGATAGCTAGAAGAAGGAAGAATGGGGGTGTTAACCGACCAAATTTGCGTAAAATTTACCTTTTTTCAACATTAATTTAAAAACATCTACTGGCAGTAGCATAAAAAAAATTGGGAGTTGATAAACACACTTATAGTTAATGTAAAAATGCTTTTTACATATCATAATATTTTTTTAATATTAACCATATTAATAGAATTTTTCTTTCTGAAAACACGCCGTATCAGCATCCGTAAGGTAACTTGAAAATCAAATGACAAATATATTTTTTTATAGCATAAAAATGATTGTTTTAAGTGTGTTTACTAAATGAACTGGCATTATTACAATATTCAAAGTACATACATTTTTTTAAAAATTAATAAAATATGACATATCCTATAATCCCAGAAATATTGCCTTATATTTAGTTCAAATCCAAATTTTTTAAACAAATAAGTTAAGCTCAGTTCATTTTATAGATAATAAGGTAATGAAGATTTGCAGGTACCTGTGGTCATAAGTAGCTTTTTTTTTTTTTTAAATCTTACGGGCAAATGTTAAAAGCAGAGAAATGAGAAAAACGCGATTGAATGTAACCCTTTACTTGGTTTTTAAAACATATATGTCGTCACAGTTTCAACAATAACTTTTGAGCTACTTGACGTAGAAATATTATATTGGTCTCAAAATGTTCGTAAAAGTTCAGAGACTTTTTTAAAAATATAAACAAAAAAAAACCATTTTTTTTTAAAGCTTTAAAACCCCTATCGGTAGTTCCGTCTTCACCTTTCTTCCTATTGGTCGATTCGACACAATCGATCAATAGGAAGAAAGGTGAGGATGGCACTATCTCCTTTATTCTAGCTATCTTGGTTTCTTCCCATCAAAGTTTCCAATGTGTCCAAAATTCCCGGGTTTTTTACATCTCTGCTTGTACTGCTGATCTGTAGACCAAAGCCGACAAGTATTGGGTAGAGGTCTGTAGCCAAGATAAAGAGGCAATTGTGGCAAGGCAAAGGGTTTATGGGGCACAGGGCACCCGGGGATTGTTCTATATAAATAAATAGCTCAATGGGGCAACTGGGGTCACGCCCTTTCTGGCGCCGGCTTGGCTATAGGCCTGATTGGGTACCTTCTGAAATCAAACCCCGATTATTCGCATGATAACCAAAGGTCTTACTACCAAGTCACCTCAGCGTGTGGGGCCCTTGAGTGATGCAGTGGTAACAGGCCCTCATAGCGTGGTGATTCGACGCCCAACAGTGTCAAAAAAAAGGCTTACCGACTAACTGTTTACTGTAGTCCGAAGGCTGGTTCCTTAAGAAGTTCGGATTCCTTGAAAAACTGTAGGTCCCGGCGAAGCATGACCCTTGCGTCGTAAAACACAGACAAAAGAGGCCTCATGAACCTCTTTACTCTCCTATTCTATTAGAGCCCTCTACAAAAATTTCACATAATAACTGTGATATCTTGAAATGGAAAACAAAAACTAAGTTCTCTTTTTAGAGAATATACCAAGTAGCTTGGATAGTAGCTGGAGCATATTTGATGATTTCCAGGGGCGTAATCAAACAACTCTTTCCAATACCGTCCATAGGTTCTCAAATGGGTTGAAATTGGGGCAACGAAGTAACTACTGAAGTGTAAAATAAGTGTCACGCTCACTTACTCACTCTTCAACGATACGAGCTGTGACATGAAAAAGTGGCCTGTTAGAAACATCCATCTCCTTCAGAATGCATAATAAGCAGCATAGGCAGGGCCGGACACACGATTTCTGGGCCCTCCCAACCATTTTTCAAGAGCTAGCGGATTACCAAGCTCGTAATTTAATTTTAATATCATCCTTTTACACGCATATATACAGGGCTCCAAAGTTTTGTTTGAATTTTTAAAGTATCCATTATAAGATATTTATTTCTACATGTGAGTACACTTTTTTTATGTAAAAGTGTTGATATGGAGTTATACGGTAGAAATGTTAATTGCAACAACCAGAAACAAGGTAATATGTTGTTACTATATGTTTATAATAATATTATGTTATTAAAGTTTGGCGCAAAACACCCTAGGACCCCTTCCCCCATCATAGGGCGTCTGTGGTTCGCAAAAATATTTAAATATCTAGGAGCAGCGATTCTTATCCATACCATCAGAACGTTCCCCGTATCATTACATTGGCCTCAACTCTCTCCACCAAAAAACTGTATTTGATGGATTTCCGCTGTTTTCCCCACACCGATTTTACCATCGAGGATAGTTAAAACGAAACCAGGATTCACACCCGATCGTAACACTTTCACACAATTATCAACACTTGAGTTTCGATGTTCCGTTGCAAATTGGGTATGACACTTCCTCCTCTTTATTGACAACATAAGGAGCACACGTCTACTGCTATAGTTTATCCGAGACAGTTTGATGGATGGCATAATGTTCTAAACACTTGCGTTACAGGTATTAATAATTTGGACTGTTGTGGTATGCCTGTCTGTGATGATCTCTTTCATCAGCCATATTTTTTTGCTCTGACAGTGTTTTTTGTTTTTGGCTATCCAACTGTTTACGGTGAACTATTTCAACAATTATATGGGAAAAGTCAGTGACAACAACTGTTTCAGAAATGCCAGCACCAGCCCTTTTGGTACCTACCGTCACGTCACATTCTAAATCGAATAAATCACATTTCTACCCCATTTTAAAATGAAAATCAATGCCTACAGTGATAATATACACGGCTTTGTCTTCGTTATGTACTTGTACAGCAATAATGTAATGGTACTCTTTATGATCGCTACATTTCTCTGAAGGGAGGAGGTGTAAGTAATAAAATGGCAATCCAGTGTATATTTAATTATATAATTAACAAGAAGAATAGATCAAGCGTTTCCCATCTCTCGCAATCTAATAGTCTCTGCAACATTTTAGCAACACTAAGTAATCCATAATATACTATAATGTACATCAGTCAACGAAGAACATGTATCCTTACTTTTTAATTTCGAAACTGTATTCAGTTTATAAAATTCGTATTTTCACTTATTGCAGATGGGTTATGCAAAGATTGCCCAAGTCACCAAGGGGATTCATTTACGTCAGTACAGCAGGACTTTCATCATCGGAGACAATAATTCCCGTGTGGTCATTATCTCTGTGGATACTGGAATGATCTCCCACATCGTCAAGCTTGAAGTAAGTGGGAAATTACTATATCACATGAAGCTTTGCTTTTTGATAAAATATCTATTTAGCGTGCAGTATCAGATACTTATAAAAGCATTCTAAGTAAAAACAACTAAAACTATATATCCTTCAAAATGCATGGTCATGAGTCAATCTGGACCCTAATTATGTCTTGGCGTCGAACTAGAATAGTTGCCTTCAAGAAAACGATGGAGAAGAGCCCAAAAAACTTTTACGTGATTTATATTGCTATATATCTACAGATATGTACACGCGCATGCACACATATATGCGATTATTTATTTAGTTGCATAAAATTATCATCGTTCACATAATATATTTTCAGATGCAACGTTATTTAGTGAGTACATGAATTTAATATTCCCGTATAGAATTTAGTTCTTTTAGGTTGTTTAGCTTATAACAGGCTCGCCAGCGAAGACACTTTACCCCCTGAAAATTTTTGTACGTTGAAATGTATTTTATTCATAGACAAAAATATATTAATGAAATTAGGATACTCGGGTGAGGCAAGCTGTATTAAATTGACTCAAAATTAGTTTTCATTATAGAAATTAATAC
>QLNU02015360.1:84468845-84485565 GCA_006491805.2 Dysdera silvatica | reverse complement strand
CTTATTTTTTATCTAACCAAATATAAATGTCTAAAGTTTTTAGGTTACATGTGCATTAACTTTTTGTTTTAGCATGTAATCCATCATGCATATATGTATGTATGACCTATACACATATGTATGAAAATAAAATTAATTTGTATTTGTGTATATTCAATACTAAAAAATCAGAAATGAAGACACACATAAGATTAAAATATCTTTGTACCGAGTGAAAATTAAAGCAATTATACTATTACTGCAGTGGCCTTACTATAATTTATTCATCATACATGCAACACCTTTATCTGTATACTATGTATTGCTAAATCTCATCCAGTAAATGCAATTTCAGACAATTAGTACTATAGAATTGATTTTTGAAATTCCCAAAACGTTCGTAAGGGTACGTTCATATGGAATATTGTATTTGTAATAGAACATTTTAATTGAACTTTTAATTAAACAGAATAAAGAAAAAATGAGCAGATGTTCTATTCCGATTAAAAATGGTTCCTATTCCGTTTGCCACGAGTAATCTGCTATTATTTTCTTTATATATTTATCTCCTTTAATAGGGTATAATAGAGGTCAAACTTAGAACATTTTAGAGAATTTAGCAAAATACTGTAACAAATATGCAAACATATTTATATGAAAATATATTTATCGCAAAATAAAAGGCAACGAATGTCAATTTTATCACTCGTATGTCCTTGTATATTTATAGATAAGCTGGTGTTCAAATGGGTCATGGGTAGCCAGTCATGACATTTGTAGATAATTAAAACTTACCTCAAGTGGACCAAAAATAAGATAATTAGCATAAATTAGGGAAAACTATGCTCCTGCATTATAACGTTTCATATTTTCAAAATTTGGTATGAAAACTAATTTTGTACAGTTATAAAAGTCCTTCAAGATTTCATTTTACATATGGCCTACAGATTACATATTGAAACGATTCTTGTTGTGCGACCACAGGGTCCACATGTGCGACCTTAATCATATTGCATTCGAACACCTATAGTACCCTCTCCGGTACTTACGTATTAACGGGTCGTCAGCCACAATTTTTTTCCCCTAGAAATGTAAGGATGGGAAAAAATCGTAAGTGATAGCAGTTTTCATCGTAATTGTTCGTAAAAAATCGTACGTCTTTGGATGCTTTGTCGTCTTTGAAAGTGTGAATTTGTGGCATTGATTTTCCGGTTTGGACTTTTAAGTGAGAAATGAACGTGTAAATTACTGTCACAATGCGTTTGTTTGAACTTCCGAGCAACGAATGGGAATCTATTGCCTTCTTTCAGGAACAAGGCAGGAAGGCCATAAGTTTTCGTAAATTCCGGGAATTTCAACCCACCTTGGTACTTACGTATTATAGTTATATTACGTTTTAGCGGCCCCAGATCTTATTTGGCGATCTTAGAATTATGCCAAGCTTTTGAAGCATGAATATAAAAATAAAAAATACAAATTCAACATAATATTGATTCAACATTTTACTGATTCAGGCAGCGCATATCGAATGTGATCCAATCGGACACGAGTCGCGAAGCGACGAGCGGGGGCGGTCTGGAGTCTCCCCAGTTCGGTCCCTGTGATTCAGGTAAATGTACTAATTGCATGAAAAAATAACGTAAAAATACTTACATAATAATTAAACAACAAACAAAATGTCAGTACTGTAACGATTTTAAAGGCATTTTTATGATAAAATCCAAAATAGTGTTCCCAAGTTACGATTTTTGTCCGTGAAACAATTGCAAGTTCTAGTACAATGGCGTTGACGACCCGTTAATACGCAAGTACCCAATCTCCAAATTCTACAAATGACGCTTAGCGTAATATTCTGTTCTTGGAATATTTGTATCCATACTCGTGGTAACGCTAACCTGGTACACTGACAAGGCGCAGAGCAGTATAATTCCGCTAGTGCGGTATAGTTCGCCCTTTCTTACGTTAACAGAGTTAATAGAAGATACATTTCGTACATAAAACATTAAAATAATGCTCAAATACATAAAACATAGGCATATTTGTGTAATTAAAATCTGGTATTTATTAAATTTAGGAAAAAGACTCATTATAGCAAGCGCTGACGTCATTAAAGTAACTGACCACTCAGAGGACCTTGTTCGCTTGGCGGGAAATTTGGCGCCTGGAATTTTGGCGACTGCGTTTTTCTGCATTCCAAATTAGGCGATAAATAGCCTAATAATGTAAAAAAATAAATTGGCGAAAAATGAGGGTTATCTCATTTTTCGCCAATTTGGGAATGAATATTTATTGCACACACGTGAATAGGTCGCCGTGGGCCTTAACGATGTGCCAATGTTAGTTTTACCGCGAGTTTAATTATAAGCAACCTCTAATCTCCCAATGATCCTCCCACGTATAACATCATCAAAATGACTTCTTTGTGCCGTATTTATTGTCTAACAACATTCTTTTGGTGAGAAAAAGTAATAATAATAATGTTTTCAGAAATAACACACACAATAATTATTTCTTCGAACTCCAACTGCGGACAGTGATTTACAATGGTTTTAGGAGACTTTCAGTGTTCTTTATTTTTTTATTTCTTATTTTTTCATCTTTCTTCACTGCTTATTTTTTTCATTTTTTTTTATTTGTTTTGTATTGGGATTAAGAGATAACATTGTTGTTTGCTTTCTTTTTCATTACGACAGCGGCAAATATGCGTACCGGCAGAATCCTTTAACTTATGGCCATAAGCATACTACGTACCAGATAAATCATCAGAAACTGCAGGTTGGTTGAATAAATTTACTTTTACTCTCAGGCACTGATTATTACAATATATAGGATCGTAAGATAATAATAATAATTTATTAAAACTCAGATGGATACAAACACTTATACTGAGAGTAAAATCGATTAATAAATCAAAATCACAAACATGGCACATACAGAATAGTACACAATATAAATCCTAAAAAGGAAAACAATATAAAAATTGAGACAAGTCAGTCATGTCCAGAGCAGATACAAATTCTCGGTAGCTAGCACAACATACAAGCTCAGCGGGCAATACATTCCAAATACGTCCAACTCTATTTATATAGTAATAAAAACAGGAATTTGACCTTACAGTTATTATTTTTTTTGATTACAGATATTATTACAGTTATTAATTTTTTGGTTACAGATATAAACTTATCTGTAATCTATATAATTAATAATATAAAACCCCCACGAGGGTCCTTTTTAAAAAGGTAAATTTTCCCCAAGTTTAAAAAAAAATCCTTTCCAAATATTCTGCGCTTATTTTGTAGAAAAAAAAACCATTTTCGAGTATCAATTTGCTTACACTTGTGCTTCAGCCTTCTTGTACTCATATTAAGAGACCCACCATTCTCTGATTACCTTGTATCGAGCCAAAGAAAATTGAAGAACTGTAAAGCTGTTACTTCTTTCCTAAATCAGGTAAAGCGAAGAAATGTTTGTCAATTGTTTAGGTTTGCCTATGTTTTTGCGGCGCAAGGATAGCACAGGTTCTACTGTGCTGGGACCTACAGAAATCCGAACCTCTGCTGCCAAGGAAACGAAACCCCAGACTACGGTGGAAAGAAAACACGGCCCTCATTCAACGATACCATTGGGGTCGAATCCGGTTTAATTATTCAACGAATAAACACATTACCTATACGCCACCATAAAGTAGAGGACTTAACATTTCCCAGAGGGCATCTGAACCTCTTGAGAGGCCTAAGACCCTCGAGATTACAGTGATGAGTAGTGGTATGACCCCCTCCCACCGATGGGTGTCGAATCCGGGTTAATGGCACACTAGGCAAACACCTTACCTCAGGGCCTTTTTAAATTGAAAAAATTGCCTATAAACTATTGCTAATAAATCAAAGGTTCTAGCTTTTAAAGAGGAATTAGTTTTATATATTTAGTATAAAAATACCGTTTTCTTTTTATCAAATTTGTAAAGCCTGTGTAATACAGAGATATATTGTTTTTGTTTGTCATTGGCTGCGTGCAATTTGTTTTGATTTTAAAATTCGTTTTGAAAAGAGAACTTAGTTTTAAATTCTATTTATCCATACATGATTTTTGTTTTACGTTCTAAGATACAGTGAAACTTCTCTTAACGGACACTTCCGAATAGCGAGCGTCTCTTAATAACGGACAGTTTTCAATTTCTCGACAAATTTACATTGAATCATATGGACGTTTTACTTCTAAATAGCGGACATTCTAAATAACGGACGCGGACACTAAAAAAATTAAAGTTAACGGACAATGTAAAAAATGCATTTTTGTACTCTAAATTGTAAACAGGTATTGTAGATCGTTAAAACACGACGAATGAGCTGCCGCCGCGGGCAGAAGATTTCGAAGCACCTTTTCCATTTTTCCAATTTACAAAAGGAGGCGGGTAGGTTCCGTTTTAAAAGAAATGCTTTCCATGAAGTCGAACAACAACTGCAAGAAATTTGTGATTTACAAATAACCATTCTTTTGAACAGTAGGTACCTTCAATAATGCTGTCTTTCAATAGATAAGAGCACTCCCCTCCCCCTCTCATTTAAAACATCAAGATTAACGAAGCAAAAATGTAGTTTAACAGTCTAGTCTAAGTGACGCCGATGTCCATATGCAGCTTTCGGCAGAAGTCCTTTAGAATTTGCATATGCTGGTTGCAGTAGGGTTCGCTGTTTTCATTTGCAAAAAAAATGTCACAAAACGTAAACGATGATCTTTAAAAGAGAAAGTCAATGTTATAAATTTAAAAGAAGCTGAAAAATTAAGTGCGCGTGATTTAGCGGAAATGTTGGGCATTGGGAAAACTCAAGTATGTGGAATTTTAAAACGGAATGATGAACTTTTAAAATGTTGGGCCGAAAATGGTAACCAAGAGACCAAAAGAGCTTTCCCTAAAACAGAAGGATTAGCTGTGGATACCTTAACATTTGAATGGTTTAGCCGTGCTAGGTTGAAGAGCATTCCTTTGTCTGGAACTTTAATTCTAGAGAAAGCACTAGAAACTGCTCAAAGAAAGGGACTTTCTGATTTCAAGGCTTCGGGTGGCTAGCTAGATAAATTTCGAGCCCGACACAATATTTCTTATAAAAATGTATGCGGTGAAAACTCGTCTGTTGACAACGAAATTGTTTTTGACTGGAAAATGAAAGTTAAGGATCTTTTCAAAGGTTATGATGATAAGAACATTTTCAACTGTGATGAATCTGGCCTCTTCTTTCGAACTCTTCCGGACAAAAGTATTAGTCTCAAAGGCGAAAAATGCAGTGAAGGAAAGATTTCTAAAGAAAGGCTAACTGTTATGTTATGTGTGAATATGATAGGCGAATTTGAAAGACCTCTTTTTAAGAAGACCTCTTTTTTTCCCCTCTTTGAAAAAAAAAGGGGGGTCTGGGATCTCCCCCTAGTTCGGTCTCTGTGATTCAGGTAAGTACTGATTTATTTATAAAAGTACTAATTCATAATCAAAATCAAATGCGGCACATGGGCTCGCCCGTTACGATTCAGTGAACTTTCTGCTATAAGTAGCTAGAATCGACCGTTTAGCGCCGAAACGCTTTTTTGCCGCCAAGCCTTTCCATCGCCAAGTGTCTGAATCGATCCGGGAATGGAAAGACGCCGGATCGGCACAGGAAACGAGTATACTGCGGGTTCCGATTTCGTCAAAAAACGGGTTTTAGGGGCTCGGTTCGAATGTGTTAAATAGGTAAATTTTCTCTTTCTATCTGCTATAAATAAAGTGGATCTGATATTGGTATAAACTGAAAAATGCTTAAAAAGCGAGGATGTTTCTTTGGTCAAAAATTCCTTGTAAATGAATAAAACCGCGGGGATTAATATGATATACAATAGTCACGTGACTCGCCACGCAATATGCGGAATTCTTATGTGGATGGGCAAGTGCTACTTCCGGTGTATGGGTTCGCTTTAACACTTTGATGGAAACACAAGCGTGGTCTTTTTTTGGACATTTTTCTTTGCACTTACCAGATTGAAATTCCTCAACAGAACATCAGCTTGACCTAAAGAATACATGTAGCGTGGGTTGTACGGTTACAGATATGCAGTTATGAGGATTTAGGTAACATTAAAAATATAGGAGAAATTTTGAGGCTTAATATTTTAAGTATCTTGTACATCTACGCAGTGTGTACTCATGCGGGTTTGACTGTATTACTATTTACAAATGTTTGTGTTCAAAATTGACTGAAAGAAAGTGAGGACACAGGTTTATAATCACTATGCCATTAAAGCACTTACTTTAACGCGGATATGATTAGCCAACATCATACCTTCTATAATTTCAAAATCTGTAAATCCTTTGACGTCTTAACATGTCCAATGGGCAGTAGAAATCAGACTTGCTCAGCCCGAGTCCGAAACGGGATCGCGCTCTATATTTTATATTGATTTTGGGCTCGGTCAGGCACGGGCTCATCAAACGGATCAACTGAAGCCGAAAACTAACTTTCAATATCAAAATTTTCTAAGGAATACAATTATGTGATTCGAAATTATCCAATTTTCGATATCCAAATTTTTTAAAGAATACAATTATATGATTCGAAATTATTCAATTTTCGATATCGAAATTTTCCAAGGAATACAATTATATCAGTCGATTTTGAGGATTGTAGAAATATGTGTGTATGAAACTCGAAAGGGAATTAAATGGTGTAGTTTAGAATTTTTTTAAATTTAAATCGTACGTTAAGGGGTTAAAGCTATATTTGAAGTTCCGAGCTCGGGCTCAAATTTCTACAAAGTATTTCGGGCTGAGGTCTCGAAAAATGAGCCTGAACTCATCTCTAATAGGCAGGGATGGCGGCTTAGCGTGACCACGAGCCATAATACATTTACAAATGCAGTTTACTGGTGTCTGTGGTGTGACGTCAGTAATGTAAGAGGTTGTAAGGTATTGTACAGGGCCAACACAATTGCCAAGTCATGGTCAACACACAAAGACTCCGGTTCGAGGTGTTTGTGCGTGATTTTTGTGGGGAATTTATTATATGTAATAATTCCGACACCCACGTCTTTATCTCAAAACAGAGCTGTTTGTTACAGGAGAAAAAAGAGGCATCGTCCCCGACCTAGATTCGAACCAGGGTCTTCCTGCCAAGCCCTGAGTTCCCTAGACCGCTAGGCCATCGAGGACAGGAACGAAACTACCCTTCTCCGTATTTAAAGGCTGTAAAATATTATTACGCCCCCAGAGCCATTACAATTGCCAAATTATGGTCAACACACAAAGCATTCGAGGCGAGATTTTTGTGTTTTTCGTTGGAATTCATTATAGGGAATAATTCCGACACCCACGTTTTTAGTTCAAATTGATCTGGCAATTGTGTTGGCCTCTGGGGGGGGTAATAATAACTTTCAGCCTTTAAATACAGAGAAGGAGTGTTTCGTTCCAGTCCTCGATGGCCTAGCGGTCTAGGGCACTCCGGGTTCGGCGGAGAGACCCTGGTTCTAATCTAGGTAAGGGACGGTGTCTCTTTTATCACTGTAACAAAAAGCTCTTGTTTCAAATAAAGATGTGGGTGTCGGAATTATTACATATAATGTAAGAGATGTGTGTGTGAGGATATTTTTTCCTTCTTCCCTTACATCTACAAGGAGAGCCCAGTGATGCCATGGCTATCATGGTGGTCCTTAGTCGTACTGGGATGGATTAAATTTATATTAGATTTCGTCGATGTGGTTGCACAAAAATATAGTGGTTCAGAAGTCCCGTTAAGCTGTTGGTTCATGTCCGAGATAACCTTCTAAGCAGTGTTGGTGCGTAAAAATGCAAAGTGAACGAAATCTGTAAAGAAAAATTTCCATATATAGACACACTGAATGATCATTGAATTATGGGCGCCCCGTGCAAATTGAATGTTCCTTGTTAACCATGTGATTTTCGAGACTGCGTAATTAGCTGCCTGAGTAGTTTATATATGGTGTCCGTTGTTCGGTAAGTAGTAAAAGTCAGAATGTGATGGGGAGCCACAAAGCATTCATGGGACGCTCTGGAAATGCGAATAAGGTGTCTAGATTAGAGGATTATTCCAAATTGTTTAATGATCAAAACATTGAGCGAATTTGCTCGTTCATGACTGATGAGAAATATAGTTCGTTAGTTTATTCAGTGAACGCTTTGCACACCTGGAGTCTAGATACGCCAATCACCTCTAAACCTGCATTGCAGAAGCATTTTCGACAATATTTATGGCATCCTATGGACATCTTGTTGAAACAGTGCCTTGTAGAATAGCGTCTGTACTGCAAAAGGGAAGGATAGGAAGTATTAGGTAGGTATTTACACTGAAGTGCCAAAAAAAACTGGTACACCTAACTATTATCGTGTAGTCCCCCACCGCGCACGCAGAAGTGTCGCAACACGACGTGGCATGGACTCGACTAATGTCTGAAGGTATCCTGGAGACAATTCACACCAGGAATCCTGCAGGGCAGTCCACAAATCCATAGGAGTGCGAGGTGGTGGAGATCTCTTCTGAACAGCACGTTGCAAGGCATCCCAGATATGCTCGATAATGTTCATGTCTGGCGATTTAGGTGGCCAATGGAAGTGTCTAAAGTCAGAAGAGTGTTCCTGGAGCCACTCGGTAGCAACTCTCGATGTGTGGGGTGTCGCATTATCATGCTGAAATTGTCCAAGTCCGTCGGAATGCACAATGGACATGAATGGGTGTAGGTGATCGGACATGATGCTTACGTACCTGTCAGAGTTGTCTCTAGACGTATCAGGGGTCCCATATCACGCCAACTGCACACGCCCCATACCATCACAGAAGCTCCACCAGCTTGAACAGTCCCCTGTTGACATGTAGGGTCCATGGATTCATGAGGTTGTCTCCATACCCGTACACGTCCATCCGCCTGATGCAATTGGAAACGAGACTCGTCAGACCAGGCAACGTGTTTCCAGTCATCAACAGTCCAATGGCGGTGTTGGCGGACCCAGACGAGGCGTAAAGCTTTGTGCCGTGCAGTCAACAATGGTACACGAGTGGGCCTTCGGCTCCGAAAGCCCATATCAATGATGGTTCGTTGAACAGTTCGCACGCTGACACTTGTTGATGCCCCAGCATTGAAATCCGCGGCAATTTGAGGAAGTGTTGCACGTCTATCTCGTTTAACGATTCTCGTCAGTCGTCGAAGGTCCCGTTCTTTCAAGGTCTTTTTCCGGCCGCACCGCTGTCGGAGATTTGATGTTTTACCGGATTCCTGATATTCACGGTATACCCGTGAAATGGTCGTACGCGAAAATCCAAATTTTGTCGCTATCTCGGAGATGCTATGTCCCATCTCTCTTGTGCCGACTATAACGCCACGTTCAAAATCACTTAAATCTTGATAACCTGCCATTGTAGCGGCAAGAACCGATCTAACAGCTTTGCCAGACATCTCTTGTCTTATATAGGCGCTGCCGACCGCATCGCGTTACGCTGATTGGTTGCAAAGCTCCGTTATTTGCATACGCACGCCTGTACCAGTTTTTCTGGCACTTCAGTGTGTAATTCGGTGTTTGCTTAATGGATATTAAAAATATGAGATTTATTTTCCGTAATTAGTTTGCAATGACACATACACATTGACACTAACAGAAATAAGATTAGAAAGGTGAGGTAATATTACGCAGCAAAATGAATTGAAAAAGAAGAAGGTTTTAGGTGTAGTTCTAAATTTTTTGATAACAAAAATCCGACGTACGTTTCTTACTAACAGAAATGTAATCACTATAGCCTAAGGCGCCTAAAAAACAGTTAAAAAATATTAACTTCTGTTAAACTGTTTCGGAATAGAGGAAAATGCACATTTAAAATTGAATATGTTGGAGTTGATGAGCTTTGTTACACCGAATGATTTTCTCATGCATTTAACTTTTGTTCGTCGTATTATTCATCAATTCCGCAAGGTTTACTTACTATTCTTAAGAACAATGAACAAAATATAAAATATCACCGTCACTTGGCGTTATTGAACTTCGCTGTTCCGATGTGTTACTATTTAGGGCAGTTGATGGTCCCAAACAGTCGTTGTTAACTATTTATATTACAGAATTATATTTAAGTAAGACTTAATTATATTTAAGTAAGACTTAATTATATTTAAGTAAGACTTAATTATATTTAAGTAAGACTTAATATATTTAATTAAGATTTAATCATTATTTAAGCAAGACTCCAGTTATGTATACGAAGTCAAAGTTCCAGCTAAAATTATATATATGATTTGATTTTGGTATATATGGTGTTAATTTTCACCAATGAAAGATTTCTTTAGTAATAAAATACTAGTGCGGATTATAAAGGCACATAATAATAATAAAACCCAATGGAGAGAAAAAGCGTTTTTACAATAAGGCTTCATTTGGAAAAAAGACATATTTATAAAATGATTTTACAATTATCCTCTTAATTGTACTTTATGCAATGTAAATCTTAACTAAATTATACATTATTATTACTAATACGAATATAATTTTTTTTTTAAATCCCTTTCTTAGCTTTTTTGAGATTAGTAACTAACGGCATTTGGCTTTTTCCACACGTTCTTAAATAATGATACCAAAGTGAATGGCAACCTTCTAATTTAGAAGTTAAAATGAAGTTTCTAATAATTTTCAAACTTCATTTTTTCATAAACAGCTTTTAATTATTTTTATGAATTAAAATTAATTAAATCGATTATTTTATATTAATATTAATTTCTGATTAATTGTTGGCGGTAAAATTACTTATTATCGCCGTTAGGTAATGCAGCTGTTAAATGAATTTGAGAAAATTAATAGGATCCAATTATCAAGTTTAAGATTATATTAAATTTATATGTGTTTTCGTTGGAATAAAAATAAAAGGTGGCTCCCCTAAATAATAGAGGGAAAATCTTGAGATTCGGTGTGAGAACGCCTATCGGCGAAATATCAAAATGATTAAAATTTCATCGCTAACTATCATGGCCAGTTTCCAGAATGCATAAGGTCATTCTGGATCCACTATAAAGAGTATCGTTTGAACGGACGGACAAATCTGATTGGTTTTGTTACTTTGGTAGGTACTCTGTGAAAATGCCTCTACAATGCACGCGTTGGCATTACGTCATGATAGCGAGTTTGAGAAGGGTCTGATTATATGCTTAAGAAGCGGATGGTCATGTAGAATTACCAGCTATTGTCATGGTCAGAGCGAGCGGCATACTGCTGTCATACCTGGAGTTAGCCCAGGGAGCCACGTTTTATGACAGTCGATCTTAGTTTTGCTACAAGATATTTTGAAAGCAAGCCTGTGGCCCTGCGGTGGCGCAGTGTGGTAACGCGTTCTCCTAGTGCGCCGCTAATCCGGGTTCGACTCCCAGCAGTGCAAAGAACGCTTACTCAGAGATCTCATAAAGATCGCACTGCTCACTGTAGTCCGGGGTTTGGTTCCCTAGGCCTTAAGAGGTTCGGATTCCTCGGAAAACAGTAGGTCCCGGCGCAGCATGACCACTGTAGTCTTTGAGCCGTAAAACCAAAAAGAAAGAAAGAAAGAAAGCCTGTGACAACATTTTGCAACCAATTATATTTCTTGCACTATCAAATCTTCCATTGGTTATTTACCAGTATAATAATGCCAGTTCTCACGCGGTGAAACTGTCATCGATGTTTCTGTGGAATCCGTACCCTCCCATAGCCCGCAAGGTCCTCAGATTTCTCGCCAATCAAGTATATCTGCGATATGCTCGGTCGGCAGTCACAATAACCATTAAATGTTAGTAAACAGGGCCAATGATTTAAGAATTTTCACACGAGACAATATTAGACTGTTATATATATATATGACTCCACACTATGTATAGGCTTGTATTGCCGCCCGAGGATCTACTACTATGTTAATATGTGTCCATTATATTCCCCACTTTCCTGTAATAAAAAGTTCTTTTGTAATGAAAATGTAACTACTTTTTTTATCGTTATACAATAATTTAGTATGTAAAGTTTTACAGTAAAAGAACACTTTCTTTTAGGTGTGCATTTTATTTTCTCTCTCCAACAAAGTGTATATTGAAAGTGAGAAAGAATAGAAATGAATGAATAGCATTTTCAGTACAAGTTTCATTTTTATTTTGAGAATAAATATGGTCAGTATATTATAATAAATTAAAATATGCTAATACATGTCTCCCTTTTTAAGGAAAATATTTGGATTGATTATACATCAAAATATAGTTTTTGACACCGCCACTCTATATGGTTGAAGCTAAAAAATATTTTAGTTTGAATTTTGATTTTTTTATTTATTGAATTTTCATTTTAGTAATATATGTACAAGCATCGTTTCTTATTATATATAAAGGGCATTGTTTTAGTCATTGAAGACTAACGTGCGATTTTTCTAAATTTAAATATATATCATTATTGTATTAATATGACATGCTACACTATTTATAAGAAATCTAAGAACTAAATCAGAGTATATAATTTTAACTAAGTCTATGAGTTATGGTTTTAGATTTTATTCAAATTTTTGTATTTTTTTAAACTGTGAAAGACGACCTAGAAATTTTAAATCCGCCAGTTTGATAATGGCCTACATCCTAATTCTTTCTTTTCAGACAAACTCTTTTCATTAAAAAATGTTGCACCCAGCTCGGATTATTCTCGATGGGCGAAGCAGTTGTTTGACAGTGTAGTTTCTTTTATAGCAGTTTCTTTTATAGCAGTTTCATTCTCTTATAGCAACAAGGACCTTTTTATATATATTCAACTTTAGAGGAACGGGATATTGATATATAATAGGCATTTTATTTTATTTTTCAATTATAAAATTATTTGCCACTTACCATGTTAATATCTGCTGCAGGACCTGTAACATCTGCTATTCCAATTCCAAGATTGTAAACACTTGGATTCCATTGAGCTGCTATGCTTTTAAGGGTCAAGATAATCATAAAAGGCACCACACACCGCTGCAAAACCCGCATGGTTAACAATACTTCACGGCTTCTTTTGGCGAAACTGTTTCTGCACTGAATGCAGAACAAGCGTGACGGACAGTAGTTGCGGTTGAATTCCGTTACATGCTTTACAATCGCCAAATCCCCGACGAGCTAGCCAAGAACAAAGAATAAAGAACCTGTTAAAACACCAAATCCCTGTCTGAGTATGGTCTATAGGCCAATGAGCCGAGTATTCCGGTAGCTGGGTAATAACTTCAATTTCTATCAGTTCAAAACCGGGACTAGGATCTAGTTACTGTGCTGTAGCCATCCATCGACATGGTATCAAATAGGCCACTGCATCACACTAAATATTCTATTTTGAGGCCGCGATAAGCTTTTGAAATACCTGATCTCGTGAGATTTAGAACGGAAATAATGTTCTACTCGCAAAGATAGCTTATGGACGATGCGTTTCGTGTACTTTCGATAAAAATAAATTCCATCAACTTTCCATAAAGTTGGAGTTTGCGGCACGGAAGTAAACAGATAAAAGCTGAGGTAAAGACATATTGTATTGTCATGAACTATATTGCTAATGATTAATGTATTGTTATTACTAGTAAGCACAGGATAAATAGTACTATCTTGTACTTCATGTGTTAAGACGATGATACGTACTTTTATACAGAAAGTAGCAGTCATACGCCCTGGCTTTTTGGTTTGGCGAGCAGTTGCCAACTTCGCGCCAATTTGTTAGAAAAATTACATAAGCATTTTTGTACCATTTCTGGTACAACAACAACTTCGGTTGTAAGTCAACTAGCAAGTTTCGTCACTAGGTCAACCTTCCTTTTTTTCCCTCTTTCTTCTAGAAGTGCTTCTTTGACTTGTCACGTAAAGCTATAAAGCACCGGTGATTATCTGTGTCTTTAGGCTTCAAGATAAACCTAATCATATTTCTCTTTATAAAATAAAGGCCAAAAATGTCCATTACAATAAAATAAATTTTACTTTTTGAAAACGCAAGGTTTATATTTGGAACTTCCATTCTTAAAATTTGAAATTGAAATAATTCAAATATGCCACATTTTATTTTTTTTCAAATTAAGATGTAAATATCGGAATGTTAGCATGAATTAATTGATGATTTAAATGCAATTATAATATAAGATTAATTATCAATTAGATAAGGTAGCTTGCATTGTGGAACTATGCCGTTTTAAAAATTGGCCTCTACTTGTCTTTTCAGTCAACGGTTTGAATAGTGAAATTTTACCATTTTTACCATGAGCTTTGGCAGATATAAAAATTATTTTATTGTTAAAATATTAGACAGCTATATATTTTGCAATATCTTTTACCTTTCTTTAATATAATTTGCTGTTTTAATGTAATTTCTTCTTTCAAAGAGCCATAAAATATTTGAAAAAGCTGTAACACATACAAGGGTGTTTACACATATTTATAACGACTTTGATTTTAAATTAAAAAAAACTAACATCGACCCTGAAAAAAATCTAGCAACGCGCTTTTACATGAAAAGTGAAAAATCGTTTGCGACTAAAAATTTAGTTTGCGCTGTGAAATAGAGTAAGAAAGGAAGCTGTGGCTTGAAGGCTATATATTTACCCTTTCCGAAGAGAAATATTCATATTCAATAATTAAAATTATAGCTGGGAATAATTAGTCATTCGTTCGGCCAGTGTGCGATTTTGCACCTGTAGTTTGGAAAACTCAGAGTACGAAATTGCTAGCTCTGCGCAAGAGTACAAATACAAAATATTTCACACATTCTTGATACTTTGCTTTATAAAGGAAAAAGTTGTTCTCGTGAGTGTGTGAAAATTTTTCTGAAAATTTTCAAATTTGCATAGGCATATTTTTCCATTTTCCTATCTCTTTTTTTATTTTGATTCATTTTGATTTTATTTTTATAGGTGTGTCTCTTATTTTCCTTCCTGTTTTGTCCCTAGTTTTCCCCTTTTTAGGTCTCTAACTTACCTTATTATTTTTAATTGAATGAAAATTTCCTTTGTGTACTCTATTAATTGTATTAAGATTTAATTAATGGTACCGATTAAAAGTAAACTTTATTAATGAAGTTAACCTGGAGTTTGTACCAAACCAAATGATAAAATAATTAGCTTTCTAATCGGGAAAGTTTGACATAGAAAAATAAAAGTCAGCAATTTGAGGAAAGATATATTTTCAAATCATCGAACTAGAATCAATTCTAATGCTCAATTTATAACAACGTAAAAAAACTTGGGTTTGTAACGTAGTCAAAAAAAAAAAATTTCTCAAAGAGAGAAATACAAAAATATATATTCTATAATTTATACCCTATACTCCATACTCTATGTTCTATACTTTATACTCTAGACTCTATAAATTATGCCCTAAAATCTATGAAAGTACAGTGCATTGAATAATTATAGGTCCACCCAGAAAAATAAATTTTTCTTCATAAGAATATGCAAATAATCTCCCAAAAAATTTCAGTGGTTTCGTATTAGAGTATGTAATAATAACACAGTGAAATATGCTAAAAAGAAATATTACTTTTTTTAAAAATGCGGCACTTTTTTATTATTGATGTGTTGCAAAATAATAGGTCCACCTTAGATTTCTTTCCAAAATACCGTGTGATTATTTCTCATTTATGCAAATTTGCGTCCTGACATGTGCTTTCGACGTCACTGAGCTGTAGAATGTGTTTTTAACCATTACTTTTAGTATGGTATCAAGTTAATGAACAAAAAAAGAAATGGGTCGCAAAAATCAGCTTATCGAAAAGGAAAAAGGTCAAATTAAAGCTTTTAATGAATGTGGAAAGTCCAATATAGAGAAATAGCGAAACGTTTGAAACGATCACATAATATGGTGAACAATTTTATTCGATTAGAGGATGCTTACGGTACAAAAAAATCCCCCGGGAGGTCTGCTAAACTGACCTCTCGCCAAACAAGGATAATTGTTAAGGAGGTTCAATCTGGTTTAACTTCATTGGGTGCTTTAGCACGTCGAAAGGACATTCCAATCTCTAAGTCATTGCACTGTTTAAGATACAAAAAAAGGAAAGCTACCCTATATCTGAAAAACACAAAGAAAAGAGACTGAAATTTGCGCAACAAGTAACGACTTGGAAAGAACGCTGGAGAAAAGTAATTTTCAGCGACGAAAAGAAATTAAATTTGGATGGGCCAGATGGCTGGCAATTTTATTGGCACGACTTGCGCAAAGAAGTACAAATATTTTTGAAACGACAAGGTGGAAGTGGTTCTATCCTGATCTGGGCAGGCTTTGGGTGGTATGGAAAAACATATATTACATTCTTAAATACTCGTATGAATGCCACAGATTATCAAAACCTACTTGATGAGCACTTGCTACCATTTTCAGCAGAAATCGGAGGGCCATGCTTCATGCTTTAACACGATAATGCCCCAATCCATACAGCTAATTCAACCTCTGAGTGGTTTATAGAAAACGGTGTCCACATTATTGACTGGCGACCTTACAGTCCAGATTTAAACCCCACAGGCAATCTATGGTGAACACTTGCAAGAGCTGTATATGCAGGTGGGAAACAATACAATACCACCAATGAACTGAAAGATGCAATTCTATCTGAGTGGCGTGCCATCGATGTGCATTACTTGCAGAATGTTATTAATTCTATGCAAAAAGAATTTATGAATTGATTCTAAAGAAGGGAGGAAAAATCTACTACTAATAAATTTTTATGAATAAGTTTCATATGGTGGACTTATCTTTTTGCAACACCTGTTTTTAATTA
>QLNU02015360.1:84456198-84468745 GCA_006491805.2 Dysdera silvatica | reverse complement strand
TTGTGGATTTTATCTTTAATTGTTATCCATTTAAATACTTCATTGATTATTTCTTTAATTCTTGTTATAAGAATGTTGTACTTATTCCTCTCTCCCTTAAATTCATCTTTCCACTATATTTTTTTAAAGCATCTTTAAAATTTTCCATGTTTGTTTGACAATAGTTTCTTACCCTTACTTTTTTCCTAATTTTTTTATTTCCTCTTCCTTAATCAATTATTATTGTTTTGTGGTCACTTAAATAATCGTTAACCTCAGCAATTTCATTGAGTTTAGTAATAAGTTACTATTTCCATTTTCCTTGTTTATACTTATGTTAAAATCACCTATTATAATTATTTTTTCAATGGTGCTCTCTTCCAAAGCTTTATTTAATCAATTTATCACTTCAACTAGATTTCCTTTGGGTTGTCTATATAATAATCCTATTCCTATTTCATTTTTTTTTTATTCCTATAATTTCAAAGTTATCATTCATATTTGTTATTTCATCCCAAATTCCATACCTCTCTAATCCATCCCTTATATAAAAGGATACATCCCTCCCCTCTTTTCCTTCCTGTTTCTATGATATCTATAAAAACCCTCAAAATAATTTAAGTCATATTCATCCATTCACGTTTCAGTAATTGCCAGTATATCTGCTTGAAGTTCATCATCATTGATCAGTAACTCTATTTCCTCTATCTTATTATTAATATTTCTAACGTTTAAGTAAACAATTCTATTAACTTTATTGTCCTTTACTGTCCAGTTGCTATCCAGCAAATTACCTTCATCCTTCCTACCATCAATTACAATTTTTTCGTTAATTCTTATCCATGTTTCGTTATTTGTTTTTGAATTCAATTTATCGAACTCAGAGTTAGGACATAAGCTTTGAATTTCAAATTTCCAAATAATAGAATTTTCATAGTTTTCCAATTCAACATCATTATTCGTTAATTTAGCACTATTTACGATTTTCAATGGTTCTACAAAATTAATCCTATTGTCACTGTAATTAATAAAAGTTAAAATATCCGTTACTATTTCGTTTATATTTTGTGAAATTCCGAAAAGTTCCTTATCTATACATTTTTTTTTACATGTAATTTATCAATATCGTTGTTCAAGTCTATATGCAGGCTTTTGCTATAAATTGTTTCTTCGTTTGACTTATTTTTCAGTCACTGAATTCTTTCTAGATCATTGCAGTTATTTATTGTAATCACTTCACTATTTTCTTCTATCCTCAACTTGCCTCTACCGTTTGTTGTACATAAATGTCTCCATCCATTTTCCATCTTTTTATTCAATACGCCATTACACAAGATCTTATTAAAAGGGCACAATTGTTCGTTAATATAAATTGCATTTTCTCCATAATTCCTCATATCCCTTTCCTTCATGTAAATACCTCTTTTTTTTTTTTTTTCTGTAACAGTTCACTCTTGATTTTCCCCATTGCTGTCTTCAAAAAGTGTTGTAAGTCAGTTATTTTGGACTTTCATATCTCTGGTTCTTTTATCCACTAGAATGCTGAAATTTTGTATATTGACCTATTGGAGTATGGGGAACATTTCACTTATTGGAAATTTTTGTGTACGGGGACTGTATAAAAATTTAAATTTTGTATTTTTTCAAAAAATAATCCTCTGCAATTTTAATCGATTTCATAAAATTCTGCACCTTTTTTTTACGCCACTTTCCAATTTAACACATATGTCTAGGATCAATATTTAAGGAATTAGAGCTGCGGTCAATGTTTTTGGGACACCCTGTATAGGTACGTCATGCCACCTTTATGGAAACACAAATGGTGGTGTCTTGCGATTTCTTTGTGCACTTATCTGGTTAAACTTCCATAATAAAACGGCAGTTCGGTTTGAGAAATGCATGCACGTAACCGCTTTGTGCAGTTATAGGTATGCAATTAAGTGGGTTTAGATAACATTAAAAAGATAGGCAATTTTTTCGAGGCTTAATATTTTATGCATTTATGCCACTGTATATTATTCGAATAAATAATACTTCTCTTTCTAACCATAACAATACTAATAATTTTCGTGATTGCAAAGTTCTTCATACTTTTTTTTTCCAGGTTCTTATGGGGCGCAGCAATCACCTCCATTCCACCATCGTTCATACTCACCACCAAACAGGTATTTTCCTTTCACGTACTGTTGCAAAATATACATTATAAATGATGTGCTTATTCAATGTCTGTTATAGTGTACTGCAGAAGTACTTCCCAGTTTAAAGGTAGTTGGCCACAAAAACTGGTATGTGCCGTAAGTCCAATCGGTTGATGTACTGCTTGAAACTTAGCATTTGACTGCGTACGGTTACATTAATGTGGAGCATTTGACTGTGTACGGTTACATTAATGTGGAGCATTTGACTGCGTACGGTTACATTAGTGTGGAGCATTTGACTGCATACTGTTACATTAATGTGGATCATTTGACTGCATACTGTTACATTAATGTGGAGCATTTGACCGTTTAGAGTCCTTGGTGTTGCTCTTACTCCTTATCTTTATTCAACCGATTAACTTTTTTTTTAAATGTTGGGAACTTCTTGACTGATATTGAAGCCACAGCATTCGTCACGCCTAAGTAAACTATTTTTTATAATCGAAAGTTAGGGAGAATTCAAGTATTACGTGAGCAATATTTTGGCTTTTTAAACCCCCCCCCCCTCCAAAAAATGCTTACGTAATACTTGAACTCTCCGTTATCACCAATCTTTGCAATGTTAATTTTTAAATGAATTGGGAGTCATGCCTTTTATTTTATGAAATAGTTGTAGGTAGTGGAACAATTTGGTTTAGAGTTAAGCAGTATGTGTGATATACAGTGCATTGCATAATTATAGGTCCATTTAATTAATGGTACCGATTAAAAGTAAACTTTATTAATGAAGTTAACCTGGAGTTTGTACCAAACCAAATGATAAAATAATTAGCTTTCTCACATGTCAGCACGAGCAAACTGGTCCCAACCAACCCACAGTCTCATACCAATGTACCGTAGTCGATATGAGAAATACAACAGGAAATTAAGGTTCATGTCTATATTCACATTCCTGTGACCTCCATTCAAATTGAATGAGTTTGTCCACCCTGCGCCACACAAATATCCCCACACACAACAAACAGTATATTTCATTTTCAGGTTTTTAAGTCCACCTGTAGCCTGAAAAATTAAAATATCATAAAAATTATTTCTTGATTTTATGCAATTTGCGCTTGACGTCACTCTCGAGCTTAAGGGATCGCTTTTAACTGCTACTTATAGTATAGTAACACTTAATGAACCAAAAAAAAAAAAAAAAAAAAAAAGGTCAAAATTAGCTTAATACGAAAAGGAAAAGGTCACAAAATTACATGAAAAGGAAAAAGGTCAAATTAAAGCTTTTTAAGGAATGTGAAAGTAGAATAGAGAAACTGCGAAACGTTTGAAACGATCACATAATGTGGTGAACAATTTTATTCGATTAAAGGATGTTTACGGTACAAAAAATCCACCGGGAAACCTGCTAAACTAACCTCTCGTTGAACAAGAATAATTGTTAAGAAGGTTCAATCTGGACCAACTTCTTTGGGTGCTTTAGGACATCGAAAGGACATTCCAATCTCTTAAGTCAATGCTGTCTAGGACCCTGAAAACAATGCACTGTTTAGGATACAAAAAAAAAAAGGAAAGCTACTTCAAAGTTACCTGAAAAGCACAAAGAAAAGAGACTGAAATTTGCACAACAAGTAACGACTTGGAAAGAAGACTGGAGAAAAGTAATATTCGGCTACGAAAAGAAATTCAATTTGGATGGGCCAGACGACTGGCAATGTTTTTGGCACGACTTGCGTGAAGAAAAACAAATCTTTTCGAAAGGACAAGGTGGAAGTGGTTCTGTCATGATCTGGGTCAGGCTTTGAATGGCAAGGAAAAACAGGTATTACATTCTTAAGTACTCGTATGCATGCTGCAGATTATCAAAACCTACTTGATGAGCACTTGGTACCGTTTTCAGAAGAAATTGGCGGGCTACACTCCATGCTTCAATAAGATAATGCCTCAACTCATACAGCTAATTCGACCTTTGAGTGGTTTATAGGAAATGGTGTCCACATAATTGACTGGCCACTTTACGGTCCAGATTTAAACCCCATAGGGAATCTATAATGAACACATTTACAAGAGCTGTATATGCAGGTGGGAAACAATACAATACTACTAATGAACTGAAAGAGGCAATTCTGTCTGAGTGGTGTGGCAACAACGTGCATTACTTGCAGAATCTTATTAATTCTATGCCAGAAAGAATTTATGAGTTCATTCTGAGGTGGGGGGGAGTGATCTCCTACTGATAAATTTTTGCGAATAAGTTTCGTATGGTGGACCTATCTTTTTGCAACACCTGTTTTTAATTATTGAGACTTTATTCTTGTAAATACACTTGCAATCCTTTTTGTTTTTATATAATTTGTTATAACAAAAGCCTTATAACTTGTAATAAATGTAAGTTAAAACCATGAAATAGTAGTTCAATAGAACTTTTGTTTTTTTGGGCGGACTTATCATTATGCAAAGCTCTGTATTCTCTTAGTGCAAAATTATGTGCATTATTTTATTCTATGTCTGTGGGGAGTTCTTATTCAGAAGATTTTTCAACATATATACATTTTGAGTTAATATATACACTGTTTTTGTCACACCTAGCAAAGTAGGGAGAAGACTGGAGGTGAAAAACGCCATAACACTAATACAAGAAACTTCATATTATCAAATGGCGAAGATACCAACGTGTATTTGCTAGGCCAGATTTTCACATTCGTTACATTTTTAACCATCAGATAAGAAATAGATGAACATAGACAACAGTTTTTTTTTCAATATGTTGAACAAACTCGTTAACATGGACTCGTAACATACATGAAAATAGTTGCATATATGATACCATGCATCTATCATTATCGCCTTTCAAGACTTGGGTAATATGTTTGTTCTGGCTTGATTAGTCTTTCCATTTGTTCCTTGGTTGATCTCTATTCCTTTTTTTCCTTGGGGATGATGCAAGAGTGAAGCCTTGAAATCTTTCCGTTAACATTCTTTCTTCGCTTTTTAACATGACCCCCCACCCACGCCAATTCGTCTTGCAATTTGTTATTTCTGTTACTACAAACATTTGGTCGCCCGTTCCCAACCCCTGTCTTGCCTAAATCTATCCCTTTCTCTCTCTTACTATAGAAATATTTAAATTTTTTCTTATATCTTCATTTCTAATTTTGTCGATTATTACCCATGCATTTCTGTATCAACTTCGAATTTCATTTCTCTCTCTCTTGAAATCTGTTTGAAGCTTTTCTCTTGTAGTACAAGAGTTTCAAATTCATATATGCGTTTTGATATTGCTATTACTGAGGAGGAGAAACGGTCCTTTATGACGGAAATGCGCATGCTGAAATTTAAGAAACGGAAAGCACAACATAAACATACGAAAAAAAATGGAAGCAGCTAGTGCAATAGAGAAGATCAGAGAAAGCAGATTTGTATGGTAGGGAGGGCATGTTATGGGAAGAGAAGTATTTACTACAAAGAGTAAGAAATCGAGTAAACCACAAAAAAGGAATAAAAAAATCTAATGTTAACAATAGAAGCGAAGACTCTTAAAGATATGGTGGTCTTTGGTTTGATACTGAGCCATACCTTAGACAAGAAACAATGGAACGGTCGCTGGCATGTTGCTGATCCCGAATATTATACCCCGGACTAGCGAGGAAGAAGATGATTGTCATTCATTTTATAGAATTTTAACAAATCATATTTTGCGTGTTTTTGCCTTTCAAAATTTAAATTTATTTATTTTTTATTTATATTTATTTTACATGCATTACTACAATTTACTAAAAACAATAATACATTAATAAAACAAAAACAATTTAGCTAATACTTGTGGAATGATCAGAAAAAAAGCTAATATGAAAAAAATCAGCCTAACAAGTTCCGGTAATCCCAAATTGGCAGCTAGCTTGAACAGTAAAAAGTTGCATGTTAAGATTATAATAAATATTTCCACAGATAATTTAAAATTTAAGTAATTTTTTTCCTGGATTCTTAAAATGGGACAACTGGGTTCTGTAATTTACTTGTTTATTGTTATTTTTTGTCCCAATGAGGCATTTTCTTTTACAAGAAACAGTTTTCACACTGTTAACTGATGCTTCCACGCTCTTGCCGTCGCAGTATACATTATTTTTCACTATATAATTATTAATTATTTTGTTTATTATACTTATATATGTAAGTTAAATAAAACACAGCCAATTTAACAAACAAATAAACTTGCTATGTTGCTGATATTTGGAATAAAAAAACACTAAATATTAGCACTTCGTTCCAATCGGAACATGGTATGATATGTGGTCATAAACACACAACTAAGGTCTTCAACGTCATATTTAATTAACAAAGGTTAAAACGCATTATTTATTCTATATTATATATCTATACATCAGCCGATATTCTTCTCTTTCACAGACATCCGCTGGTACGTTATTAGTTTTCGAAAACTTTTGTTTCCAAAATCTGTTGAAATCTATTTAGGTTAAATATATCCGAATGAGAGATAAAAAAAATTTAATAAGTGCTGACATAAATTCCTTGCTATATATTGTTGTTTTTGACATTTCGAAATACATTGCAATTGTGGATTAAAATTTGGGGTTACAGCAACAATGAATTGTGCCTCAGTGAACCTCTTTGAATTAGGCAACAGGTATGTGAGTGTTCAACTCTTTGGAATTTCTCGTACCCTACTTTCAGCGAACCATAGACAGCGGCTTTTAAATTTCTTATTCACTTAAATTTTTTCCTCATTAGATTAAATAAAAATTTTTAATAAAAAGCAACAATTTTCTTATATTTTCCGGTGTTCACAAATGTACATATCATATGAAATTTGTAGTATCATTTGCGAATTTTTGCCTGTGTATGAAATTGATCGGAAGAAATAAAGATTCCGCTTAGCCCCCAACTTAAATTGTTGATAATTTAATACAGTGAAATGAGATCTAATAGGAAAAAGACATTAGAAAAAAAGCCACAAATAAGATAAAATAGAAAAGAATAAAACATGGAAAAGAAAAAATATAATAAAGGTAGAGATTAAGAATAAAGCGAGTGTTCACCGTGAAACTGTTGATTACTTGGTGTTTAGAAATGCATGTACCTAACTTCATCAAAATTTTAAAAAAATGAAAATAAATGAAAATTTATATTAAAAAAAATCATTATTTCTTATCTACTTGTTACTTTGTGACCTTATCAAAAATAAAAGCAAAATTTCGTGTGAAATGTTTAACGAGAAAATTTTTATATTATTATATAGTTACATATTTTGAATAATTTAATTACCTTAATGTAAATAAATTGTTCAAAACCTTAAGGTATTTGAGTAGCTAAAGATTTTATGCATTTTTCTTACAAGGTAAGAGAAAGGTAAAAAATTTACAAATTAAAAAAAACCCGGCTGGAATAATTGTTAAACATAAAGTTATATAGGCCCGTGGGGACCGAATCCCTCCAAGAATTTGAAATAAATTGCAAATTTTACGCATATTATAATGTATAAATATATATAATATGCTTCTTAGTCTCTCAATAATGTTGTAAACTCTACTTTAATGTTGTTAGGTCCATATTTACTAGGTTTATAGTTCGTTAGGAACAACTTCGTCGAAGTTTAGCGACAAAGAAAGGATGTTTCGTTTCGAAAAATAAATTAATAATTAGAATTGACGATAAAGTTATGGATGTTATATACTATATGACAATTTTTTGCTTATATGAGTATTTTTGGGGAAATGGACTTTTACTAGAGTGGACTTTCCATTTTACGGACTCGTAGGGAACTAGAAATATTTCGTGAAATGGAAGATTAGTAAATGGGAATTAACATTAATTTTATGAGATACTTTTAGGGAACAACACCAGAGTAAAATACATACAAAAACATATAAAAACGTTTATTTGTAAATTAGTTTAGAGTAAAAACACGAGTCCTCTATATAAACTACGGATGAGTAAAACAAAAAGCATCTATATTTTATTCGATAAAGCCGCATGATTTACAAAATTTTCTGAAATAGATATGTTACGATGAAATACGATTAGTTTAGAAAGCAAGATAGACATGAATGTCTAAATCGATTCATGAAAAATACAGTAATAGAAATTTCTGAACCATATTTACATGTAATAGTTTTATTTACAAAATTGAAAATTTAATCCATCTCTCCGTTTTTTGTCAACAGTATTTTTATTGCTTATTATTCAGTCATTTTACTAAGGCTTCTTCATTCATTAATGCAGAAAATATAATTCTTAGTTATTAAATATAATTTATGTAATGCTTTTACAAATTTATGTTACACGCACGTTGCATTCATATTGGTTTTGGTTGAGATTTTTTTTAAAATTGATGTATTTTTTCAACGATTTGTAAGTATATAAATTTTCTTATATATTTTATTTATACTAAAATTATGATATATATTTTTATGTTATGAATTGGACTAATATATTCATACACAAATAAAACTAAATTGATTTTCGGACTGAAACTTGGAAGTTATCGTTGGTTTTCAATGAGTTACCAATGCGGTTTTTTTAATACCTTATGTGGTTCCAGAAATGGCACGAATTCACGACTGTCTTCGGAAATTCTAAAGACGATAGTTGGCATAGTTTTTAAATGGCTGACATAGAGTAATCACACGGTGGCGATATTTTATGCACAATTTTATCGAAATAAAATAATTTTCATTTCCTAGTACCGTATTTAGTAAAGAAAGGTTTCATAACGAATTTGTGCTCAGTTTTACTTGCATATTAACATAATTTCAATGGAAGGATTAGCTGCATACTTTGGTGTAAAAAAGAGAACAAAGTATACTTTCCTAGAAAAATCCAATTAATAAATAATTGTATCCAATTAGTTCAATTAATAGTAATTAATAAATGATTTATAAAACCGTGAACCCGAGTTTATAAGAAATTATTTTATGAGAACGTTCATAGGAATAAATTTGAGATCTTCTCCGCTATAAGAGAGCAGGTCATTTCTATAAGCCAAGGGCATTCTAAGTTAGTGAACAAATGAATAAAATAGGAGGGGCCTTTAGAGTTTTTTTTACTTGCAGAGATATTTTCTAGTATAATGGTACTGGAATTGCCCCTGAACCTCATCTTAATTACAAGTTAACAATGCCGACGAGAAGGTTGCAAATGTCAAGATCCGGGGGGGGAGGGGCTACATGAGTGCCCATATGAGTACTTCTAGAGGAGTAAATTTATTAAGAAAAATTATTGCTTCCTTCCTTCCTTCTCAAGGCTGTCAAACACTTTGCCTATTGTACAAGATACTAAAATGCTACAAAAATAATTGATACTGCTTGACAATTAGTAATGAGCTAAAAAGTACCTTATTTTAAAATGTGACTGTAAAACTTTTGAAAGTAAATGCATAGCAGAATCGGGCGAATCAAATTTTTAAACGGCTAGGTGGGGGGCTCAAGACTCCCTTCTCACTTATAAGGGCGCCCATGGAGGGCTATAAGAACCACGCCTCCGTATATAATATTTATTTGTAATTTTTGTTTTTCTATGCAGGGTGGGGGACCCTTAGTCCCTCTCCTAGTTATTCCTATAGTTTACAACGTTTGTTTGAAGTTTATAATGGTAAGCAGCAAATTTATAACGAATTTTTTCTTACGGAAAGAAAATTTATATATTCTGTGGAATATTTCTAGGCTGGAAATTTATGGGAGAGAGAATAAATTCATGCATTACATATTCGTTTTTAACAGATTGTATATACAAACATATATTAAAAAAGTGTATATTATTTTTTAGGCACTTTTTTCACGTTTATGTATAACATAAATAAAATGGGCGGAAGTGGTACAGAGAGGGAGTTACGTTTGGTGTGACTTGGTGGTTTTCTTTTATCAATATGTTCTCTTTATAGCGGCTGTTAAACATCTCCTGGATGAACTATACTGTTTTAAAATGCATGTTTTACCCATTTAAGCTATTTATAATTTATAATATATTTTTAATTATTATTTATATAGAAATTAAGCTACAAATTAAACACCTTGATATAATTTAACGACGACACTTCGCACTAATAAAATAATTTGCCTTCTCAATTATTTTACAAAGGAAAGTTTTGATTATATTGTTAGCCTTTTCTTTCCTTGCATAACGCACAATTTATCTGGATTTCCTAATTTCTCATAAATTCTTAAAGCTTCGAAAATATAGCATAGAATTAATAGGATTAATGGTTAAAAATGTAGTGATAAAGCAGAGAAGGTATATACACTTTCCAGCTTTCTAGTATATGGTAGAATTTTAGCATTGAAACGTCTGGACAGATACTTCAACTTAATTCGTTTGCAGAAAATTTACAGCATTTTTAAAACTTTTGTAGGAAGGCGTTTTCAGGAAACTGAAGATGCAGGGTCATCTGTACCCAGCGGCGACTGGTGTGAGTTCTACATGATTGCTCGCCTAAACATTAGGCTAAATCTGATATAAATGTCATTTAATTGTGCTTCTGTAAATGTTCATTGAAGTTTGAAATTTATTGCAGCAAACGGGCACGTTCCTGGGTTGTTGGCCTCCCTGGTGCAAAACAGTATCTCACCGCCCTTATTAATTTAATATTATGTCATTTAGAATTTTTTTTTATACGTGAAATGTTTACTTTTATATTTATATATAGGTTGTTTGAAACAGTTGCATGCAAGGGAGAAGTGTTCTTTAATTTTTATTTTCATAAAATAAAATAAAAATCTCTGATACTGAATTTTTGTTATTATTATTAAATGGTCAAAAATAATATGTAATAAACGATCGGCCGCTGTCCTGAGATTGGTTGCCCAGGTGCGGAAGCATTTTTGCGTTCTGCCGGAAACGGCTCTGACAGAAAATTAAAACTATTTTTTTTTTTTTTTTTTTTTGAATGTACGTGATTATTTATTTTTGAAAACTCAATATTTCATTGAAAAAAAAAAAATGGGGGAAATGTAATATGTATTTAATTTTACGGTTTATATTTCCATAAAGGAAAAATATCTAAAGCAATAGTGATATAGATTTTATCCATCATTTTTTGTCGATTACAATTGTTTTTTATCGAATGCATTATCTCGCCTGAATAAAACGGTTCGAGCTATTCAGGAATAATGCCCTTCCTTTGAAATTATTACGGCGTACTTGTAAGGCATTTTTCAAATCGTAAATTGCCTAGTTGAGTTAAAAGACATCAGTAAACAATAAGCGGTAGTAAGTACTTACTTTAATACGTTTATAATGTCGAATTCTGTTTACTAAGTTGATCTGCACAATACTGCGCCCAGTTATTAGTTAGTTATAAGTTAGTTGTATTAAATAACATTGCGTTGAACTATATTTTCACGCTTGATTGTTACAAGATGGCCACCATTATTTATATGCTTCTTGCCATCACATATATGCTCCTAGACTTACACGAGCACGATAATGTTATTATTTTGTTATTTGTTTTGTAATGAAGAAGATAACTAAAAAATTTTTAACAAAAGCTGTATTACTGATGATAATGACATTTCTGGGTATATGTATATTATTACATTTATATACGCATTTCAGCGTCATTTTGGTGAATTAAAGTTCAGTTTAAACACTAGATCATAATTTATATACTACTTGATGGAAATTTACTTTCGTTTCGGGTATGCTGGTTCAAAGAACATCCCAAAATTAGGAAAGGACAGAGTTGTTTTTTTTTTTTTTCGAAGCAAGCGGCAAGCAACTCATGCTTTCGCGAGCGCCTGAGAAAGAAAGGCAGTTTTTGTGAGTTTAAAATTAACAAAAGTTAAGTATACGATGTTGCAATACCGTATTATATTTCCTGTAGTATTACTGCCTTATAGAGTTTTGAACTCATCGTGATTTGTAGTCAACGCGCCTTTTCCCATATGATCAAATTTCCTTGTGAATCTTCTTTTAGCGATGTTTTTCGTGGGTTTTTTCCTTGACAATTTTTTTGTTTATGTTAGAATATCGTTCTTTAAGTAGAATTAGTATCCTTGTTCTTTATTTTAAAGTTGGATGGTCCATGTATCGTTAACTGATTTAGTATACATAAGACTATATACTGAGATATATTCTCAGTACATAATTAAGATAGATATATATGATTTTTTAAATTTAATTGAAATAGATAGCACTTCCGTACACCGCGTAGAACATTTTGTTAGCATGCATATATGTCAGGGTTTAAGCTGGCTCGAAACATGCTGTCGCAAAAATGCTAAAATGGGAAAATAATTTGTAGCCAAATGCTAAAAAATATTAGTTGCTTTCGTTGCTCGAAAAATCGTATCAATGAAATTATTTATATCAACGATGCTTAACAGGTGCTGTTAAGAATTTTGAAGAGGAAACGAAAAGGAACAAGAAAAGATCGCTGAAGTGCAAAACGGATATTCTGGAATCGGGGAATCCTGCTTTCA
>QLNU02015360.1:84440586-84456098 GCA_006491805.2 Dysdera silvatica | reverse complement strand
TGTTGGACCATTTGATGATCCCGAAGGAGTAGGTGAGCACTGGTACCGCATATGCGTTAATGGCTTGCGTGGTGTTCTTCCCGCTCAGTTTCGTCTTCACAATGCTTCTAAGTCTTTCTTGGAATGCTTGCGTGAGCTGGACTTTGACTTTCTTGTGCTCCTGCTGCCGTTTTTGCATTATCCCTAGGTATTTGTAGGTTTCGCCCTCGTCCAAGGTCTTCAGTAGTCTCCCGTCTTCGAGTTCGATGCCTGGTAAATCTTCTTTGCTATTCTTCTGTATTTTGCACTTATCGAGGCCGAATTCCATTCCTATGTCCTTGGAGAATGTCTCTGTTATACTGATGAGTTGTCGGAGTTGGGTGATTGTTGGCGCGTATAGCTTGATGTCATCTACGTACATGAGGTGGGAGACTTTATGTAGGTTTCTCTTGTCTTTCTTCAGCATGTATCCGTATTTACTTGTGTTCAGCATCCTTGACAAGGGGTTTAACGCCAAGCAGAACCACTGGGGGCTTAGTGCGTCTCCTTGAAAGATTCCGCGGCGGATGGGGATCTCGGCCGTTTCTATTTTACTGTCTGGCGTGTTTAGCTGTAACCGGGTTCTCCATTGTTTCATGCTGCTCTGTAGGAATCGGATGATTGAGGGATGCACTTTGTATATGCTGAGTATTTCAAGGAGCCACGAGTGCGGAACAGAGTCGAAAGCCTTCTTGTAGTCTATGTATGCGGTGTTGAGTTTTCGCTTTTGTTTTCTTGCTTGTTCCAGGATAACTGAGTCGATGGTAAGCTGCTCTTTACATCCCAGAGTCCCTTTCTGGCATCCCTTTTGTTCTTCCGTCATTAAGTTGTTGCTTTCGCTGTGCCGGCTTATTTTTTCAGAGATGCACCCCGTGAGTATCTTGTACAGGGTGTTAAGGCACGTAATGGGTCGGTATTTCGCTGGGTTACTGGTATCCTGGTCCTTCGGTAGGAGGTAAGTTATTCCCTTGCAGAGGAATTCAGGCATTTTGCTGGGGTCTTCAATTATCGCCGTAAGTTCCTTGGCTAATGGGCCATGGGCGCTGGTAAATTTCTTGTACCAGAAGTTGTGTATGCCGTCAATACCGGGTGCTTTCCAGTTGTGCGTACGTTGGATTACCTGCTGGAGTTCCTCTATCGTGATGCCCGTGTACTCCATCTCCTCTATTCCTCTCGTAGCCTCCATTTCTTGCTGAATCCAGGGGGCGCTTTTGTGCTGTACTTCATTGGACCATAGTGTCTTCCAGAAGGTCTCTATTTCTGCTGGCTTTGGGGCTTCGTACTTGTCTTTGTTCGCTGGGGTCTCTCGAAGCTTCCTGTAGAAGGCCTTCTGGTTTGTTCGGAATTGCTTGTTATATATATATATATATATATAAATGCAGGAAATATATTTATTTTTAATTGCATTAATCCTGTATATTCAATCATAAATAAATATATATGCGTCCCTACCTACTGTCATAAATATCAGCAGGTATAGATATATGTATACGCACACAGGTAGCTCATAAAAAAATAAAAATCTTTTGGTCCTGTAAAAATCGTATATTTATATTGTTCAAATAATTATCAAATAAAATTCAAAATCTACAAATTTAACACGAGGATCATTAAAAATCATTTTTATTTGATAAAAGATAAAGTTTAACAAAATGACTGAACATAATAAGCTAAAACATCCGCTTACTTTTTAAATTTCAGCATATTTGCATATTTTAATTCGGATTTCAAAACTCGGATTTTATATCGAAACATTTTTATGAAATCAAGTATATTGAAAGCCGCATCACTAAATTATATAACCTTGCATTCAAATGATATACGAAATATATTTAATTGTTTTGTTTCATTATTTCTACATGCAATAATAAACTCGTGTTTGTAAAAATTGCAACACCATGAAGGACTCGTCCGAATTGAATGAAATTTAATGTACAAACGACCTGTGTTGATACAAATAAACGATTAAAATTACAAAGCAAAAAAATAATATTACATGTCGAAAATCAGTATTTGGTGAAGCCACCACGCGCTGAAATAAGTGATGCTATACGACGTGGCATGGAATCAAACAGATGTTGAATGTGTGCCTGAGGAAGAGCATTCCAGATTGCTTGTATGCGACCCCAAAGTTCATCTGTAGTAGCTATGGGACGAGGATCACGAGCGAGACGCCGACCAACGAAATCCCACACATGTTCAATCGGCGACATATCCGGCGAATAGGCAGGCCAAGGAAGAAGCTGTATCTGTTGTGATGAAAAGAAGTCTTGAACATTCCTGGCAATATGTGGGCGGGCATTGTCCTGTTGAAATACAGCTCCGGGAATGCCTTGAAGGAAGGGAACAACTTCGGGCTCCAGAACTTCATTGATGTACCGGTTGCTGTTAAGATTACCCACAATTCGTAGCAGCTGAGATCGTCCATGATACGCAATCGCACCCCAGACCATAACGCTGGGGGTTCGTCCACTATGACGTTGGATAATGCACTCCGGAAGGTGGCGTTCACCGGTATAGCGTCTAACACGGATGCGGCCATCACTGTACCCCAAATTAAAGCGGGATTCATCAGAAAACACCACTTGTTGCCAATCAGCACGCCAGTCTCTATGTCCATGAGCCCATTGTAGCCGCAGGCGCCGATGGTTTTGCGTCAGGAGGATCCTGTATAAAGGAACTCTTGCACGCAGTCCACGGTGCAGTAGACGCCGACGAATTGATGAAGCACACAATGATACACCTGTAGCAGTGCACCAACGTTCTGCCAACTGTCCAGATGAAGCAAAACGGTCCGTCACCGCCATGCGGACCAGGTGTCTATCATCCCGTGCTGACGTCACCTTTCGGCGTCCACTCCCGGATTTCCGAGTTGTCTGGTTCTCTTGAACCCACTGCTTCCACACTCGCATCACTGTGCTGCTGTTACGCCCCATACGAGCTGCTATTGCACGATAAGAAAACCCTCCTTCACGAAGGCCGATCATTCGTCCCCGTTCAAACTCCGTAACTTGCTGAAATGTCGCCCTCTTTCTTCGTAGAGGCATAGTGACGTCTCATGTAACGTTTACCACTAGCAGATAGCCATACACGCCCCGCTACAGCCCTCTATTTATACGGATCCATCAGCAGTTCAGAGGGCGCTGCTCAGCCCACGCATGCGTGATGACTCTGAAATTCTAATCATTTGAATAGCATACCCTAATTTGCATTTCCTGAAAGTTTCAGCTCAATCACATGATTCCTTCATGGTGTTGCAATTTTTACAAACATGAGTTTAAAACTTCTGGTAAAAACGTAAAAATTTAGCCTTGTTTTCATGTTTTATAATTATTTAATTTATTATTTTTCTAATTCAAACACACCTAAAATATCTATGATATGTTTAACTTCTTCATTCCAGATATATACATATGTGTACCTTGGGTGCAATGCTTTTTCTATTACACTAATATAAACTGCGAACTCAGACCGAAGGGTGTCATTTGTGCACATTTTAAGCTTTCTTTTAGTGTCACTAGATGTCGCTGGAAAGCTTAGAAAATCGCAGTACAAAAATTTGCTTTTTAGGAAGTTGCATCATGTCGACCAACGCTCCGGTCTTAAGAGGTTAAAATAGTTATATTCGTGGAATTTAATTTAAGAATTTTCTGATTCGACCAGCCGGAAGAATATGGAATTTAATTATTTAAAACATCCGCTTATAGACCCATGAATGAAATTATCCCAACTTTCGTATTAAAATGATTAGACTCCTGAAGCGACTTTAGAACTGTTGAATTAAAGAGCAAACTAACTTATTTGAGTTTTAAAGCTTTATTAGGGTACCTGGACATACCCGGGACCTGCCAGACGAGGACTTACATATAATGCTTATACACTTATGCAGTTTTATATTATTGAAAGTATGTGCAAAGCAGGGACTTCCAACTTTGGTTGCTAGGACCCCTAGGGCGTCCGGAATGGAATTTCATGCAGTGCGACAAACCGTGCTGCCCTTGTTATCAAGAGTCAAGGGTCTTCACTCAGTTTACTATTTAAAGGTTTTTCTGAATAAATTAGATTCTAATAATTCAATTTACATATTTCCATTTTATGCACTGAGTTAAAGGCTTGTTTTTTAAGTCCGATCTGTTCACTCATTGTATTGCAGGTTCAAAAATTAGAAATTAGACCTTTTCATCTTCAAACGTGATACAGTGCTCGCCGCTTAATAAACTCATTACCGTTCCAATAAATTTGGTTTTCTTAAACGGCTGACTTCTATAACTGAATGAAGCGATGATTTGAAGCAGTTGGTGATCGTTTTATATAACAGTGACATAACAGTCTCGATGACATAACAATGGTGACACAACAGTCAATGACATAGCAGTGTTGGAAGGTGTTTTTTTTCGTCGCATCTAAAAATGTGATGATTTTTAAATGAAATTGGCGTATAGGGACACGGGAAAAAAAGAGAAAAGGATTCAATTTTTTTATTGACTTTTCGGAATACTTTGCTCAATTTTCATAGAGTGATTAAAAAAAATATATTTGACATTGATTCTTTACATAGTTGTTATGTTACTGGATTTTGTCACCGAAATTTTTTTATTTTTATAAGCGGCTTTATTGATTTTATTACTCGGAAATTTTACAATGATATTGAATTAATCTGAATGTCTTTCTGGCTGTTTGATTATATTTAAGTGGCTGATTTTTTATTAACCAAACAATTTATTAACAGTGGACACTATATTATTTTATAGGGGGCGCGAATACTAATCTTACATTTTCTAGGGGTGCAAGACAGAAAAAATTGAAAACCTCTAGTGTAAACTAACCGTATTGGGTAAACTAACGCCATGCACATTTAATATTAATGTTAATAATAATTTAATTACATTCGAATATATAAATATCCAAATAAATTATATAAATGAAAACATATTGTTTTGCATAATATAAGCGCGCCGAGTTTTGAACCGCCGAGATGCGAACTTTTGTACTAAAATACACAGTTGCAGACGTAAATATTTACGAACAGAACTATGACGTTATGTATAATATATAATGTATATGATAATGAGGATGATGATTCCTGTATGAGGAGTACACAGAGTGATCAACCATATTGATTCGAATCATAATGGCAAAAATTTGTATTAAAATTAGATGGAAAAATCTATAAGAATTTTCTTCCAAGATGATGTGAATTTCGCAAACGATAATGCACCAGCATAGAATGTCAAAATTGGGCAAGAATGATTCGGAGCACATGCAATAGATTGTCACTAATTGCCTAATGCCCTCAGTCACACTATCTTGTAGGTCGTTTGTACTAAGATTCGTTGACACATAAACTATTAACGCCAAATAAGTTCTATTTATTCAGCTTTGGCGCATTCAAGTCCACACCATAGCTGCATGATCTTGCTCCCCCTAGCCACGGAGATACTTTCAACTGTGAATTATTTCAGCTGATTTTACGCCCTTTCTCGTCTGCGTCCCTGGCGTGGAAGGCCCACGCCACCCTCCTAGCTACGGCCCTGTTCAAGTCATGTAGTTGGGAAAATAACTACACAATCAAATCACACTACACTAGAGAACGCTATTTGCAGGATCTGTTTCGTAACGAGTACTTGTTTTTTGTAAGGAAAATATGGTTCCACATTAAATAGCATGTTTCCATATTTTTGGCCTATGTGTGATTGAGAAAATGTCTCTATAACGATTGCGGCATACTTTTTGGGAAGTAGAAATTTCGTAATTTATATTTCTTTTTCATGAAAATTCTTAAATTTATAAAATATTTCCTTTATTTATGTGCGCGTACCGTATCCCTTACTTTCACGCTCCACTTATGAGTATTTATAAATCTTATTTTCACCGGATTTTTCGCTGTATGACTTTTGACTGTTCAATGCATGTTCGCTAAACTTTTCCTGGGTCTGCAATGGTAAAGCATGTCCGCTGAAGAAATTGTAAGCATTATGGTAAAATTTTATTTGACCACATTGCGTGGAAACGCCTTGTGATGGATATCCTCACGCGAAGAATCATATTTTTAATGATCATTTTTCAGTCGAAGTTTAACATCAGGATTACTCAATTCAGTCCTTGATGAACTGCTAACCCATCTTGTGGGACGTAAGATGACTAAAGTCAACGAAAATTTGGAAGCAAGAACATTAAGAAAGCTACGTGTAAGGTTAAGAGTAAGAGGCGATCAAGTTACAAAAAGTAAATGCATCAAATTTATCGTTATTCAAATGCCGTACGTAACAATGAATTAATCTCAACTACAGTAAAAGGAATAACAAGCAAAGCAGGCACTGTGCATCGCTTGCTTTGCAAAATTTTTTACTGTGTATCGCCTGTTTTGTACCTTTTTTCAATGTGCATAACCGGCTTTGCACATTCTTTTCACTGAACCTGAGCATGTAAAAGTACTATAGTGAGTATGCTATAGTGACTTACTCGGTTAAAAGGCCTGTATGTATAATAATAATACGAAGTAGGTATTTTTCAAATTTGTTTATAACCGTAAAAGGGATTCAACGCTTTTTCAAAAGAATTTTTAAGAATTCAAAAGGATTTTTAACTTTGCTTGAGAAAATGGAGCAAATGTTATGGTTTAAAGCCTCGATTTATTCAAAGAAGTATTTTAAGGGTAAAAAGTGATAAAAATAATTATAATTCTCACTATTTTTAATAAAACTGCACCGTAAAAATATTGCCATTTTTATTGACATAATTTTGTAACAGAATTTATAAATATATGATTATTATGAAATTACTACCTTTAAATAATGAGTAAAAAATATTAGGCTTTCGCACGGAAACGACGAAAGCCCACAGACAGTTCTGTACATAGCACGTGAAGCAGCTAGCATTTCTTTTCTTCTGTAATAGTTTAAGAACTTTCGATCCATTTTATGTATTCAGTTGATAGATAATTAAATTACTTTTCTCAATTATTGAAAGTTATCTTTACTATAAGATTATTATAACTAACCATCAAATATGATCTAACCATCAAAAGCTAATGGATATTTTCGCTTCTAGGTTAATTTCAATGCTGATTGGAATTTAGGTCAACTTCTAGACTAAATTGGGGAATGCAAAACTGTTTATGTGTTTTTGTGGTTTGCTATCTGAATCCGTAACCTTGGCATTGTGCGGTCAATCACCCGGTTGTAACGCTGAGAGCTTTAACTGGAAGTAAGAATATTGTATGTAGACGATACCCATTAATTGCTAATAAGAGCCGTACGTTAGCCATTTGTCAGGAGCTTTTAGCGGTTAGACTCTGTGGTACATCGGACCGCATATGAAGTGGTTCAGTCTTGTCTGTTCATTCAGTTTCAATCAATTGAAAACCAAGACACAAATTGGTATAATTTAAATAATATTTTGTCCGCAGTTTATGATTTTCACTTTGTATTCATCAAACATGAACCAAGGCATGGTGTAATAAGTAACGCATAAAACGTGAATTTATATGAAAAGTAACCGAATAAAAGCAGTCAATCCGAGATTTTTGTAAGCAATTGACTGCGAGAGAAATTAGTGAACTTCAGTTGAGAAATGGTGAATTCTAACATAATGGGGAAAGAAATGTAAAAGAAAAACATAACACGGGAGATAAGTGTCATTAAAATACCGGTGTGTATATATATATATATATATATATCATCATCATCATCATCATATTCAACCATTATCTATCCACTGCTGGATGAAGGTCTCTCCAAATGCTTTCCACACAAGTCTATCCTGAGCAATTCGCTTCCACGTCACCCCAACCTGTTTTCTTATTTCATCCACCCATCTAGTTTGAGGACGTTTTCTAGGTCTTCGGTGGTCTCTTGGAATCCAGTTCAGAATTTCTGTTGTCCATCGTTGATCAGTTCTTCTTGCAATATGCCCAGCCCATCGCCATTTCAGCCCTTTTACTTTAACAATGATGTCCTCTACTCTAGTTTGCTCTCTCACCCAAGTGTTCCTTTTTCGATCTCTCCTAGTTATTCCAAGCATGCACCTCTCCATGCTCCTTTGCGTTGTCTGTAACTTTCGTATTGCTCCAACTGTTAGACTCCATGTCTCTGATCCATAAGAGAGGACTGGCAATACACACTGGTTGAAGACCTTTCTTTTTAGACACAAAGGCAATTTCCCCTTCAGGATAAAACTGTTTCTTCCAAATGCACTCCAGCCAAGTTTAATACGTCTGTTGAGTTCTTTCATAATGTTGCCATCCATTGAAATCAGCTGGCCAAGGTAAATATATGAATCAGCAATTTCTAGCTCAATGTTGTCAACTTGTATTTTTGTTTCCTCTACGAAATTATTGAACATGATCTTAGTTTTTTGTAGGTTCATCTTGAGTCCAACTTCTTTACTTCTAGTTGAGAGCTCTTGTACCATGTCTTGGAGTTCTGATGGGTTCGTTGAAAAAATAACAATGTCATCAGCAAACCGCAGATGATTTAAATATTCACCATTTATTTTTATTCCCTTGTTATTCCAATTTATCAGCTGAAAAATCATCTGTAAAGCTGAAGTAAAAAGTTTTGGAGAAATGGTATCTCCCTGCCTCACACCTTTACCAATTTTGATAGTTTTGGTATCTTTATGTAACCGAAATTTTGCACTTGCATTTTTATACACACGTTTCACCATGTCAATGTACACATCCTCAATGTCTGTTGATCTTAAAGAGTTGATGACTGCTGATGTTTTTATAGAGTCAAAGGCCTTCTCATAGTCAATAAATGCAACACACAATGGAAGTTCATATTCATGTGTTCTTTCAATTAATTCTCTTAATACTTGAATATGGTCCACTGTACTGAATCCACTTCGAAATCCAGCTTGTTCTCTTGGTTGAGCTGCATCTAATTTTTTCTGCAGGCGATGTGTTAGCACTTTTGTGAAGATTTTATAAATAGCAGGTAACAAGCTAATTGGTCGGTAATTTTTTAAATCCTCTTTATCACCTTTTTTATGCAAAAGAATTACTGTTGCAGAATCCCATTGGTTTGGTATGTTACCACTGTTGAGGCATTTGGTAAAGAATTTTGCGAGTATGTCTTCTACATGTTCTCCAGCTTCTTTTAAGATATCTAATGTAATGCCATCATCGCCAGGGGATCTTCCTTTCTTCATACTTTTTATTGCAAATGCTACTTCTTTTAAGATTTTAGGAGCTGTTCCTTCGACTATCTCAGAGTCTTCGTTTAATCCACTGTTTCCCTCATACAGCTTTCTGTAGAATTCTTCAACTCTTCTAAGTATTTCTTCCCTATTTCTTGTTACAGTGCCATCCTCTCCTTTTAATGCAATGATGTGTTTCTTCCCAATAGACAAACTCCCTTTAACAACCCTAAGGCTCTTGTTGCTTTCAATGGCCTTCCTTACTAACTCACAATTGAATTTTCTTATATCTTCTTTCATGTTTTTGCGCAAAGTTTTGCAAAGTTCTACATACTCGATCTTGCGACTGGTATTTTGATTGTCCACCTTCATAAGTCTTCGCCTTTTCATGAGTTGTTTCGTCTTCTCAGATAATTTGCTATTCTGCTTTTTACATATTACACCACCAATTTCCCCAGCAGTTTCAATTATTGTCTTAACAATGTTTTCATTTGCTTCTGAGATGTCAACTTCTTCAATAAGTCCTTCCAGTGCAGAAAAGCGATTTTTTAATTCCAACTTGAATGCCTCGGTATTTTCTTTTAATTTCTTTAAATCCACCCTCTTACATACTTGTTTCCTAATGAGCTTCTGCCTTTCTAGTTTAGTATTTAAGTGCATTTTACATCTCACCATTCGATGATCACTTCCAGTATTAAATCTGTTCAGTATGCTGCAATCTTCAATAATTGATTTCTTGTTTGCCAGTATATAGTCAATTTCGCTGGTTCCTCCATTGGGGTGTTTCCATGTCCATTTTCTTTGCGGTTTCTTCTTAAAAAATGAATTCATGATGCTAAGATTTTCAGCTTCGGCAAATTCTATGAGTTGATCGCCACGTTCATTCCTTTCCCCGTATCCGTATTTACCAACCGATGTCTCTCCTTGTTCCTGTTGTCCAATTCTTGCATTCATCCTTAAAGAGTTGAAGAATTTTACAGGAAACTATATGAATGAAACAGTGGATTAAACGAAGACTCTGAGATAGTCGAAGGAATAGCTCCTAAAATCTTAAAAGAAGAAGTAGCATTTGCAATAAAAAGTATGAAGAAAGGAAGATCCCCTGGCGATGATGGCATTACATTAGATATCTTAAAAGAAGCTGGAGAACATGTAGAAGACATACTCGCAAAATTCTTTACCAAATGCCTTAACAGCGGTAACATACCAAACCAATGGGATTCTGCAACAGTAATTCTTTTGCATAAAAAAGGTGATAAATAAGATTTAAAAAATTACCGACCAATTAGCTTGTTACCTGCTATTTATAAAATCTTCACAAAAGTGCTAACACATCGCCTGCAGAAAAAATTAGATGCAGCTCAACCAAGAACGTTATGAGACTCAACAGACGTGTTAAACTTGGCTGGAGTGCATTCGGAAGAAACAGTTTTATCCTGAAGGGGAAATTGCCTTTATGTCTAAAAAGAAAAGTCTTCAACCAGTGTGTATTGCCAGTCCTCTCTTATGGATCAGAGACATGGAGTCTAACAGTTGGAGCAATACGAAAGTTACAGACAACGCAAAGGAGCATGGAGAGGTGCATGCTTGGAATAACTAGGAGAGATCGAAAAAGAAACACTTGGGTGAGAGAGCAAACTAGAGTAGAGGACATCATTGTTAAAGTAAAAGGGCTGAAATGGCGATGGGCTGGGCATATTGCAAGAAGAACTGATCAACGATGGACAACAGAAATTCTGAACTGGATTCCAAGAGACCACCGAAGACCTAGAAAACGTCCTCAAACTAGATGGGTGGATGAAATAAGAAAAGAGGTTGGGGTGACGTGGAAACGAATGGCCCAGGATAGACTTGTGTGGAAAGCATTTGGAGAGACCTTCATCCAGCAGTGGATAGATAATGGTTGAATATGATGATGATGATATATATATATATTAGGGGGACCGAAAAGTAATGTCATTTTTACGCATGTCGATATTCATTAGTCATTTATCAGCTCATTGTGTACTTCAAAGTCGTGTAAAGACATTTTAAAGTTAGAGTGACTTGTTTACTCGTAAATAATAAATCTTAATTTTTTTTGCAGTTTATGGTGAAATGGCCAGCCAAACACCAGAAGAGGTACATATCCGGCATTGTATGCTTTTTGAGTTTCACAAGGGTAGTAACGCAACGGTTGCTACCAAAAACATTTGCGATGTTTATCCAAACGCATTAGATGTTCATAAAATCCAAAGGTGGTTTTCTAAGTTTAAATCCGGTAATTTCGATTTTTCCGACTCGTACCGATCAGGGAGACCAACAACTTTAGACAATGACATGCTAGGGAGGAAGTGGAAGCAAATCCACGTCAGACAATCGAGGAACTGTCAAACACTCTTAACCAACCTTGGTCGACCATCCAAGAACATTTGCAGCAGATTGGTAAAGTAAGCAGAGCAGGTGTTTGGATCCCGCATAATCTGTCCGAAGAAAACAAAGCTAACCGATCCATCACATGCAACTTATTGCTTCAGCGGCACAATACAGAAGCGTTTTTTGATCAATTGATCACTGGAGATGAAAAATGGGTCCTCTATGATAACCCAAAACGCAAAAGGCAGTGGCTCTCTCCAAATGAATCGCCACAAAGTACAGCTAAGCCAGGTTTACACCCCAAAAAAGGCGCTTTTGTGTGTTTGGTGGAGTAATCGCGGGGTCGTTCATTTTGAAGTGCTGAAACCTGGACAAACTGTGAATGCAGACCTTTACTGTGAACAATTGGATCGAGTAAATCAATCTTTGATTGAAAAGTGCCCAGCAATTGTCAACAGAAAAGTTGTTATTCTGCAACAGGATAATGCAAGGCCACACTGCGCAAGATGAACCCTGGAAAAAATTAATGAATTGGGATGGGAGGTATTGTCTCACCCACCATACTCATCCGATATTGCGCCATCGAATTTCCATTTATTCCGATCGCTACAACATTTTCTAAGTGGCAAAAAATTTGAAAATTCAGATGATGTCCAAAATACCATCTCCAGATATTTTGCTACAAAACTAATTGAGTTTTATCGATCTGTCATTGAAAATTTGCACACTAGATGGCAAAAGGTTGTTGATAACGAGGGTGATTACATTATTGATTAAAAATAAAAACTTGGTAAAAATTTATCTGTTTGAATTTAATGTAGAAAAACGACATTACTTTCCGGTCCCCCTAATATGTTAAATGCCATTGAAATGTGTTTAGTTATGCAAAGTGTTGTAAATTAGCAATAGCATCAGTTCAAATTCAAATCAGTTTCGCATCAACTTAAAGGTTGGGGGGGGGGGAAGGCAAAACGACCCTCTTTACGCGACCATGGATCAATCCATGGATTTCTGGGGTTTTCACATTGGGTCCTAATAGCCCTCCGAATCTCTAAATATGCGATCTATAATCACTCTAGTATTCCCAATAAGTGGGAAAACAATTGAACACCAAATCGAACTAGAATCAAACCCTCTCCTTCCCTCTTATCTCCAATTTGGAATCTGCTAGAAACTCGGCCATGTGCACTAGTTCAAGATTAGGGCAGGCGATCTAATTTCTGATACCTGCCTGCCAGGGAATTTGTCAGTGGCTCCTTACTACTCACTTCCCCCTTTAAAATATAAGAAATAATTGCTTTTTTTAACCAAAACCCTTATTTTACATGAATATGTAATTAAAAGCAGGCCAAGTTATGCCTATGCGTTTAATGAGGTTTGACTGTATATAAAAACCAAAAATTCAATTGCACGTTACTGTATCCAATAATTGCTGAAGTGTAGAATTATCTTCACTTGCCATTCCACCTGCAGAGATATCTGGTAATTTGCGGGTTTTTTTTTTGTTTTTGTTTTTGTTTTTTTAAAAAAAAGACGAAGGGGGTTCGTTTCAATTACACGCTAAATTAGTACCGATTTCCTCACTAGTTTTCTGTTCATTATTTGCTAACATGCCGCATGTTCCTTCCTTTGAGTTTCACTTATCTCTTTTATTTTCCTTTTTTTTTTAAATCTAAAAATTTTAGATTTATACTTGCGATAGTTTTGAAAATTTTGTACTTTAGAAGAATGCTAAACAAAATCACAGAGTTAAAATTTAGAACTTTAAATAGCACTTTTTATTTTGTATAAAACTATACAATCAGTCAGTGGTGGACTTGGTCTGCTAGTCCCCAGGCCGATGCACCCTCATCGGCGATAGGACTTGTGCCTATGAACGGGCAAGGATTCACGCCCTCCAAAAATTCAAGTTACATGCCTTGTGAGAGGACACGTTCTGCCACTGCAATCGGCCATATAATTATACAATTTTCCTTGGTTTTGCTAGCCATCATAATTTATAGACATTTTCAAAATTAAACTGTTTTCAATTCATCCGTTTATGACGCCACAGGTCTTCAAGATTGTTGTATGACGGCCACTGACATAGAATTGTAGAAACTTTTAATTTTCAGTGCTTTTGCTTTTTAGCGAAAATAGGATTAAATTTTTTCACAAAATATAATATCCTTTCGCAAAATACGAAATAAACTTATGCAGCTTAAACTCTGTCTAAAACATTAATATTTGATTGGATTTATATTGCAACTTTTTACCAGCATGAAATCTCGAAAAATGTGTTTCCGATTTTTAACACTTTAAACGCCACGCCGGTTTTACGTGCTGTTCCGTTCACGCCACAGTTAGCCGTCAAGCAGGCCACTCCGGGCCGTTGGGACCGGCGTGGCATAAATGGAAAGTATAGTGCCAGTCCGTCGGGACCGGCATAGTGTTTAACATGTTAAAAAGAATTTTTTCATTACACTACAAACAAGAATTTTTTTCCAGCTAGGCGGCCATTTCAATGCAACAGCGAAAATGTTGATTTTATTCGAGTAGAAACATACTTCAGTTGATGACCGGTAGAGATAAGGGATAATAAAATGGAATTCTCCCCGTACCATCGGAACTGCCCACTTTGCAACAGGTGTTAGATATCCCTGTTCTTCAAGTCGTGTTCAGATGGAGAAAAGAGTATAAAAGCAGCTACACATGTAGCGATTTATCGCAGGGAGGGGGAAAAACCATCCGTGTGTATGAGGAAAATCCGCTGATTTTATGGGCTTTGCGATTATCCCGAACAGGATCGAAAAACGATTCTTTTAGCCTCAACAGGAAATGACGGCGCGGTGAACCCCGAGTTTGTGTGGACACCCAAGGAAAATCCGTACGATAAATCGGCACGTGTATAGCCGCCATTAGTGAAAAAAATGTGGGAACAGGGGTCAAAGAAAAAGGTCACCCATGAATACGTTCATTTTCTGTTTTTGGCAAATCAGACTCAAAACATTTTTTTTTTTCCACGGAAGTTTTATTAAATAATCTGCAGGTTGCTGCTGAAAAATCTGTGACATCCGTCTCGCATTTTCTGCTACCAGGTCCATGTGATTTTAATATCTGTTTACATTGGCTTAAACTGCTTTTGTGGTATTAGTCCAGTGTTTCTCCCCTGCCCCCCCCCCCCAGAAGTGTTTCTGGTGAATAGCCAGTGTCTAAATATATTTTGTCCATACAGAGGTTCCGTTTAATGGAATAAATAGTGAAACAGTGTCCACATCTGTATCTGGAGGTGATCGTTAAGCTAGATTTCGAAATATATTATTGTAAATGACTTTCTGTTAGGGACTTCTTGACTGTAAAAACAAAGTGCCCATTAAGAGGGTTTTACTATATTATACAGAGAGAGAGAGGGAAACATGTTACTTTTTCTTAATCTCAAATATTTAAATCACACGTATTTTAAAACGTAGAAGACGTTTTTACTGAGTTTGAACCCATAACAATCGTTACATTTTTTGGTCACATTTTCATGCAAACTTTTCTAATTTGAGGCTAACATTTTTAATGCTAAGTTCAAATTTAATTAAATATTTAACTTTTTTAAACAGTATTCGAGTTACCTATAAATTACTTCATTATTTGGATCTCCCTAAGAATGGGTTTCTTTCTCATGTTGACCTACGAACATGCTCTTTTTTCGACTAACGTTTTCTTCTTTTCTCACCAACAGCATTACATGTTTAAGAAAAGAAATTATAAGAATATAAGAAGCAATTCCGCTTTTTATGTAAGATTCTGTGTTCATAAAAGATGCTCTTATTCACACCTCCCTTCAAAATACAAATTTGCGACTCATGCCCTCAGAAAAAAGCCAAAAATTTCCAATCGTGGTGAGTTATTTTAGTTCTTTTTTTCGGGTGTGTATTACAGAATGCTCATCTTCATCAATGAGAGTGTTTCGCCATGGTGGGCAGGTCATTACTTCCAAGCGCCTTGCTGTTTACTGGATTATGTTAAAC
>QLNU02015360.1:84426754-84440486 GCA_006491805.2 Dysdera silvatica | reverse complement strand
TTATATTATATATATATGTTAATATTTTATATATTAATAAATTACAGTATATAAGTATTATTAATATCATCATTATATAATTGTTAATATATATTAAAGATATAATATAAATTATAATTAATTTTCCTCCATTACTACCTTTACTGACTAGGCAAGCGCAGTAACAGGACAGGAGAAGCCCACGCATATGCGCGGAAGGATTCCATATCGGGCACTGTGCGATCCCGCTATGGGCTAATGAATTTACTTGTTGAATGCATATTTTATTTAAATCGTAGACCACCTACCATAGGTGAGCAGGTCTACCCAAATGATTCTGTTCATTATAAGTACATGTTCAAAATAGGAAAAAAATAAATTTATAAAGTTTTTATTTTCTACAACAAAACGGTAACTTTCCATAAACCGCATTTCTTCTGTACTTAAAATTTTAATTGTGCAGTTTATCTTAGTATTTTCATTCTTTTATGCTAAAAGCAAAATGAATATTGAATTTTAATATAATTGTTCATTTCATGATTATTGGATATTTAAATTTTGAAACAGTGACAATTCTTTAACTTCGTTGCCCTTAGATGGCGCACTTCTTTGACAGTGAAAAACTTGTGGCGCCATCTGTTGCCAAAAGTTCCCAACAGTTATTACAATATATTAATTAGGTACAATAATTGTTAATTAGATAAAATAATTATCAATTGTTAATTAAATAGTTAAAATAAACTGAATTACAAAACAACAACCACTTGAACGATTTCAATTTTACTGATTTCGCAGAGCACCAAGCTTTAAAATCAATGGTTTCACAAAGACTGAAAGAAAATGTACAGGTTAAATTAAGGCTAATTTTTTTTAATAATAGACACACCAAGGGGCACTGTCAAAGGAGTATTATTGACGGTATAGTAGCGACATCTATTGACAAGAAATGAAATTAGAATACGAAGTTGTTTCAGCTTCAAGTGGCAATGTTTAATGTTATTTTTGAAGTTAAAATTTTAATAGTATCTCTCGATATTGGGGGGGGGGGTATGAAATATACTTTGCGTCCTTCCACTGTCAAGAGGGGGTCAAAACCCCCTGCCCCCTGTTGGCACCTGCCTGAAAGCATTCGAAATAAAAAAATTGCCTTGTGATTTTTAAGAACTGTTTGGATTAGAGTGCTTTTATTTTTATGAAAATATGGTAGTATTTATCAAATGTTAGTAAAATATGGGCATCGGCGTACGCAAGGTGGTTGATGGGGGTCATAACACCCCATTGCGATCAAATTTTGTACATATACATATAAATATATGGAGTCGAAGCCATGGGCAGAAGCCGATGGCATAAAAATGTTGGGAGGACAGTATACCAGTGGAAAGCAGATTTTTGCTAACCAGGGTCGTGGCCAGTGGGTGGTCACAAGAGCCCGCCTCCCCCCACTTCCAAAATATGATTGTTACCAATACTTATTCATTAGTGGGGTTGTAAAATTTTGCCTTCCCCAAAGAAGAATTTCTGGTTAAGACCTTGTTATTAACAACTATTTAAAGATGGCAGACAACAACAAAGCAGTGTTTAATTTAAATGTGCTTCTGCTTGATGATGTTCACTTTACCATAAAATCAATATTCTAGTTACATTTCCAGTTTCATTTTCACATGTAATTTAACATACTAAATTTCGTATCTATTACGCTGATGGTGATTATGTAGACAGTCTCTTTAATTTATGTCATTGTTAACGAGCTTACTGTGCCAAAATGTCCTCGAACTTTCGAAATTAAAATAAAGAAACTATAGTTTTAGTTGTAACGTTATTAAAAATGTTCCGTTTGAAAGTTGAAATAATAACACGTCAATGAAAACGCTGCCGTGCAGAAAAGAGAGAGCGATATACAGAGCCGACGATGGGGGGGGGGAGAAGCAGGGGCTGCAGACCGGGTGCCCGGATGAAGTCTAGGATTCGGTGCTAGCATCATCCTATGTTGCGGTAGGCCCTGCCCAGGGACGTGTTCATGGGGCCGGTCGAAATGGGTCTAGAGGCTCGCGTTAAAACTCGGCGCCCTTGACTATATAATACAATGAAACAAAAGGTATAATTACATCAAATAAATGACAAAGTGCATTTTGAAAAAGACAATAATGCTCATTAAAACTAATATATAAAGAAAGTATATATTAAAGTAATGTACATATAATGTACACAGGCGGCGCTTGAGAAAAAAAGACGGATTTTCAGCTAGTTAAAATGGAGTCTTTGAAAAATGGTAACACACGCCAAATTTATTTTCAAGGGGAGATTATAGCCCATTCGCGTACAAGTCAAAAACTGCCCCACTTGCGTAGAGGAGAGAGGAAGAAAAGCATAATAGGGGTGAAGTAAATCTGTTTCAAGAGAATCAGAGTTTGGCGATTTAGCGCCTGTTTTACTTATAGAAATGTATCTCTATTTCAAGTGTATATTTGAATAACTATTAAAAAAAATGCAAAGCATCTGCTACATAACACAATTATGATTCAGAATAGTTTTTGATATTTTTTAAACTTTAAAATTTAAAAAATGCGGGAAATCTTTCTTAACTTTTAGCTTAATGTGTGTATAGCTTACAGTAAGGTCTGACATATTCGGCGTTCCTTTTAGCAATTTGTAACAAAATTGATTCTTTAATTTACTTTGTAATTTTTCCTTATAAATGTATAATATACTGTATACAGTCGAACCTCGTTAAGACGAACACCAAGGGGAACAGAAAATCTGTTTTCATTAAGAGTAATTCGTCTTATCCGGAAAGGGTAGTATGTTATACAATCTGACGGAACTTCAGAAAACTGTTCGTATTAAAAATAATTCGTCTTAAGTGGGGACAGGAGTAATAAACTTTCAAAAAAATGTTTTTTTGTTATTTGCTTGCTTTATTATTTAGACATTTCTGAACATTTTAATACCAAAATTATAAAAATATTTCCCCAGTAGTTCAAAAGCTATTGCAAAAACTGTGGCAGACCAGACACGTATATACGTGCCGACATTTTAACTTCAAATGCGTTTATTTCCATTCAACGTTATTGGAGATTATCAGTAAGAAAATAAAAAGTTCCCAACCGATTTCCATAAAATTTTGCACATTTATGTAGGATACCATTTGAAGCTAAATAAAATGAGTTTTTGTTATTTCATGCATATTTATTATTTTTAATGTAAATATATTTTACGAAATATTTTCATTTTCTACTTTTTTATTCTTCTAAAAATCAACCGTTAAACTTTTGATCAAGCTGCTAATTCATTTTATAGAAAACTTCAAGGCTTCACTCAGCATGAGCTGTGTTTCTGAGTCAATTATTAAATGCAAATTTTTAGCTATTAACTAATAGTAAACATTTTCTCAGTTCAAATTGTTGTAGTAGTTTAGTAAGTTGAATCTCCGCTGTCTATTTTTAATCAGAAATTCTGATTTATTATTTATTAGGCATTAAAAACTCGAGAGCACGCCTGTCCCCAAAGGGTACGTTCTGTGTGCGCCGCGTACTCTCACGAAATTTTGAAAAATACGGAGTACGCGTCGCATACTCTCAAGGTCTCAAGAAAGTTTTTGTATTTGCTGGTTTTTGGGCAACTTTCAACAAAGTTCTGTTTCTTTTTTTTTTTTGTTAGTCATTTACAAACCTAAATGGAAAAAAATGAGGAACTGAGGAAATCCCCCAAGCCTCAAAATAATATCCTGCTTACAGGGGCAGGCACAGACTTTCATTTTGGGGGGTCAAGGACAGAATTTGCCATGGTCTTGGAATAACACCCTTCATTTATCATGAAAGTTGGAATTTTTTACAGTGAAAAAATATATTTTGGGAGTCATGACCCCTGTGACTACCCCCTGTGTCCGCCCTTGCCTGCGTACGAACAGAAGAGGAATGAAAAACTGATGAAAGTGGCAACCGCCACTTTAGGCTTGGATAGACGATAGACGACCAGTCAAATGTCAGTCAGCGCGGCGCGATGACGTCACCAAGTCCAGTAACCCCGCAATTACAATACTCTTTAATTAAGACAGCACCGCATACCCTCAATAAGTTTCTTCAGGACAGCCCTGGTTAAATTCAGCAGTTAGATCCAACTGTGTTACCTACTTGGGTGTAGCATTGGATTCGGGATTAAATTGGCGCAAACAGGCTCAAAAGGTTATAGAGAAATTATACAATAATTTTTGCCACCCACGTATTAATTAGCTCAAACTAGAGCTTTATTCGTTTTGGAGAAAAAGAGACGCTTTCCCCATCCTGGATTCGAACCAGGGTCCCTCCGTTTAGCCCGGAGTGTCTTGGACCGCTAGACGAATGAGGACAGGAAACAACGCTCTCTTTCTCCGTATGTAAAGATGTTAAGGTATTATTACCCTCCGCAGGGATAACACAATTGCCAAATATGGTCAACACAAGAAAGCCTCCGGGGCGAGATTTTTGTGAGTTTTCGTGGGGGAATTTATTATACTATAATTTTTGCCACCCACGTATTAATTACAGCTCAAACTAGAGCTTATGTAATTTTGGAGAAAAAGAGACGCTTTCCCCATCCTGGATTCGAACCAGGGTCCCTCCGTTTAGCCCAGAGTGTCTTGGACGTTCTCATCCAGAATGAGGACGGCGTCTCTTTTTTTCCTAAAACAAAAAAGCTCTAGTTTGAGCTATTTATACGTGGGTGCTGAAAATTATTGTGTAATAAATTCTCTCACGAAAACTCACAAAAATCTCGCCTCGGTGGCTTTTCTGTATTGACCATTATTTTGCAATTCTGTTATCCCTGAGAAGGGTAATAATATCTTACATCCTTATATACGGAGGGAGAAAGAGCGATTTGTTTTTGTCCTTTTTTGTCTTCCAGTCAAGACACTCCGGGCTCAACGGAGGGACCCTGGTTCGAATCCAGGATGAGGACGGCGTCTCTTTTTCTCCAAAAACAAAAAAGATCCATCTTGAGCTATTTATCCATAGGTGGTGAAAATTATTATATAAAGCCATTATGCTGGGTAAATTTCGAACACCGATTTTGGCAACACATGTTAAATTAAACATCTTGAACTTTTTTTAATGTACTTTTTTTAAATGCAAAAAATACTTTTATTTTCACTAATAAATATCTTGAACAGAATACGTACATTTATTTTAGCCCTTTATATGGATTTTGATACCCCATCATCAACTAACCTAAGTCAAACATTGAATTCTTCTGCTGGCTTTAGTTACCCCATATTGAGGGGTAACTTAAGCCACCATGTTTTTTTTTTGTTTTTAACATACATGCAGACATGGAGTGTAACTGTAGACCCAAGTTTTATAATAACTAGTTAATCTCTAAAGTAAATGATGTTGAATTGGCAGATGTTTTAAATTGAAAAGCGGTTTAAGTAACCCCGAACGTTGGCACTTGAAATGTCGTATGTCAGGGCCGTATCGGGTGAGGACGGAGCCCCGCCCTTTTTCTAGGCTGATATTGGAGCTACGACTACGATATTTCATATCAAAGAGTGCACGCGAGGGCACTTCAAATGACGCCTGTCAGCGGTGTATCGGGAGAAGTCAAGAGCATACTTGGAATGATTGTAATCATTTTATGATTACGGTTACTCAATGTCAGGTTATAACAACACAAGTTTAAAATTTTAGATTACGATTACACGCCCTCAGTGAGATCCGATACTGCCTTGACATATATTTCAAGTGCCTTCACATACTCTTTGAATAAGGAATATCGTAGTCGTGGCTCCAATAGAAGCCTAGAAAAAGAATGGAGCTCGGGCCCCCACCCTATACAGTTCAGACGTACGACATTTCAAGTGCCCTGACGTACTGTCTCTGAATACGGAAGATCGTAGTTGTGGCTCCAATAGCATCCTAGAAAAACGATGGGGCTTCGGGTCCCTCCAATACGGCCCTGGCATGCGACATTTCAAGTGCCCTGAAGTACTTTTTCTGAATACGGAATATCCTAGTCATAGCTTCAATAGCTGCCTAAAAAAGGATGGGTGGGCTCCGGCCACCCAGCATGCCGATACGTCCTTTACAGCTTACTCGGTGCATTTCGAGTTTGTCGAAATACGTTTCCACAATTCTTATACCACCCACTAAGGAAATATTCAGAAGCATCAAAAGTAAAAGTCCGTGGGAATGCGTTGTGTATAATTTTGGACAGTGCATAACGAGTTTTTAAGGTCTAGTATGCTTTTTTCATATTTTATGCTTATTTGTGGGTATATATTTACATATATACAAAATACTTTTTCTTTTTTTACAAACACAGCCAACAACTATAGTTAACCGCTCTACAAATCTCTAAGAAGTACCAGCTACCAAAGGAGTTTTTTTTAGATTTTCTGATATACAAATTTTTAAATAAATTAGATGGCGACCAACAATTTTTAGAAAATATTTATTGTTTCGATTAAAAGTTTCTTTGTAATGCAGATTTAATTAAGGGCAATTATTAGAATTAAGCAAAATTCAAATATATAAATATAAAATACAATAACTTTTTGGTTATGTCTAGTTTTTCACTACTCTCGGTAGATGGCGCAGTGTGCGGCGTGCTTAAAATATACCAAATAGGTTCAGATTAATGCCCTGCGCATAAATCTGCCGTTGTTTCAGTTTCAAACTCTGCGATGCGAAGTTATTAATATTTTAAATTGGTGTAATTTTTCTATTAACGGGTTAAACAACATTAGCACGAGTAAATTGGGCATGCACGATTTTAACTCTAAAGTCGGCCGAGTGGCTCTTCTAATAATAGAAAAAATTCCATTTTTTTGGAATGTCAATATAATGGACAGTGCCGTTTGTCACGGATGAACCAACAGGCCTAAAGCTTCGTCCCAAAAATTGCTCCCAAATTATAAAAATTTGCTTACTATTACTACGTTTTTATTGACAAGTTCTAAAAATTTTAGTTTTTATTTAAAATTTAAGGGGTCCCAAAATTGATCAAACTCAGGGTCCCCGGATGCATTAAGATGCCCTTTAAAATTAGCTAATTAAAAAAATTATTTAAAGGAATTTATATTAAGGATTTTTCTCAAAAATTATAAATGTTGGGTTCTTAGACCATAAGAGGTTAGGATTCTCCTCGGAAAACTGTCGGTCCCTGCGCAGTGTGGCCCTCGCTGTAATTACACACTAAAACTAAAAAAAATCTAAGTATCGCACTTGAGCTCACGGTGGAAGAAGTGTGGGGAAGTTTTTAAAGGAAAAATGGAACGGGATGATATTTCATTATGAAATGCATATATTTTTAAATATTTATTAATACTGAAGAAATTAAACACTTTCAGTTAATAAAAGTTAATGAGATTTTTATTGCCTTAAATTTTTCGAAGAGTAGAAGTTAGAGCCACAGATTCTCGAATGAAGATCTTATAACAGGCATGTTTAACCGAACACTTATTGTTTATCCTAATGATCCGAAGCCCGCCGTTTGATTCCGTAAGAGGTAGTTCCGATGTTTTAAGGAATAGTAATCTTCGGTGCATTATGACCTTAGTTACTTTTGTAATATAAAACACAAACCGACAATTGTCAGTTTTGTGTATTTGTCCTCATCAGGTAAGTGATGAAAGTATGAGATAGGAAAGGAGCATGTGGGAAATGTTATTATATTCCTATATAGCCAACGATGTTTCGCAAAGTAGGTCACTTGTTCACGTTTTGCTCTCCCTCTCCCCTTCAATTTAGCTTCATACCGGCAGACTTATTTGTCTGACATTCTAAGGAACATTGACTATAATTTCTTTGATATTCAGCATTAAAAAAATTAATTATCAAAATATCGATATAATTTTGCTCATAAATTCAAATACCTTAATAATGTAATTTAAAAAATGGTTTCAGAGAATGCAGATTAAATTTCTACTTTTGATGTAAATAGGGTTTTTGGTCAAATAGAGTCGAACCCGATTATAAGGACAACTAGGTTATTTCGCCAAAATTCTGAGTCTCACTCGCGAGCACATTATGAAACATATATTGCAAATTGTAGACGTATATAAAAAATTAAAAAATCAATATATGCTTTATATGTGGTATAAAATATCAGCATAATTACAAGAAGTTAGTGATGTACGATATACATGTGAGGTGTGTGTACACATGGCTATGATGCACATATTGATAATTATATGTGAAATGTGATATACATGTAAACCACAGTGAAATCAAGTAAGTAAATAAAAATGTCATTTTAACGGTAAGTTTTCGGTTATTTCGAAATGTAATTGCTGAATAGAGTTAAAATATGTGCAGAAATGATTACATTTCATTTTGTTCCTTTTACTACAAAAATTAACAAAAATTTTATTCTATTACCATGTCTTCACCAACACGTGTAATTAATTTGCGCTACGATCGCGATCTAGACCACTGTGTGACGTAAGCAAGGGCGTTGGTGAGGGGCGATAACCCCTATTGTTATGCAGTTTTTTATATATACATATAAATATACGAATTTCTCTCTCTGTAACCCCCTCCCCTACAAACCTTCTGTGTTTGCCTATGATGGAAACACGGTCGTTGAGTCCGTTTTCCTGGAGCTAAACTAATTTAAAAAGTACAATCACCCACAGATCTTAAAATTTCCAAGGCCTGCCACTCCGTCCGCATTACGAAAGCAATAGTTAATGATTTGTGTAAGAATATTTTCCTAATGGCTACAAACATTCACCTCCATCCCTTCGTAAAATTCATCTTCGCTTTAATTTCTTCACAATAGATGGCGACACATAGTTTTAGCATCTCTAGGCACTATTATAATTTGGTGGCAATTATGGATGGCAATAAGTGGAAGTCAATCTCTATATACATCTTTTGATATATTTAGATTTGATATATATATCGTAAGAAATATATCGAATGCTACAATATTTCGACCCAATTATATCCTAAAACAGGGTTTAAGCCTATCCCGCCATCTATTGGCATAAAAATGAACTAAAACCATATAAGTTTTAGAAAATAGTGTGCATGCATGTGTGGTTTTCCGTAAATTTTAAGTAGGGAAATATTTTGATACGGATTATTTGCAATGCCTTTCGTTTCAAAATTTGTTTCGACACACTCGCCCCCCGTTAAAAAGACATCTTCGGTCACTGATTTTTTTTAATTTTTTGTTTAAATCATCTACATCCTATTGAAAATATTTTGCCATTTTTTCCTCTTTAAATTAGGCGTCCGTCAGTCTTTATCTAAGAACCATTGAATTGTATTGCAGTTGGTCATTATATATCAAGCAAAAAAAACAAAACAAAAAAACTGCTGACGCCTGACTTCTGTTCACTGTATTGCGGGGATTGTTTCCCTAGTAGATAATGGTGAAGCCATCCATTGACCGAATGAATGGTCGATTCTGTTCATCTCAAAAGGATATGCAAAATAGTCACATTGATTCGGTTGGTCATAGAGCTTGCACATCTTTATTCCCCAGGTCTTAATATGTTCGAATTTCTCAGAACAATATAGATCCACACTGCCCTTCGACAGCGTAATGATAACGTATTTGTCTATCATGTCATTAACCCAGGTTTGACTCCCAATGACATGCAATATAAGATATTATTACCCTTGTCAGGATTAACACATTTACCAAACTGGTCAACACACAAAGCCACCAGACGTGTTTGTTTTTTTTAATTTTTTGTGGCGAATAGAAGTGATTAAATGTTTTTTTTTATATTATTAGTCAAGAACATGCATCATAGAACGTGTGCCGTTTTTCTGCTCACCGTAATACATGGTTTAGTTCTCTTGACAATAGAAGTTCGAATTCCTCGGAAAATGTGGATCCCGGAACAGCAGGAACTTTGCTGTTCTTGCGCCGTAAAAATACAAACAAATCGAAAAGTGATTGTGATTTTTACGAAACAAGAACAGCAAAGGTCATTCTATGCCGGGATCTACAGTTTTTTGAGGTATCTGTACCATATTTGAACAACAGAATCAACCCCCAGACTACAGTAAGCATTCTGTAGGTAAAGTTTTTTTTTTCATTGTTAAGAGCCTAACAGGAGATAATTGCTCTAAGCGAACGCTTTACCACTGCACCATCGCCGAGCCCTTACTAAATAATAGTTTTAAATACTAACCTGCATTTGCATTATAAGTTCGTATAGTGCACATGATTGCAAAACTTCGTCCTCCTATTTTCAGGATTAAATTTACATTGGGATTGATAAAATCTATAACTAACTGTAATAATCAGAAGTGTGTATCAATTATTAAATGAGAAAAAAAACGTGATATACCTAATTAGAGGACTATGGGAGGAGGAGGGATAGGGCCCCCCCCAAGAAAATGAAAATTATAAATGATATGTGCGGAGCATTGGGGGTAATGGCCGTGCCCCTCTCCACCTAAAGTTTCGAAACTAATTACAACGATGATTGTGAAACGTAAGCGACTGCAACAGAAATTTTAGCTTTCAAATCTTTCCAGACTTCATTTTTTTGTGCAATAAAACTTCTCTAATCGGAATGGATTGGGTAGAAAACGTAACTAGAGATATATAACAGAGATTTTGCCTTTTTTGTCAATTGCTTAATTTGATGCCACTAGCGTTTATTTCAAATTCGTCTTTTCGCCAGTACTCGCGAATTTGGTATTTTTTGAGCCTCTCTCTCTAGGCGGGGCACATGACAGCTCTTCCTTTCCCAATGCCTAATTACATCTCTGAACCTAACAAATTAAATTCAATGATTTAATAATTAAAACTGCAACCTACTTAGCCTATTGATAAACCTGAGGTCAGTTCGGATTAGCGAAATATTCGAATCGTCGAGATTTCGGAAAATAATTTCCTCGTTTTATTGAATTAAAAAAAACTCTACTTTGTAGCAGTTCAAACATAAATGAGTAAACAATAAACAAAAGTTGTGAGAAATTACTATAAACAACAATTCTACAGTTGGATCCATTTATTTGAACCAAAAGTTCATGAAAGTATTTTTGAATTTTATTTAAAGGTAATAATTTAGTTAATTTCCCGAAATTTTGTGACAAGAAATAAAAGTAAAAAAGCTATGTGTGCGCGGTTATTTCGGTTAAGCCAATTTTGGATAAACGGTGTTATACTACATATATTGAAGAAAATATTTATTACTAGAGGTTCAAATTCCATAGTGATTTTGAAAACTCTTCGCCTGTATTAGGAGCATTAAAATAAAGGAAGTTCTGCGGTGATGTAGTGGTAACGAGTTCGCCTAGCACGCCGTTATCCCGGGTTCGACTGGTAACGATGCCAAAATAAGAACGCTTACCGACTAACTGCTCACCGTAGTCCGAGGGTTGGTTCCCTAGGCCATAAAAGTTCAAATACCTTGGAAAACTATAGAGCCCAGCGCAGCAGGAGTTTTACGTACGTGTGTATGTACGTACATACGTATCTACCCACCTACATACATACGATCGCATTCCACCATCCTATACATTCCTTCTGTCTAGTAGCTGCTTCCTGGGTGATTACATCCCCCACCACCGCAGAAGGAGGTAGGTCATAGAAACTTTATTTTTCGGGCTACTGGTTTTGTAGTGTTTAAAAAATCCCTTGCAACACTAAACACGTATGTATTGAAATAATGTTTCCTCAAAACTAAACGTCAGATTTCACATACATTCCAGGAAACCTAATGGAAGATATAGGAAGATTTCTAACCCAAACGAGTTATTTGTTCAGTTTATTAAAATAAATATACAATTGCGCGATTAAAAAAATAGCTCATACCTATTAATTATTTTACGTTATTTTTATACATAACATTTTTATCTAAGGTTTTTTTTGTATGTTAAATAATCGAAGAGGAGAGATGGCATGACAAAAAACTTTTATTAAAAGATATCCAGAGTCTAATACACATAGAGTATACATTACATTCAGATAATAATGCTGACAGTAATATCCATTCTATATTATCGTGATCTTCTCTTTGTAGACATCGGTTGTCCAGTTAAAATGCTGTAAAAAGCCTTTCCAAGCAATGTTATGCTGAAACAAAAGGTACATTTATGTAAAATATACGAAAAGATATGCAGCCAATGGAGAAACGAATGGAAGCATTTGTGTTAATCTAATTAATGACCTTTAATTTCATCTTTTAAGCGTGAGTATTATCTGTATCAAAATAATTAAAAAGTCTCATATATATATATATATCATCAAAATTAACTGTACAAGAAATTATTAAAAAGGTTTAGTCTAATTTAGTTTAGTGACGTGCTATTCCTAGAGACAGTACGTGTTTTAGGAACTTATGCTCTTCCCGGGTAGGACAGTCATATCTTAATTTAGTTTCATGAAGACTTTCATTGTGTATTTTAAATTGTAGACAATTTTCAAGTTCAGCACTGTGTGACAAAATTATTGAATAAGTTTAACCCTCTGGCTGCTCTTTTTTTTTTTCTTTTCATCAAAATTGCTGCAAAAATGCATATTTATTTTTATTACATATTTCAAATCTACATGTATTTCAGAGTTAAAATATGTAGCACATTTTTGTAACCAAAGATGATGAGAGATGAAAGATGGAAAAAGTGCATACCCGAGAAAATCGCGGGATAGGAAAATTTGGTTACTTTCATATTGCCCGTGGAAATCGCGGGATATGCAGTCAGAGGGTTAAGTACCTAAAACCGTAATACTTCAGTTCGTCTTTGCCAACCTTCTTCCAAAGCCTGCATGGTCAATGTTAGTAGGAAACTAATGCCAACGTATTTTCTTGATTCATTATTATTGCATTCCGTCATGCACATCACGTCGTTGTTAATTTGGTAAGTAGCTAGTTGGATCTAGCCGCATTTTCTGACATCCAAGCAAAAGGATTATAGTATGCGTTTATAGAATCGTTATATAAGTTTTAGAGAGCTTAAAGAGTAGAACCCTGATTTAACGAAGTCCGAACGACTTGCGCTTATTTTATTTATTTATACGAGAATTTATTTTTATTTTATTTTTTTGTAAATACACAATTTCATATTTGAATTCATTGTACGTATATAACTAAAAATTATTTACTTACTACTTTTGCGCCGATTTTATATGAGAACCATAGAAATGATATAAATTATGGTATATACATCACTTCGAGTGATTCAAAAATAAACCCTCTAGTATTTTAAGCTGCATTTAGTCTTAAAGTTATTTATAAAAATATTTAAATTATTTTTGCCGTTATAAGAAATGCACAATATATATATAGTACACGTTATAATATTTATATTCAAAAACATGACTGATAAAAATGCAATTACAATTTTGTTTTATCATTCAAAACAAACAGTGGTCAAAGATCGTATACCGGGTATTCCGAAAATACCGGATTAAAAGTATATAGCCGTGATCTTTGTACAAAATGGACCATAGCGACCCTTTACATGGGGGGTCGGAAATAAATAACCACGGAGTTATGGCTATAAACAAATAACAAAGCATGATTGGATAAAAAAGGAAAGTTACGCCCATGGTGCACGTATTTGTCTAGACTGCACGTGGGCTGTATTATCAAAAAATCTGTTTTTTATTCGCCATGGATCTCCAGAATGTGGAAGTTAACAATTTCGAGCCAATGAAAATTGTGATTGAAAGTTTGGCTCGCCCCTTGAATTTAGTTTCCTAAATTTGTCCGTCGCCAGTTTTTGGCGAGAATGTCGAATTTTTGGCAAGCTATTGGCGAATGGAATTGACTTTTTGCCCATGTTATTCCCCCACCCCCACCGTAATT
>QLNU02015360.1:84388768-84416929 GCA_006491805.2 Dysdera silvatica | reverse complement strand
TTATTTATATGTTTTTCGCGCGCAAAAAAAAAACTAGTTATGAAAGACACCCTACCCTCTACCGCAATGAAATAACCCGTCTGTCGCGAAAAACCAGTAATGGAAGGCGCCCTACCCTCTACTGCAATGAAATAACCCATCTGTGATCTCAGCTTTCTTGAATTCTAAAGGTACTACCCGCCAATTTTCTAAAGAACGGACTATTAGGTAGGCAGGCCTTAAATGTAATTAGTATTGAAATGATTCGTATGCTGTCTTTCGATTCCTCTTATTAGTAACTAAATATTTTTTGCATATGATTTAAAAGAAACCTGTAGAGCATAAATCAGCGTTATTCAAGTGAAGCAAATTTCTATATGTTGATTTTGAATAATTTAAGAAGGAAATGAGAAGATGGAAAAAGAAGAAAATGTATTTAATTAAGTAATAATTGATAATGCATATGGTGAGCAAATTTTCAATTGTTGAAAATATATGTGTTTGAAAAAATTAACGAAAAAAATTTTTGCCAGCCAAAATTTTTTCCACATTTTTTTCAAAAACATATATTTTTTAAGCTTTTTAAAAAAATTATCTAAAATAGTGGATGTTTTGAGAAGTAAATGACTTTCATATATTCTTACGATTAATTACTTGTACATAAATTGCTTCTAACGATATTTTAATCTAATACTGAGACTGATGCATCATTTTTATTGTAGGAAAAAATAATCTTAAAATTAACCGAAAGTTGTGAAAAATTATAAACAGGTGGTTTAGATGCAGAGCTTTTAAAGCCAGTGAAATTATTCTTTACCTTTTCAGTGAAATTATTTCTTACTACGACAAAGGATGCCGATGCTAAAGAAGTTATTTTTCTTGAGAATTGAATACGTATTATGAACTTCGAGTACAATTTTTTTACTTTACATTCTATTATCCGTATTTAAACCTTACCTTTTTTCGTTTTTTTTCGACGTGTAATTTGGGATCATCGTCCTTATTGTATATGCACATTGCATTTTTTCTAGGGCTGTAGTCATACACCGCAATTCGTTGAAGAAATTTTGGACATTTTTGTAGAATCCGTTTCGGCCAATCTGTATCAGAAAATATCGGCATAACAGCTATCATCACGTATGGAAACATGCCTAAAAATATTCATAATTAGTCGATATTTCAAAATAACAAGGTTATAAATTTAGAGATATATATATAAGAAGCGGAAGAAGACTACGCTGATTTACCGATTGAGAACATTTGGGAATTCATGAGATTGAACATAGCACAAAACACATAAGCGTATGGCCTAGAAAAATTCAACACCATGAAGAAGCCAACAGTAAGATCAATTAAAAAGCCGCCAAGATGGACCACAAAGTAAGTAATTTGCTCATCATTCAAAATAAGCCTAAAGTAGACAAAACCAAAATCATTTCTGATTAATGCTTCTAGAATTAGAGATTAATTAGATTGATTAATAAGATTAATTAATTGAGATAATTAATTAATTAAAATAAGATTAATTAATAAGACAAATTAGAGATTGAAATATAAACCCATCACACCTGGAAACTTCCTTCTCGGTGGGGCAATTTCAATATCATTTCATTTCTTTATTTTTCAGTACACAAATACAGTTAAAGATCAATATTAATACAAAATTAAAAGTGTACTGAAGGGAGACCAGGAAAAAAGCCGACAATGCATGGCTTAATACGTCCTGGCCACCCCCAAATCTAGAAGGACAGTGACGTACAGCATTAAAATCTAACATAAATCAACGAAAGTCATCGTTGTTAGCCAAGTTATGCATTAAACCTATTTACACATATAGAAATTTAAAATAAGAGTAGATTTTATCGGGCACAACGACAAAAATCCTAAACCACTCCAAATAAGACAATACTTCAAGCTACATAAATCATTTCCATAAGAACGACAAAAAGATCTAAGAAAACGCACAGTGACATACAATAACCCATGAAATTATAAATATCACAATCATATAACACTTATTGCATATTGGTCTTGCAACATGTCAAAGAAGATTAATACCATTATTTGAAGACTCGATATAAGAAAAATAATTAGAGTTAAAAAATACCAAACCCAACAAGTAAGTCCCTTCTTGAAAAAGCTCAAATTTTGAATTTTTCTAATACAAGTGGGCAAACCGTTCCATGTTCGCGGCACCACAGAACCAATGTGAAACATCATATGATTAGAAATAGCCTATTGAGGAACCAATTGGTCCCTACGACGTGATGTAAAGAAATCTCGATGATCGTATATTTAAGTCAATTAAATCACAATGTAAGCTATGGTAAATTCTCTGATACGTTAAGAGTGATAATCGTCGATTAATGTATCAAACCAATCGGTATTAAATTATACGTAGAAATATCCTTATAAGCTAAAGCTATCATTTTTGCTGCATTTTTTAATACAAGGTGGAAAGTCACAAATTTTTTTTAAAAATTAATAACTTTCATTTATTAATTTTTTCATCATGAAATTACAAAATTAATATTTTTACCTTGTACATGAAAACTAATTTCACGTAAATGCCTCCACTACCATTCTAGATCTGGTTTAGAAAATACGAACTATTTTCAAACATTTTCCACAACAGATATCAGTGTTTCTGACTGATGAAAATAAGGTCACGAAATAATATATTTAATTCTTCTATTTCTATGCTGCCATAATTACAACTACAATATCTAAATAAATAACTTTAAAATATAATGTTTCTTCGATGGTTTCAATATTTTAAAGACTTGCGAGTTACTAAAAAGTTTTTAAATTATTTGTTTTATGGGCATATTTTACCTAAATCCATCAAATACCCAATGAATTCCAAGATCACTCATAGAATATCCTTTTAACCAATCTTCATCAGTTTTTTTCAATCCAGCTATAAAGTACACTATGAAAATCTAGAGGTATAAAGACTATTATTACACAAACAAACAAAACTACGCCTTAATTTACTACTAATTTTGGAAATTGTCAATTTTATTAATTAATAAATGTATAATCTTGATTAGTATAGGAAAAGAGAAAAATCTCTTACCTGTCCTCTTATAAGACAATAATTCCAAAGGGGCACGTGTGTATTTCGAAGCCAAGGCTTTCGTCGGCCATCTAAAGACCTCCAAGAGAAATATTTATTAAAAATCAATACCTTTTGTTATGTAAGTTTTAATTATAGAACGAAAATAAATGTCTTCCTACAAGATAATGTAAAATTTTTGAATTTTTTGGATTAAATATTCAAAGTATACGATTAGCTATAAGTAAAAGAGAAAAAAACCATTCCTATGGTTTAGGGGAATGATGGGGTTGAAATAGTGTGATTTAAATGTGTGGTATTTTGTTCAAAAGCGTAATAATAAAAAGTCATCCGAAGTTTAAAAAATTATTTGCTTGTTCGTTCACAACGTTCGCACTGGTTTAAAGGATAACCAAAAATTAAAGTTCACTGTATATAGGAAGTGTCTTTGCCATTTTTAAAAGTTTCGAGCTCAGCGTGTCAGTTACTAAATTTACATTTTCAGTAGTCGCACTAACGTTAAGTACCTCAATTGGGCAACTCCATCTAGTGTCAGATAGCAACTTTAAAGTTTTAGGATTATTTTTCGTCTCGTGAAGAGATGATATTTGAGAAAAAAAAAAAAAGAAGCTCCAAAATTGGGGTGGGGAAGACGAAACTATAATTTTGCCCCTGCTCTGAAAAACCTGGAGGGGCACATGCTCCTCCTCACCCCGCCAAATTACGCCTATGACTGTTGCTTCAGAAGAAAATAAAATTACGGCAGTATCTGCAATAGTTTCTGAAATAAATGCAATTAACTCCCACAGGATGACATTGAAGAGGTGACAACTGAAAAATACCACCATATTTGGAAACTAAAGGGTTTCAATCTTGGCTATTGCTTTTTTTCTATTTTGATAAAATGAACAGTAGTTTATAATCTTATCGGTTTGATCAATTTATTTAAGGACACCCTGTATATGAAATTGAAATATATTACCAGCATCTGTCTGCTCCACTAAACAACAAATGCGTTGTTATTAAGCCAAATAAATAAGAATGGTTATTCCAACGAGCCTTGTCCATCAGGAAAATATACCAATAGGGAATGATGAAACATATGCAGCTCACCCTAAAACGCCAGCCCAGCATTACTCCAGTGGCGCCTAAATGAAATATACGATTATGATAATTCAGACGATTGAAAGAATATGTTATAAATTTCAAAGGATTCGATATGCAACAATAAAGTATAAAATTGGAAAATCATTACAATAGTAAAATTATAAATTACAACTGTAATTTACGCGAGTTACATACGCGCACATTTTTTAATTAATTATTTCATATAAAAAATTATTATTATTATACAAGCAAATTAAATTCCGATACCCACGTCGGATCAAACTAGAGCTCTTTGATCCATATGTTATAGGGTAAGTCGGGTGGAGAGATGGCCATAGTTTTTTGAAAACGCTCATAGAGAAAATATTTTAGAAAATAAAACACAGTGGTTAAACAATAGTTTAATCATGAATCTTTGTAAACCTTTACTAAATATCCCCAAATAAGCACACATTTAAAAAAAATTAACAAAACAAAATATTGTGCTGTGGGCCATCTCTTCCAGACAGTGTAGGAGATATGGCCATACCTGTATGGGTGAAATGACACACTATATGCAGCTTTTTTTTCCCTTTTGCTGCCCCTTTCCCACACAGATTGGTTTAATTTTATCATCTGATCTTATACTTGCGCAAGAATGGTATATATCATGAAAATCAGTATAATTTTCGAAAACCCATATAGAACAAATTTTGCACTTTATCCAGTTCTCTCTCTTTTTTTTTTTTTAGTAGTTTTCAGCACACCCCTTGCAATTGTTTATGTCATGTTAATCTTCTATTGAACCAGCCTTTTCACTTTGCGTATTAATTTTCTTCGTATTAATTTTTCATGTATGCACGACGCTTAAGTATTCAGCAAATTTGCAAGCAATACTTCTCAAATCACTAATCGTCAATGGGAATCCACGGCATTGCACAGTTTTGACGTGTGTTGCTTTTCGTCTTCTGTTTCAAGAGCACAAGATGGTTCCATACCTCCTTTTTCATTGTTCTTTGTTTTTATTCGTCTTACCAGTGTTTTCCTTGGTATTTTAAACGTAAATAGCTGCTTTTCGAATCGATATTTTATCAATCGTGAGAGCTTTGATGGCATTTTGCAAGTCTTCCTTTGTTCATTTACCATAGGTCTATTTTCGGACGTACTTATTTGGCATCTAAAGGTAAAAACTATCAATTGATACAAACAAATAGCCATAACAAATAACTTATCTAGGATAACAAGTGTATCTCACTACGGTGGCCATCTCTCCCTATGCGATGAATACGATAATTTACATAAACAAACAATACAATACCCAGGGCAATCGTAACTATTGTGGGTTTTAAAAACACTACAAACAATACTTTCTATAAAGCGTAAATAAATATTAAAAAAAAAATGCATTTGTTTGAAACGAGATACTCAAAACATATACACAAGAATTTCACGACCCGCTTTCAAATTTAAACATGCTCCACTCACCTTTCTCTGTCTTTTCCGTTGGTGACCATTTCACATCTAAAGCTGGCATTATGTTTATACTGACGCGCCACCAGCGCGCTATGGTGGCAGTTTACAGAAATAACCTGCATTGGCCATCTCTATCTTCTATGGCCATCTCCCCCAACTTACCCGAAAGTAGGATATTATTGCTCTTCTCAGGTTCAGAACAATTACCACGAAAGTGTTGGGAAATGGCCCGCGAGTGGCATAGTACACGAGCCGTTTGTTTGTTTTGCTGCGCAAGGAAAGTAAAGACCATGCTGCTCCGAGATCTACAGTCTTCTTAAGAATCCGTACCTCTTCAGGCCTAGTGAACTAACCTCCGGACTACAGTTTGCAGTTTGTCGGTAAGCGTTCTACTTTGATACGGTTGAGAATCGAACACGGGTTAAGTCGAGTGTGTTACGAGTGCGCCATCGTAGAACCTAGATTATACGAATCCTCAAGGGCAGTTTATAGCAAGGGTCGGAAAGAAGAAAATGTAATATAGGGGAACCCGAGGCAAAAACGGGGTTAAGCTTTTTACCTTAACAAATGGCGCCACCTATCCACTGTTTTGCTAAGTGGTTACGCTTTCTGTGAAGTACTTCTGACAGGTATAGAAACGTCTATACCACGTCTCTTATTAATTTGATGAATTTCTATGCGCTTTTAAAGCATATTGTTATAATTTTCTGTTCAAATTACTTCCATGGCTGTGAGGAAGGGGGTGCGATCTGATCTAAACCATAATAACCTTTAGATAAGATTACTAATTTGTTAAAAGGTGATGGATATGTTAGCATGTGTTATCATGCATTGAGATACGAGGCTGTCATTGTATTTTTAGTAGCAGGTGGAGCATGACGGGGTATAAGTGTATTCCATCATTCGCAACTAAAATCTCAATTGAAAATCTGGACGAGAGTATTGCGCAACTTGGCTGTTCCAACTAAATTTCACTCAACACTTCCACAGGATTTATAATTGTAACTAAAATTAAATGAATTGTAATCAGAAAAGCAAAATAATTTTAATCAGAAACATAAAATAATTCTAATCAGAAAAATAGAATAATTGTAATCAGAAAAGCAAAATAATTTTAATCAGAAACATAAAATAATTCTAATCAGAAAAATAGAATAATTGTAATCAGAAAAACAAAATAATCGAAATCAGAAAAACAAAATAATTGTAATCGGGATATAAAATTAACTGTAAAAAGTTTTAAATAATATTGTTTCATCAACAATTAGTGGATTTAGGGTTGTCTAACCCTTTGGGATGTGAGCCACATAAAATTTTCACGGATCTCACGGGTGGCGATTTAAAAAACACTTATAAAGCCTCCTTCAGAGTTTCTTGCTGTTATTTATGTGTTTATTTTCAATATAGTGTCACTTATGCTATCCCGCGGTTTCCTTATTTCTGAAAAAAATCGTCTTGGATTTTTTATTATCGAATAGTTGTCAGCGGGCCGGAGTCAACACTGTTGGCGAGGCCGTATTGTGTACGTGGCCGTGTTGGACAACATGGATTACTATCTAGGCGCACAACTTGTTACGCCAATTAAACAACAATATTAATCAACGTTTATTGGCGTAGTGATACCAACGCCGATGGTATGGCGTGATTAGATGGTGAAACGTTCGAAAGAAAATAAACATTTCTGCCTTCGGTGGGACCTGAACCCACGACCTTCCACTTGCCGGGCGGAGGCTCTGCCGCAATCCGTAAGGTTAGATATTGTCGTTCTTGTGCAAATGGTAGAGCCTCCGTCCGACAAGTGAACGGTCGTGAGTTCCAGGTTCCCGCGAACGCAGAAATATTTATTTTCTTTCGAACGTTTCACCATCTAATCACGCCATAACATCGGCGCTGGTATCACTACGCCAATAAACGTTGATTTATATTGTTGTTTAATTTAATCTGCGTAGTGTTCGATTTATTTAAAAAAATTTACATAAAGGTCAATATTTCCTTACACGTTTGTAATAAAGTAAAACTTTGTGATAGGTGAAATACCCATATATCAGGATAATAATCAGATCAAAGCAATTCTTTGGATCGTCTGTCTGATACAAATAAAACTAATGTAAACGTTAAGAGGTCCAATAAATAGGCAATTACATCTTGTAGATATACTTCGCGAACGAAGGATGTCAAATCTAGTATCATGTGAAAAATACCTATATAATAATTCTCCAAGCTTATGTTTACATATCAAGAATGAAATATGTTTTTCCTTCTTTTTACCGTTTCTGGGTCAAAAGGGTTTTAATATGAGCCGAAAAACGTAAGTGTCTAAACTTCCTAAATTACCTTAATTAATTCACCTACAAACCTCCACATTAATGTGCGAGTTAAAATTAAAATCACTAGTACGAAATTAAGATCACCTTAGCTGTGTCTCAGTTGTTCAATGGGTGAAACATCAGGATAGAAACTCGAAGGCCGCTTGATCGAGACTAGCCTGAGACATGATTTTTTTCGTTTTTCATAGTCTTATGTGTCAAAAGAGCTCTAGTATAAACCGAAGGACGTGGGTATATGGATTCAATTATCTTAAGAGATATTATTGCGAGGTATGATTATTAAAACCCATAAAACGAGAACATTAACAAAAATATTAAACGATTTTATATTTTATATTATGTGCAATAAAAGGAAAAAAAATAGAGTTCGTTTTCAATCCTCATGAGAATGTTTTTTCAAAAGTTACCTATAAGCATAACAAAATAGACCACACACATCCATTCTAAAGGCAAGGGCTTCAGAAAACTAAAGTATGGGAATCGGCAATCCCGTGGATCTCCCCATCTCGTATCTGCCGATGATAGACCTCTTTCCATATGAACATCAATAATCATCAAAAATCCTAAGTTATCAAGAAAAAATATATTTAATTTTGTTTTGTAAAATATTTATTATGCTTTAATTAAAACCTATTCTAGAAAACTACATTGAAATAATTCTTACCAAATACTATTCTGAGGAAAGCTAAGCTGGATGGATCCCTTGATTGATGTATAAATCGGACGAATGATTCAAATTTCGCTAAGTCTGAAAAGCTAAAATTCAAGTTTTCTTCCAATTTTCGTTGAATCTTTCTGAAAATGATTTCATTTTCATGATGAAATGACTTTTTTGATTTTTCTTGTGATCCTTTCATTTTCCAAATAGACTCTGCAGTAGTAAAAATGAAAGTTTCTTGTATTTCCAATATAGGCATATACAGGGTGTCTCAGCACCAGGGTTGCAAACATCTAGGAGGGATAGGGTACACCTAGACAAACAATATTTACCGTAGAGCCTAAAGTCTCACACCACTCACAGCACCAATTTTAAAACCGACCAGCATGCACAAATATTTACAACCACTGCATGAGAAGAACAACATGCGTTGTCCTAATCAACTATGCACTTGATCAGCTGACCTGAGTTTTATCTAACACACAGGTTGTCACTATTTGTGTATGCTAGACAGTTTTAGAACTATAGCTGTGAGTGGTTTGCGACCCTAGGTTATATGACAAATATTGTTCGCCCAGGTGTACCCTAACCGTCATAAATATTTGTAACCCTTGTGGTAAGACACCCTGTATATGAGGTGACGCTCTAATTTGAGCCATGAAACGAAGGGGCTGAAATTTATTTCATAGAAAGTTCGTTCATCAAGTCCCAAAAGTATTAAGTGAAAGGCCTTTAACATATCTAGAACAGCAATTTATGAGTATCCACAAAATTATAGACAGTATATAGTTTTTTTTCAGCCAATCGTATGATGACTAAAATTCATCGCGATTGGCTCAGCATGACCAAAGCAGTCCTTACCCCATAACACACAAACCAACGCCCTCGGTACAAAATATACATTCAGCAAATGATATTGCACAGATGTGTATATTATCCACGTTTTAAATAATCACTAGCGTTGTAATATTTGCTAGGGTGGCTCATATTAACTGTATAATAAAGGACGGAGTTTCAGTTATAAATAATGTCAATTGAAAATGGAACTTAATCACGCTAAAGTTTGAAATCATGTTCTGAAGATTAAAGTGACGAATTTAGTCCTGTTGAGAATTTATTACTTAAGGAGATTATTACAATTCAACATATTTTCAAATTGAAATCCAGAGAGCCTTATTACTGCTGCAAATGAATTGGAAACGTACTTGAATTAATTTATACTTATCGAAAAGTTTTCAGTAGAAGAAGAGATCCTTTGCCGAAAACTCGATTATTTCCAAGTCGCATTTGAATAGCAAAATAATTTGCGCAAGTGCATTTGACAGTTTCAATTAGTTGCGAAATTACAATTAGTAGTCTATTGTAATTAGTAGTTCTTTCATTAATAGTTTCTTTTATTTCCTCGAAATTTAAGGTTTAATTCTACTCGAAAACCAGAAAATAAATGACTTTCTTTAACTGTGAGTTTAGATTTCATTGGTAGAAGGATATCAATATTCTGAGTACTGTACTTAAAAAAAAAATGGAAATGCAAAAAATATACCCCAAAGCATCTAGTGTTGCTTTGTCGATTCATAAAATTACGCTCATAGTGAAGCGATGTATAATTACATTTATATATGAATATTGTTATACAGATGGCAATCGTACAAAATGGAACTTTGTTAGAATATGTACGAAACGACACGATTTCTTCTACATAGTAGGTTTATAATTTTAAACAAATATTCTGGTGGTTTGCGTTGGTTTCCTTACTCTTATGTACAACCTTACGTTTTATAAATTTTATCTATAGTTATATAAACCATAGGGATGGGCGTTTCTGCTGTTTTGGGGAAATGCCAACAAATTGTTTGTTGTTAAAAAACAACTGCTTTTAAAAACTGTTGAAAAAAAAAACCAGGTTGAACAAACATAAAAATTAGAATTGCCCGTGAAATATCAAAACAATTGTAATATTACTTTACCTGTTTATAATCACTTCTCTACACGACCATCTCCATTAAGCAACCACTTTTTCTTAAAATGAGTTTTCCCCCCGCCGACTTAATTCTGAAGTTACCTCCATTCAACGACTATAAGAAACCGTTCTCTCTCTCTGGAAGCGACCATGATTCAACTACTAGGATGAGGCGTTATTGCACTTCGTGTTTACCCTCTGACTTTGAAAGAATTAAACAAGTACTCAATTACATTTTTCATTATAAAAAATAAACTTAATTTAAAGTGAAATTTAAATTTTAAAATGCCTTTTTTTTTTTTGCCGATCAGACTCTCTGTCGGATTTCAGTGAAATTGATCATTTGAACATTCGAAGGAAAAAGTCCGTACCCTCTTATCTCAGGAAATATTCGAAGAAGTGACTAAATTAATGGAAGTTTTTCAGTATTTGTTAAAGATGACAAAATGCTTCATTTATTTTCTAAACTTTAAAATTGTAATATCAAAACAAAATACCATTCACTCGGCAAAATGTAAAAACAAAACGATAATAAAAATAAATTTTTTCTTTATACAATCTCTATTATCGTTATTCCAGCATCAAAAACTGTGATTGTATCATTTACTGACTCAATATACTTAAATAAATAAATTATTCATATAAGTAATAATATACAGGGTGTCTCAGCACCAGGGTTGCAAACATCTAGGAGGGGTAGGGTACACCTAGACGAACAATATTTGTCATAGAACCTAGGGTCGCAAACCACTCACAGCGCCAGTTCTAAAACCGTCCAGCATGCACAAATAGTGACAACCAGTGCATGAGAAGCGCAAAATGCGATGTCCTAATCATCTATGCAATTGAGCAGCTGACCTGAGTTTTATCTGGCGCTTTTCACGCACTGGTTGTAAATATTTGTGCATGCTGGACGGTTTTAGAACTAGCGCTGTGAGTGGTTTGCGACCCTAGGTTCTATGACAAATATTGTTCGTCTAGGTGTACCCTACCCCTCCTAGATGTTTATAACCCTGGTGTTGAGACACCCTGTATATTTTGACACCTATATATATATATAAATTAATCATCAGGTTCGTATAATATTTCATTTTTTACATATAAAATATTAAGGCACTCCAAATTTAACAGAGGGACAGTAGTTAGACTATAGACCAGGGCAATGTTTCTTTTCTCCTATACACGGAAAGCTCTAGTTAGAGCTCAAGCGTTGGTATCGGAAATTACTATCTTTGAAAATTCTCCACAAAAAATTACAAAAAACATACCCTGGTGGCTTTGTGTGTTGACCATTATTTGATAATTGTGTTAACCCTGAGAAGGGTAATAATATCTTAAAAACTTTATACACGGAGAAAGAGAGCTTCGTTCCAGTGCCTTAGTGGCCTAGCGGTTAAGACACTTGGGGCCTAACGCAGGGAACCTAGTTCGACTACTGACCAGGGCGATGTCTCTCTCATTCTCCAATACGCTGAAAGTTGTAGTTTGAGCTCACGCGTGATGTCGGTAATTACTATCAGAGAAATATATAAACCATTATTGACTCTAAACCACGGCGATGTCTCTCTCATTCTCCAATACGCTGAAAGCTGGGGTTTGAGCTCACGCGTGATGTCGGAAATTACTATCAGTAAAATATTGTCACGGTCCACGGTATTAAATCTTAAATTGTGATCACTGAAAACAATTAGGATAACTCTAAAACGTTAAGGTTATTAAAATTGTTCAACTAAAAATAGTAAATTATTTAAGAGGGTTTACTAAAAAAGCGACCACGCTAATATAGTCCGTAGACCGTGAAATAAAGTTCATTATCAATAAACATGAACTGTGAATAGAGGTCAGAGACGAAATTAACATATAAGTTATTTATTTACACTTTAAAAACGTGGTATAAATAAAAGAAAAAACAGTAACATAACACTAACTAGATAAATAGACTGAAGACACATATTTGGTCGCGTTATCTATTAACGACCGCCCTATCAAACACGGGTGAGATTATCCCGAAAATTAAGTGGTATTAAATCATTAAAAATTAATCTTTAATTAAATCGATTAGGTAGGGCTAAGAAGGCCTAAAGCATGAAAAACAGATTACTCACCAGGACGTACTTCATGGTAACACTCTTCTCCATCAACGTTGCCATTCGTCTCATAATCCGGGAAAATCTCACACACGCACAAAAGTTCTATTCAAGTCAACTTTTCTGGCTAAATCCCCATCCTCATCTCCTCTCTAAGTCTCGAAAAACTTGATCTCTCTCTCATGAAAAACTTCGACTTCTCTCTCCGCTCGAATCACTTAATTCTCCCCCCCCCCTCTTTTTCCGGAATTATCGTTTTTAGTTTTCTATCTTAGCGCCCTCTTCCTAAGCGCCTACCAATTTTCCAATTGGTCAAAAATTTTAATAAAATAAACTAATCTTCGAATCAGAGATTGGGAGGATGGAGATCATGCCCCTTGTACACCCCTATTGCAAGTGCGTTTTCTCAGGGGTTAGTACAACGGGCTTGGTAAACCAATATCTCTGGTATACAATAAGAAAGCTGTTACTTCACGTAGCCTTTGTTCTGACAATCAAGTTATTGCAACTTTTGCCATGCAAGGACAATCAGTTTCGGATCCATTATTGTGATAGGAAACATTTTCTTATAAAAGGAAGTTCTTTCTCAGGTATCTTGAAAAATCCTTTACGTAAGGAGAAACTGACATTTAGAAGCCCACACACGTATTACTGGCCTGCAAGGCAACATTCGAAAGGTGCTCGTTAGCATCTTAAAATACCTTCTTTCTTTATTTATTTTTTTTTTTTTGACATCGACGCTGTTATCACTACTCCAATAAACGTTGATTTACATTGTTGTTTGATACCTTCTTTTGGTTAAAGTGTATTACACCTGGTTTTAACTTTCTCCAAATTGTATTACACTTTGTGAGTTTTATATATACCTTTTGACATAGTCCGCGCTATTGGACTATGTCCTTTATTTAGCGAAACTGTCTCTTGCCTTTAAGGCTTGAGTACGTACATTCTGCGTGCAGGTGTGGGAACATTTCACACTAAAATAATTGGCAATGTCGGGCTGTGAAAAAGGCCACGACAATATATATATATATATACCATTATTTTCATTCTGACATTCATTCTGAACATATAAATGGTTTTATTATTGTATTGATGACGTTTTTTTTGTAATTAGACATTAATTTATAAAACTACATACATCAATATTTTACAAATCTGTGTATTATAATAATATTAAACGATGAAATATATTACCGTTTATTTATGCTTCTCGCAAATTTTCATGGCAATAAGAGAACTACGTGAAAAGTATAGACAGCTACCCATCTGTCTCTATTTCACGTTCTTCTTAACTCCCTCCACACGTTCTTTGTACTTAAGTTTAGGTTTTAAAGTATCCTTTTTAAAGGTTAAAGGAACATCGGTTCAGACACAACAAATCCCATTCCGTCCTTTTATTTAATGTGCCTCTAAATCCTTAAAACCGTGTGGGATGAATTCTCCCTAGGGATCTTATATTCAGGAACTGCGAAAACTCTAAGATATCTAGTGTCGCTTGCAATTTGTAGCTAAAGAAAATAGAGTTTCCCATTAAAAAAAAAAGACGTGGAAAAGTTCCTTTTGTAAATTTGGATCGAAATACTTTGAGTGCAGGCAACTCAGTGGGTGTAGAGGAACAGTGGTAAAAAATGGTTGTTACGGTTACTGCGGAAACAGCTACCCAGTGTTTAAGTCAAGTTTTTAGTGATGGCATTTTGAACTCGCTCTTTTAATTTCTGGCTTTTATGAGTCAGAAAAAATAAGCGTCGTATTTAAATCTAAACTCTGGAGTACCAAAAATGTGAATTTCTTTAATTCAGTCCCTATTTCATACTATCTTACAAATTGGGGTGAGTTTTCTTTTTGGTAAACATACGCACGAGAAAATGTCCACTCAGTACTGTGCATAGTGACTTTGTAGTCAAAGCGTTGAGATGCAAACCCATGGATTTGGTTCGAATGTTGATTTTTATTTTTTCTCTTTTCGGCTCTTAAGAAAAAAAAAATATAGTCTGAAACTATATCGTAGGATGACAGAAATTAATTTCTTTAAAATAGCTTATTCTCTAGCGGTATTTCACTTAAATATTATTGCTTCTTATGTATTGAATTTATTGCTTAACGTCGGAGAACCCATGTATTATATATATATATATATATATATGTATACTTACACAACTATTCCTTTTATTAAAGCGTAATGTATCTAGCTTTGTACTTGAAGTCGGAAAGTTTTTGTTCCAGAGAATAATATCATATTTCATACTAGGATGAAATGTGGTATTCAAGATAAAAAAAATTATGATCTATAAATTTCTGAGCCATAAAATATAGATTAGTCATTCGTTATTTTTTAAAGAAAGCAATTTTTATAATAGACCAGAACTATTTCTTAAACTTTATAAGTATACAACAGATAGACAGTATAAGATAAAAACTTTGATATACTTTTCGGAAAATTGGAGAAGAAATGCTTTGGTATGATTTGATTTATACAAATCATTCTTCCAAACCGTATAATTCGTACTATAAATATAACGAATTATATTTTTATTTGGCAATAAAAAAGTTCTGTCGCATTGTATGGGTTTATATTTTAAAGTGTAGTAGTAGTAGTAGTAGTAATTTGATATACTTTTTGTCCAAAAGTTTTGGACCAAATATAAGTTCACATTATGGACATTATAGCATTTAAATTCAATTCTATGCGCTCCGTTTTAAGGATACTTTTCGTGGAAATAAAAAAATCTTTGAAGCGATTGCATTCACTACTAGAATAAATTATATTACAATTATTCTAAAATACCTTCCTCGTAAAACGTCAGTATTAAAATTCCATAATATGTTTGTAAATAAATATCGGCAATTGTGTTAAATAGTAAAGAGAAAATATTATCCTCAATTTATTCCAAAACATTTATGAAAATTTCATCATAATACTGATCATAATATTCAAAAATTTAAATGTAATACTTTTCCAATTCTGAAAGATATAATATGATATAGCGTCCTTGGGTTGTTTAACACAGTTATATATCTGTACTCGGATAAACTAAAAATTAAAACGAATTAAAAGAAAGATACTGTGCATTCGCGCTCAGTTGGCGCGTGATACCGTTAGCAGACGGGTTAGTCCATTGCAGTTTAGGGAAGGCCGTCTTGGAGGAACTGGTTTTTCCCGCGCGAAAAACCAGTTTCGGCAAGACGCCCTTCCCTAAACTGCAATGGACTAACCCGTCTGCTAACGGTATCAGGCGTCAGGTCTGCGCGAACGCACAATAGATAATTCAGATATTTCGTGGAAAACATACTAAAACACTGAAATTTATGTCATTTCACTTTCGATTCATTTTGCAAACAATTTTCTCATTAAGAACCATGCCATGATATTATAGTTTCAAATCTTAAAACTGACGTTTTCGTTCGAATTTTCTAGACAAAGATGTTCAGTCAGTAATGACTATATTTAAAAATCGGAACTTTATTATCGTTATACAATTCTCAACCGTAAAACTTTTTACAATTTAAAATGTGGATACAAATTTATGTACAGCTATTTATTCGACGTATTTGTCTATGTTAGAAATATTAAATTAATAATTGATAAGTTTAAGGAGTTTGATTTATTTTTAATTAAAAATAAATATATCCTACTTTATTTATATCTTAAAATTTGCATGAAGAAATTTATTTCATTTCTCACAGTTTATAATTCCAAAACTGTCATTAAGGCTAACGAACATTATCACAAACAGCAAAAAAAGCGAACTGAGCCATACCTTTTGGAAGAAAACTTTTCTGCCGCTCTTATAGCTACGCACACCTATTTCGAAGTGAAAACCTTTTTGCCCTGAAAACAAGCCATAAGCGCCTTCTAGTGGATAGTAAAGTGTTTCTTTGTATCTATTGGACGAGTGTTTGAGGATTCAACCGCTATTCGTAGTTAAAAAAATCGATATGGTCCACGAAGAGGATTTTGGGCGTTCCGTTAAAGAATAAAAGTAAAAAGTATTTTATTTTTATTCCAAACCCTGCACTGGTGTTGTGGCAGCGCCTTTGTCTGTTATGAAACAAATATGGGTTTAATACCGGATACTAAAATTTTCTATTAATTCGCAGTCCAGGGTTCTATTTCCTAGGCAGCAGAATGGATTGCTCTGAAAGCTGTAGGTCTTAATGCAGCACGATCTCAGCCATCGGTGTGTAATACATATATATATATATAAAACATTTAGAGCTGGGTTATCCAAACTTTTTGGATAGCGGGCCACTGAAATTTTTTTAAGGCATTTCGCGGGCCAGCCAGCCTCCCTTCAAAGTTTTTTATGGTTATTCGTTTGTTCACTCGCGATATGAAAGGGGCTACACACCTGTACGGTCCCTGCGACTTTTCCATATTTCGAAAAAAAATTTAAAATTTTTGTTTTAGATTTTTCTTTCCAGATTCCAGATAGTTGCTGCCGGGCCAGATTGCGGCCCGTGGGCCGTATGTTGGATGACCCAAATTTAGAGCAACGATTGTGCTGTGTTGTTTTACACTAGTTCCGTTTCCTACAGAAAGTGTCCTAGGAAAAGTTTTAAGGTAAGTAAAGGAAATAACACATTCTCTGCAGCCATTTAAAGGTATATACTTTAATAAAAAATGAACACACTTTTTATTAAATATAACAATTCTGATTCTACTAACACATTACATTAAAATGTACTAATTTTATTATTTATTTTTGTCAAATAATTGAACTTGTAGATTTGGTTGCTTTTGGTACGTTTTAATATGGGTAATTTTCAACACATAAAAAGTAATTTTTGTTTGCTGAAATAATTATGAACAATCTTTTTGGGAATTTTCAGAAATTATTATTTCTTATTTAAATGAATCTCAACAGAACAATGATTCCTGTCTTCGGTACAATTATTATTCGTCATTGAAAAGGTGCTTTCTACAAAGGCTGAAGAAACAAGTGTTTTTAAACTGGATAATAAGATCCCATATAAATTGTCTATTTTCTGCTGGTAAATTTTTTAAAATGTTGTCCTCTGTATATCAACTAATATATAATATTTTTGCCAATCAAGTTTGTTATAACGGTGGTTTTCATTGGGAAAAAACACGTTGGATTTTTAGTGTAACCATTTGGAAGCGGAAAAATCAACCAACTGGGCATTCCTGTTGGTGACATTCTTGTGAAGAATATGTGTAATGTTATGTATTAATTGTAGGACGGAGAACAGACACTTTGAATTGTAGGGCTGTCCTACTGAATGTAGGCCACTTGGAAGCCCTACGCTCGCTTTTAATAGAAATAATTGGAAATTGGGATAAAAACATTTTGTTTACATATAAATGAATTTTATATTTAAATAAAGATTTTTAAGCAAATTCTCCATTTAAATTTAAAAGTTTTTTAAAACTATGAATTCATAAAAAAGCTTTTTATTATATAATATTGTATATTAGCAAACAATTTATGTATATTTGTGATTTTTATATGTACGGGAAGGGGGACATGGGCACAACTGCCCACTGTCTGAAGTTACTTTACTCCAACACTATATAATAATTATATTATTTGATTATATACGTCTGGTGTGCCGTTAATCCGGGTTCGACTCCCAGCAGTGCAAAGAACGCTTACTCAGAGATCTCATAAAGATCGCACTGCTCACTGTAGTCCGGGGTTTGGTTCCCTAGGCCTTAAGAGGTTCGGATTCCTCGGAAAAGTTTCCAAACAGTAGGTCCCGGCGCAGCATGACCATTGTAGTCTTTGAGCCGTAAAACCACAAACAAATAAACAAAATCAATTATATACAATTATACGTTAATACCTGTAAAAAGTCTTTCACAGGTATTAATTTATATAATTACGATAATGAGTACAAAAATGCTTTACTATCTTAATTACTTCTTATCCAATAAATTATACACACTACACAGTTTTAACCTTTTTCAGTTTTTCAGTCAGGCTTTCTTTCAAAGAACAAGTTTGTGTCTTTTGCAGAACTTCTGCCAAAGCTTCTATAATGTGAGATTTCCCTAGCAAAGTTCGGATCCGGTATTCCAGTTCCTTCCAAATATATTTAATCATAATTATCAAATCTGTTCTCGGGTTCTTATATAAAGAAATTTTTAATTGTAAATAAAATAATGAAGTTTGATATGCTGGATTGACACACTGCAAAACGTGAGCAAAAATTTTATTGCCGCAACTTAAAGATAAAGGCATAATAATTTTTGTTTATACATAATAATTTTGAACACCCACGTATAAGCATCTCAAACTACAGCTATTTAGGAATAAGAAAAACAGAGACGCCGTCCCCGCCCTAGAGTCGGACCAGAGTCTCTCCGTTGAGCTCGGAGTCTCTCCGTTGAGCCCGGAGTGCCTTACCCGCTAGACCAACGAGGACTAGAACAACACTCTATAAATATCAGAATTTATTAAAATATATTATTCCAATGACTGGTAACACCCTATATCAAAATTTACGAATGAAAGCACACTTCATTAAATCTGTCTCACCTGCAATAATTATTCACGAAGTATATAAAATTTTGATGACACTTTTATTTCATCCATTTAAAAGCTGCTTTTTAAAATGCGTTACAATTTTTAAATGGAAATCCATCATCACAGCGTTTTTAAATCCTTCTATAATCTAAAAGTGTAGCTTCTTACTTTAATGGGAGGAAAAGGTTTAGTAAAAAGCTCTTATCCTGTTAAACTTCATGAGGGAAAAATGTAGATAACATTAAATGTTAAATTTGTTTAGATATATTCCACCCCAAAAGTAGAATAAAGTAAAAAGCTCTTAGTAAATTAATTTAATTTAATAAATGTTTGCACATAGGTAAATTGTAGTTAATCGAAAAATTATTTTTAAATGGGGTTGAAGAACCCGTGAAAAGCCATTTGTAATTTTAAAACTTTTTGAGAAAAAAGCAAGTTTGCTATATACAAAGTTCAGCCATTTCTGTAAACCTATTTTTTAAATACCGGGTGGCCATAATGAAAGTTGTCCTATCAGAGCTGCCTTCAGCTTTAACTAATAAGTAGAATGTTACCAAAATTTGAAGATATACTATATAAAGGATGAAAAGAAAGCTTCCATAGGGAAAAATTAGATCCAAAATCTGCCGATGGGAGTACATATGGCCCTGTGAAAGTGGAAATGCATAGAGAAAGCACCGAAAAGTAAATATCTAAGACAAATCCAAATAAAAGCTTTAATTTTTATTTTTACTCTTTGCGAAAACAGAAAACAGAAACTTCAATAAATTTACGCAGGATCTTTGTCTGTAAAATCACTTTAAAGTCATTGTCTATCAAGGAAGTGTCCCACTGGTTGTTTCAAACGATAATGTAGTGTAGCATGTGTTGAATTTTTGTTTAGAAATATTGAATTCTACAATCTAGCATACTGAGCATGGAATACAATTTCTATCACATCGATTTCTGATATAATGTTTACAAAATGAGCCATAGTACTGCCATGAGTCGTAAAATATACTTACGGGAAATACTATTGAAAGTATAGTGACTGAAGTAGAAATTGAGTATAGACAGTATTCAATGAAGAAGGAAAAAAAATGAAACATAAAAATAAATGCCTTTATATTTTAACTTTCTAAGATTGCACAATATATTACCGACCCCATACGGATATGCTAATGTGACCGTCGACACCCCGAGACGTTTACACACAGCCAAGCTTACCAGGATTCGAATTTCGAACCCTACTTAGTGAATTAAAAGCTGTATCATTGTAGCCTTTGAAGAGCGCATGTATAAATGATCTTTTGCTTAACGTTATGTGTTTTAGTCCGCAACTTTCGAAATATTTTATTTTTAAAGTGATAATCCAATATGAGACTGAAGAGCTTTAATAGCCAAACATTTGTTAAATTTAGCCTCACTTTCGAGGTTTCTAAAACAGAATAAAATAATAAATTTAAATTTTGGAGATCGAGACTATCATGAAAAATTATGTCATTGACTTCGTTTATAAAAAGCTAATAAACTTTGATTATCCTTCAGTTTTTTTGATTACCTTTCAGTAATCTTATTAACATGATTTCAAAAATATTCATCGTGAATTTTCTAAGATATATGACTCACTTATGTATATTTAGAATCCAGAAATCATAACTAGATTTTCTAATGATTTATGTTAAGGTTTTTAATGATGACAATTATTCTAAGACATAGCACTTATGCGATTATAAGGTGAAAATTAAAACATCGTTGTACAAAAAGGATGAAACGCTTTCATTTCCCTATTTACCCGGTATACGCACCATATTTATACACTACTGGTGATTTTAAGGAACAAAGAATGAAGCTTCGCAGTGATAAAAAACCATGATCACTTCTACTTTCATACTGAACCTGCAATAAAAGTTTTAGGACTCGTAAATCTTCGTAATTACCTTTATAACGAGAGTACTAGGCTAAAGTAATTGCAAAGAGTAAACCTCGTATTCTCACATTAAGTTACACCTTATGGAAAAATCCCTTATCAATCATTTCCTTTATTTCCAATAATCGGGGACAACACGGGTTACTATACAATTTTTAAGTTTTTGGAACAGCTCAAAGTTATATCTTTTTGTTTTAATAATTTGTTAGTCATATAGACTATAGCAAAACAATACGGAATTTCACCAGGAGATTCCATAACAAACAGTTATTTCGACACTGGCGTAAGGTTTAAAAACACGACGTTTCGGGAGCCAACTGCTCCCTTTGTCAAGTGAAGGCATAAATTCTGCCTTCACTTGACAAAAGAACAGTTAACTCCATCATGTCAAATACGCCAGTATCGAACTATAAGCATTCAAGAAATATTTTTCCAAGATTTAAAAACAAATCTCTTCTTTGAATACTTTATGTATGATTCAAAAATTATCGCAACTGAATTGGGCTTTCCCCATTAAATTGGACATTGGCCTCGGTTATTTCAAGGTGCAAATATATAACTGTTTCTATTTCAGGTTTTACACCTCAGAATAACTCACAGTCTAATTTAAGAACAGACCGATAGCTTCAGGTTGATTTCGAACCATATGACACCTTTGCAAACATTTGTACCTTATTCAGAACACAAACTTGTGCTCAGTGGCCTCAAATTTAAGTTTAACTACCATTTCTCAGCAAGATTGAAAAATATTTACCTCTTTTCAGACGCGAATAGAATCTACAATGACACATGACGAATTACTTAATTCTATCATAGAGAATATGGAAGGAAATTTGTTTAAACACACATCATGCTGACCATGAATTTTCTAAATAGTAATATCATTGTTTTAAAATATTTAAATATAAATACTAGAATTTAAAACAGCGATACTTTTTAATAAATCGTGTATCGAAACCCTGAAGTAATTTCGATAATTTGGTATAGTTTACGCATTTATCATCTTTGCAATATATTTTGGGTGCGAATAACAAATGAATTGAATAAAACTATTGCAAGTTATTAGCATCGTAAATTAACTTTTATTCGTCAGTTGAGAAATATTATAAAGCAATGGTGAAAATCTGGTTTACTAAATAAATTTTATAATATTTTCTACACACAATTTAGAATAGGTTGGAAAATACTGCATTTTATCTCGCTCTTATAAGAGCTGCTTTACTTTATCAAAATTTTTGTTCAGCTGTATAAATTATTTAAAATGCTTTGAGTTATTTGTAGGCAGTACATTTAAGCATATCAATAGAAAATTACTAATGACAATGGAAGTCTGCAGATCATAAATTAAAATGTCGAAATGCTCGGAATAAGTTCTGCCGAATGACTGAATTAATAACCATAATTGCCCTTAAATACCAACGCCCCGTAATATCAATTACTTACCCTATTTTTCAATCAACGCCCTCTTCCGGAGTGGGAAAGACATCAGTAAAATAATTTTTCCTAGTATAACATAAAAGCTTTCAGTCAAATAAATCATCCGCCGTAATACCTTTACCTCATGCAGCGTTGGTGAAATCAAAAAAAACTAGGCTAATTGCGATTGATTCTAAAATGTGCGTGTGTGTGTCTAAAATGTTTAATAAGCGTCAAAAACATCAGCAGTTTGACAAATAGTCAACACAACATAATTACCAAATGGTCAACACACAGAGCCACCGGAGCACGTTTTTCGCAGTTTTCGTGGGGAATTCGTGTTAACCCCGTGGAGGGTGATAATACCTTGAATTTTCACATTTCTTTGTAATAAATTTAAGGACGGAAAGGACCAAAAATTTGAAAACAATAGGCATCAAAGACCCATCAGTAAATAAAATTTAAATGAATTCTTCGTTTTTATGACACAAATACGTAGATCATGCTGCGTTAAGACCTACAGTTCTGAGGTCTGAATCTCTGTTGCCATAGGAACTAAAACCTCGATTACAGTGAGTAGAAAAACAGCATGCGTTCCACAATATAATTGGGAGTCGAACTCAAGTTAGTGGCATGATAAACGAACGTGCTACCACTACATTGGCATAATTAGATTGTAGCTGGAAGGAGCTTAGCCTCCCTTTTAGGAAATCAAAAATTACAAATAAATGTTATGTACCAAGCATGGTTAATATAATGCCCCCACCATTACTCTATAGCTCTCCCTTGAATTTGAGACTAGTTATACCAATGTACAATTATGTATAGTGGACCTACATTTTCCCGATAAAATCGAACCACGTAAGGACCGGGAAACCAACCCCCGAACGACAATCAGTAGTTATTCGGTAAGCATTTTTTTTAACACCACTGACAGTCAAACCCTGATTAACATCATGCTAGGAGAGCACGCTATCATTATATCTGAATATTAACATAATTATGAAACATTTGAGAATAGAATGCAATTTCGTAAAAGTGAGTGAGTAGTTAACATTAAATGGGATAATATAAATATAAATCGACTGAGATTAATAATTAGTGTTAGTTGGCTTCAAATTTATAATCACATCCCCATAGACGGTCGGAATTGAACGTCGCAGACTGTGTGATCCTAGCTCTAGAATTTTGGAGATAGGCCAGTTCTTAAAAAAAATTCGACGAAATGGCGTTAGAGAGCGCTATCGCAATTTTCCTTTGGAGATACAACAGTCAGTCGACAACATTACACACTGGTCAGGAAACCAATAAAGCTCGAAAGTTCTAAAAATGCCACCAGGGGCAGTATCGTCACCAAATTGAATCTTCCCCAATTAGCAGAATCTAACGTCTCAGATTATGCGGTTCCAGCTCCCGAACTTCCGGAGATAAACTTTTTTTTTTAAGTATGGAAAAGAGGCCACTTATCCTCTCTTTCATTTCTCCCATTAATGAGTTCTGCCTTCGTTTCTGCATGTCAATTGATTACACAATTCAAACGGGCCAGGTAAGATCCGCAACAAATAGCCAACCAGCGATTGTTTTACTTTTAGTGTAATGAGACTTTCTCACTGTCCATACAGCAGGACGAAAAGGCACGCCAGGATTTATAAATAGATAAGTCGGGCAAGTGACCACGACGCTGAATTTTAACGGGCGGCGGATTTGTATTTTTAAATGCCACCTCTCTACCACAGAATTCCGCCAATTCGTTCTCCCTGGGAAAGCACCCATTGATTGGTGATTACGAAATGTCTTTACAAACGAAAGAATCGCAAGCGACTCAAATTTACAATCGAGTCAACAATTCATTCGTCCTTGAACTTAACAATCGAGATGTTCAATTGCAATCATGATTCAGGCACACTACCCATGTAAGTGAATCACTGCCGCATGCTTCCGTCATGCACACACATGGCGGCGGCATCGATTTGGTGATCTAGCCGAATTTTCTGACATCCAGACAAAAGAGTTATATTATTTATTTATAGAATTGTTATATGGGTTTTAGAGAGCCTATTGAGTAAAACCCTGATTTAACGAAATCCAAACGACCTGCACTTATGTTATTTCTACGAAAATGCCGTTAGGGGCAGCACCGCCACCAAATTGGATCTCTCTCAATCGGAGGAACAGATCGCTATCACAAACGGTGCGGCCGCAGTTCCAGAATTTCAGGAAATAGGCCGACTTAAAAAAAAAAAACGACGAAATATCATTAGGGAACGTCAGCTCTTTCTTTTCCGGCTTTCTGAGAGTTCTGCCTTTGCTCTCTAGCGGACCACCATATCAATTGTTGACTCATGCCTTTTTGGGAGTTTAACAGCTCAAGGACAACAAGGGTCATGCTGAGTCAGGATCTACACTTTTTCAAAGATTCCAAACCTCCTATGGCCTAGGGAACCAACCCCCGACTGCAGTGAACAGTTTGAGGTATTTTTTTTTTGGAGGGGGGATACCGTTGGGAATCAAACCCGGGATAACGGCGCGCTAAGCCAACACGTTTCCACTGCACCACCGCAGGGCTCAACGTTATCTGAATATAAAATCTGTTAAGGAATTTATTCATTAACACTAAATTTTTAGTCTGCTTAAATAGTATTATTAAACATATGAATAAAATATATCGAAACATTAACTAATTTTAAGCCCACCCCTCCCTCTGTAAAAAAGCGTCTAACTATGGCCCTGAACTGAACAGAATATCTCAACCATCCGCGCTAGGATGGGGAGAAAGAAGGTCCAGATTTATTATAAAGGGGCGCAAAATTTTAAAGGGTGAATTTTTTTTTACTCTTTTTTTAAATTGTAGTTACTCTCTACGGTGGAATTCCGTCAATCCACCCTCCTCCGGAAAGCGCCCCCCCTGCTTTGCCTTAACTTAAAATTATGAAAAATTACGTAAAACACAGCTGCCTTCCAGAGGCGGACTGGGTCCTCTCAAAGGGCGAATACCTTGGATTATCGGAGGGCGCGAGTCCTATAGCCCATGAGGGCACAAGTCCTATCGCCCATGAGGGCGCACCGGCCCGAGGCCCAGTCCGCCCCTGCTACCTTCCCCAAATAGCAGAAAAATAAAAAAATTCGTTATCAAATAACATAAATTATTCAGAAAACGTCGTTATTTTATAATAATGCATAAAAGGTAATCATGAATATCCACCCCCAGCTCCCCTTCCGTCATGAAATGTTTTCTTGGGTGGCTAGCTTAACTCTGAAGACCAGGCAGGACGATTCGGCCTTCTAAAAACGGCTGGGAGGAGCACTGTATACACGCACAGTACAGAGTAAAACTTCTCATAACGGAAATACCTTATTACGAAATATACGTTATGGCGGCAGGGGACGCTAAACGATAGCCGCTGTGCCGAAGGCGCCTTGAGCTTTAAATCTAGATTTTGGAGAAGGGTGAGGCCATTCTAGTTCTGAAGAAATGCTCAAGCAAGTTTCTAGGGGGAGTTCTCTATACACATTCCCAGAGAGAGTTCTCCTCTATGTATGTTCTTATTTTAGTCTTAATAGTTCCAGTATTATGTAACCTTCTTCGAAGAGGGCTAAAAGCCTTCGAAAAAACGTTTTAAAGCTATATTAAAGCATATAGTTCAAAAACTGTGCCCATTGTGTTATTTTACGATTGTGATATATTCAGCACAGTGAGTCATTTTCCATTCCTATGTTTTTATTGTTCGCAAAAATAACCAACTAGCATGGTTTAACTGATTATCGTACATACTTCATTTTCTTGCGAAGAAGGTATCTAATATCAGCTGCTTCGATTTTTCTTTCACAACTTGCTTTCCAGCAAATATCCGTGAGTGAAAATGAATCAACTGCATTTCACTTATATGATTTGAATTGCATCTTTCAAGCGCTGTGTAAGCTTTCTCAAACATAACCACAGCTTCCTTCATGCTGACAGAATGAGGATGTACATGGTATCTTTTAAGCTCATACTCTTCGTTCTCTCAGACAGTGGTCGTTCTTCAACGAACAATAGGTTGTTCGGTAACTTACGTCGATAATTAATAATTATTATTATTTTTGAATGTGGAAATTACTCTTTGGTTAAGACTTGTGTTTGGTGGCAAAAACATAGCTTTAATATTTCCCTCTGGTGACGTAAGTTCTTCACTAGGATGAGCCCTGCATTGGTCTATTAAGAGCACGGATTTTTATTCCAAACCCTTATTTTTCAGATGAAGACTAACTGATGGGATGAAATTATTAAAAACTATTTTTGAATAAGGTTTGTGATATCCAAGCGTTTCTTGAACTTTAGTATGTCACTGACAGATTCTTCCCATTCACATCCTTCAAAACTCTAGGGTTTTTGCTGTTTCCCACACGGAATATCTTAAGTTATGGCTTCTTGCTTTATTTGCTGCAAAAGAAGTGTTAACCTGTCCTTTTGCTTTTTTGTATCCAGATTTAGACGTGCTTTTATTAAAATCCTGTCTTCTGTTTGGCAATAACTTCCAGTATAGTGCAATTTCATCAGCATTGTTTATCAGGGTGTTTACTCAAATTCTATTTCAAACTTCCCTGACTTTTCCAGACCAAATCTTAATCGATTTCCAGTCACTAATTACAGTAAACAACACCTAAGGTATTAAAATTTTTGCAATAAAAGCAAGGTTCAAGACCATAAAATCCACTATGCACCTCAAAGCCATTTATGACTCAAATGAATTTATAAATATTAAAACTAAATTTTAAAAAATGCATCAATTAAACATTTACAGCAACATTTTCATTCGGCCCTTTTTGAGTTCATTATAAAAGAGTTTAACTATATAATCGCAAAGCCGATGCTTCATCTTCTATTTCATTTAAAATGTATATGACTATATATAAGGGAAAGGTGATTGGCATGATCAAAATCCCTTACAGATTAGATAATTTAGCAAAGAAAGTTATTCTAGTTTTCGTCATGTATTTGGCAAACATTTTCTCCTGAGAAATATCTAGGCTTAATAATTTTATATAAATTATATTAGTTTTGGTGCAAAAGGGCAATTTTTGGAAGAAGTTTAGACAAAAGTATAAGTTTTTCAAAATTTTCAGTATGCAATGTGGTTTGAAAAGCATAGTTCAGGAAAATTATTTTAATAAGCTATTTATTATAACAATGAATTTCAAATTTCCCTGACTTAGGCCTTTGTATTTCAAATTTCCCTGACTTTTCCAGGTATTCCAGATGAGTAGCCACCCTGGTATATCTGCTTGTCTTTTATATTCAAATCATCCAGTTTCTTCTAGAGTTCAGCAGGAAATTTCAAAGAAGCATCTTGGTCGGCTGATCACTTTTCTCCATGAATTACGCTCTGTCCAATGCCATGACGCTTTTGCCACCGCCAAAATCAATCATCGTTTGCTTCAAAATCGGTTTCTTCATATGGCTTCAGTTTTCTGGCTAAGATTTTCGCCTTCTCCTTGATGATTCAGGCCTGATAAAGAAGCTTCTAGTGCTCACTGTTTCATTGAATCATAAGAATAATTCCTTGTCCAGCTTATCGCCAATCAAGCTCGTTTTCTCTTTAATCCTTTATGTTGATTAATGTTTTCCATAAAGTTTGTCAATTTAGGTTTTTCTTTTAGCCATTCTCTCACAATAGAAGCGTCAACATGTCTATAAGGTTGTGAAAACCTTATATATGAAGTAAAGAAGCATTGTCCAT
>QLNU02015360.1:84370572-84388668 GCA_006491805.2 Dysdera silvatica | reverse complement strand
CTAAAAAGCTCTAGATTGAGCTTCAACATGGGTGCCAAAATTGTTTACCTTAGTCCTCTAACTTAAGTTAATCGATGACATTCTAGGTCATGGCCGCTTGTTTATATGATCATAAAAGCTATTCTGTGTATGGGGTAAGCTATTTTTATTCTAAATGTTGCTAAAGGTGGTTGATTTTTTATAATGTAAAGACAGGAATGATCATTCTGTACTAAACAAGGCAAAGTTATAGTATGTTACACCCCCCTCAACAAATGAAATTTAGTGTGATAAACAGACCAATGCTCTCTTTTGTGCATCAAGCTAATTAATGTTCACAAACAACTATTGTGAACTGCTCCGTATTTATTGTAAAAGGGAAGTTTTCAGAAATTCCGTTTATAGTTCTAGGAATTTTTCCATCATGTACACTTCAGTTAAAAGCACTCAAAATCACTTATTTTCTTTCTTTAAATGCTATTTAAAATTTTTTTAAATTGTATTTAATAAATCTCACTTTTCCTCGTTAAATCCAGAGAGTGCAAAAAGTATAGAATTGTATATTGCATTTTAATATTGTACCACAGAAAATCCATATTTTCCTTGCTAAATTTAGTCTTGTTAACTGCATCTTACGATATTATTTTTCTAATTAAAATAATTCATGTCGGTACACACATGTCGGCAAAGAATTTTTACATTGGATAATTCTTCTACTTAATATTTTCCCTATTCTGCTCTACCAGTTGGCCCGGTAGTTCTACACCAATATAGGTTGCCCTCTTTGAACTAAGAAATGTTTTTTTTTTCTTTTCTAAAAAGAAAGATTCAAATTTTTTCTAAAATTCAACCTTTTTAAAAGACTGTAATAATGGGTAAACTCAGCATTCGTCGCACATTTCATATCTATGGCCAAATACATTTCTCATAATATAGTTGGTTGGTTGTATTTTTATGGTACACAGGTCATTCTGCACCAAACAAGGAGAGACCATACATGAAGAGTTGCTCATAATGTAACATCATTGACCAAATACCCTTAAAGCTTCTAGGTTCTCAGTATCATGGGAAAGAAATATTGTCATCTTAAAGTTATGGCTGTTAAACTGTTTTGGCCACAGAAACATAACAAGATTAGTCTAATATTTTATTTCTCCATTGAAGAAATACTCTTATTATGAAGGGTTATTCAAGTTACATAATAAAATATTAGTAAATTACTGTAATATATATATATATATGTTTATCCACTAATAAATCTGTCTAAAAGAGAAACCATAATCAAATATTTGGTACATAGCCATTGGAATCAAAATTTTTGTAACTGCAACATTAAACTCAACATTTATATAAATAAAAAATGTTTTTCCTTGCATTTCAGATATGACTTTGATTTAACTTCTCTGGAGTTTTAATCTGCATAAAATCTTTTGCATAATGATTTCTAAATTATAGGTGATAAAATATTTCACTTAATCAGTGAGCATTTACGTTAGACACATTAAATTTGATGTAATTTAATACATGCCATTTAACAGATGAAACCTTGCACAAGTTTTCATATGATACTATGTTCTTATTTATTAAATGTAAGGAAGGAAAACTGAACCCAATCCACAGATTAATTGCAAGGATTCGAGCACAATATCACGATGTATATGAAAATCAATATAATTTTTATTTATACTAAACAAAATTCCAACTTCTGATAAAACGTTGATAAAAACAGTACAAAAAGGGCCAGAAAGCATAAACCACCCTTTCAAGAAAAGCATATTTCTACTAAAATAAAAATATACTATTAATGATTCACAAAATAAGGAGAGGGATATATAAATCTGAAATTTTCTAAACAAATTAAGTACAAGGTAAAATTGAAGATATAAAATAATATACTTTTCTTGAAAATATTTAAACACCTTTCACAATCAGGAAAATTAAGTTTAAGTGTGTCGTTGTTGCCATATTATACCAATAGGACGGATAATGACTACAATGAAAAACTTTAAATACAGCACTTTTTTCCCCCAGTCGTTCATAAATTATCTAAAATTTCTTTAAATCAGCCAATGTTCCTTCTTTAACCTTAAACAATATATGTTATTATGCAATGGAATACAAGAAAAGATAAAAACATAATAAAAAACCCCATACAATTACTGAACAATCATACCACTACTGCAGTATGAGATATTGGGTGTAAAGGGACATATAAAATAAATCATTTCTGTCAAATGGAGTAATGTTTCTGCTGAGGATATATACATGGTGCTGGTGGTAATCTTTTCAAACATAATAAGCGGAAAAGTAATTAAAAACTGTAGGGGGGAATTGGAAAAAGCGAGTATTTAAAATCACAGAGACTTCAAAACATGGCAATAACTGGTGGGTAATGCTTCCACTATAATAGCAGAAGTGATTGTCTAAAGAAAAATACCTAATTATTTGAAGAACAGAAGGGATGTTCAGATTTTTACATTCATACAAAATCTCACAACATCCAGTTTCTGAAAAAGTTACCATAGAATTACATTGCAAAAAGGAAATAAATACTTTATTCTTGCCCTGAAATTAATATAATTGGGTACAAATATATACATGTGGATATAAATAAGTTCCACTGAATCAGCAAAGTGTATTTTAAGAAATAAGGATTTTGAAATAGTGATAAAAATTACTTGGGCAACTGTTTTCAATGTAGTTTCAATACGGTATAAATTGCAAGATTTAAAATAATGGTTTCTGAGTTATACAATTGGTAGTGGAGCATAAGAGAGCAGTACTTAATGAAAGATTAGATTTCAAGGTATAGAAGATTTGGAATTCAAATAAGAATTCATATATGCTAATGCCTAACATGCTGACATAGTTAATTTTATCCACTAGCAGATTAATAGCTATGAAAATAAACTATATTCTAGGAATTCGTTAACTCATGATGCATATATATACACTACATAGATGAACTTGCATGAATAAGCTGACCCAGTTTACTCATATAAAGCACTGTAAAATAAGCGCCTCGATTAGCAAATAAATATAATAGTTGATATACATTAAGAACATGTTAAAAAATAAATACATAAAAAGACACCACAGATAATCACAAATAAATATATATTGCATTGCAAAGAAATCGTATTTCAAAATTACAGTATAAAACATTTTCATTCTAAAGAATTAATAAAAATGAATCATAATCAGGCCAGTTAAAGAAAAATTCTACAATGGTCAAATATTTTCAATCCAAAAAGAAAACCAAAGTTTGAGAGATAGGTGCAGTAAACTACTGAAACCGCGCCTTCTTTAAAATTTCGCGAAGTATTAATTTCTAATCGAATAAGAGTAATTGTTACAAATATGAATAGTTCTAATTTATGCAAATGGTTTTAAATTCTCAAATTTGTCAATTTTTTACAAGATCATTTTCTTATGTTACTGAAAACTTTTAAAGTTTGCAGTAAACAATTTCAAAACCCCCTTTTTTGTGTGTGTGTGTGTGTGTGTGTGTGTTAGGTATGTGTATCTCAGGCATATGAAGATTTTTTTAAGACTTGTTTCAAAATACTTGAACATAGAATTATAAATAAAAGTTCGTAATACTTGTTCTACAATGTAATTAACACGTATGTCTTAAGAAAAGGAAGTTACTTGAAAAAATCTCCTACACAGCAAATTTTTGTAAAATGAAATACAAAGATTTAAATACAATTAGGAGCCATCTAAATAAACTACATGCAGAAAAATAGCAGTCATCAACATTATTTATAAAATATCACATTAACGTACAAAGTAAACAGATCTGAACAAAAGATTTTGGTAGAATGTACTGCATTTACATAATTCAACTGAAAATGAATAGGAAAAAAAAATAAGCACAAAAACCCTGTAAAATGTATTTCAAATATTTAGTGACAGATGAAGGGGAAAAATGGTCTAAAAAGAAAACTTTCTAACAATGGTGAAGTTTTCAGGTAAGACAAAAATTACATAGGCATCCATAAATATTTAGAATACTTAATGATGAGAATGCCAGTGGGTAAATGATTTTACATAAAAAAAAGGTAAGAGCTATTTAGGGTAATACAACACACTAAACATAGCATAAAGAAACATTGCATAGCATAAAACAATTCTTTTTAAGCATAATTAGTAAAAACTACCAGTTTTTTATAACATCGGAATTTAGGTCACACATTAGATACAAAATAATTCAATTTTTCACTAACAGACTTTATCACAGCATGATTTGACTATCTAAAATCACTGAAATGATAATGTATTTAAACTTAAATATCCTACAATTTTAGAGAATTTCTAAATTAAGTAATATTTACAAATTATAGTATAATATTCATTCAGCTTCATAGCAGAAAAAGATTTGATGTGTAGAAACAATACAATTGCATAATCCCATATTTGGATGGGAGCCAAGAAAATGCATTCAACATTTTTTTACATTAGGACAAAACATACATGTAACATTAAAAAAAATGAAGGGAGAAGTATATTTATACAAAACTAATATGTATAAAGATGCTTTTAATGTAAACACAATAATTATTCTATATACAACCCATCTTTGGTGATATCAACTTTGGAGAAAATAAATTGTATGAATGACTAAATAAATAGTTTATTTTTTAGCTGTGATCATATAGTATGTTTGACATGTAGATCTTTGAAAGATTACTGAAATGAAACATTGTGAAGGAAGCATATGTCAACTTATATAAAATTAGTAATTTAGTAGTACTTTCAGTTATGTTTGAAATGGGGGACAATCATATTTCTGCTGCCAAAATATGTTTGTTCCCATTATATGTATGCATGGGTATATATATATATACATACATGATACTAATATTATATAATTAAATTATGATAATATAAGTTCCATATATGCCGATAGCAATTTGATAGTGTTGAAATTATAAATTAATGTATATTGGTTTACAAAAATATCTACACAAAATAATTAATTCCTTAAATATATATGTGCATATAGTGGAACTATAAATAATTCCTGGATATAACGAACAAATGATTTAGGTTAATTTGATTTAATGTATAATATACCTATAATAAAGAAAATCAGCTGGTTCTTTGATGTTCATTACAACCAAGTTTGATTGTGTATGTATATATAAAGTGAAATTTCAACTGCATATTGCAGAATATTTTGAAGGATTTCGTAAGGTAAAAACAATCAGCTAACATTTACCAAAAACTTATAAATAAAAATCAACAGAAATTAGAATCCTATTCACACTGAAATGTGCTTCACATTTTAGTTAGTTTATGTCCCACTGCAAACTAAAATATAACTTATGCTAGCATGCTGTACATCAATTCAATTTGGGTTTTAAAAAATTCTTTACATTCTTTACGCCGTGTTTTCAATGTTGGAGTAAGGAGTTTATCATCCACAGAAAATGACCTTGGAAAAAGATAGATATCCTTTACCTGGAAATACAAATCATAAAAAAGTAATGTTATACTTCTGAAGCAAACATTAAAAGAATACACATACATACCACAATTATGTGCAACACATTTGTTCAGAGCACATACAATAATTTAAACTAAAAATCAAAGTATCATTAAAAAATTAAAATATTATATAGTTACTTTTTTTAGGCATCACAATAAACTTTGCCACATCTCTCACATACCATATATATATATATTACAGCCAATTTCTGATGTCTAGCCCATTCGCGAAATGTCTGGCCATTTCTATCTTTGGCCAAAGCTTGAAATAAACGAAAAATTCAGGCTTTGCCCAGCCAATTTACTATGCACCCAAAAATCAATAGCCAATTCGAGAACTGTACAAGAAAAAGTAGACAAAGCTAGAAGTTTTGCACAGCTAAGTAGAGGAGTGCATTCGTGCAAATTTTGGCTTATTCACCAATGAGAATGGGATTGTCTGACACATCACATGTTGGCCTTACAATACTGTTATAAGTACATATTGAGAAATAAGTAAAGTAAGAAGCCTTCATCCTAGTAAGGTAGCTTATTTTTCTCTGAGATGTGATTTTTGACTGTAATTGAAGTGTTCTTATTTTTTATGACGTATTTATTTTTCAACTATATTTAAAGGTAACCTTTTACAGATGTGTGTTTTCTTCTGCAACTGAAGTCAATTTTTCTTTCATATGATTTTCTAAACTATTCCTTAAAAAGATTTCTCTCATGTTTTTTCCTTTTGGCATGGTTTTTCTAACTATAAACATTACTACTGTTTTCTTTGATGTGTTTTCCAAATGGGAAGACATTTTTTGCTTTTATTAATCTTTCAATTTAAATAAAACTATTTGAATACTGATTAATCTTTCTCTGTTTTCAAAATAATTTTTTAGACTTTGACTAAATTAGAAAGCTTTTAACAGTGGTAATGACACAAGTTAGAATTGGTATGATCAACTTCTATAACTGTATGACCAGCTCTGTAAAACTTCTAACTTCGGCAACTTTTTCTTTAATTCTCGAATTGACTATTGATTGTCAGGCATATCGGGAATTGACTGGCCAAAGCCTGAATTTCTTATTTCAGGTTTCGGCCATATCTACAAGTGGCCAGCCATTTCATGAATTGTTCAGATATCAGGCATTGGTCATAACCTATATATACTACAACACTATTAAAAACCACACAAACAAATTTGGTATGCTAGATAAATTACACAGGTCTGTGAAATAATACTTTTTAATTTTTTCTGCACCATTTTGGGTGTTTACAATGTTTTTTGGTATGCTGAGTTCCAGAATGCCGAGCCTTTCCCTTTATCACGTAAGGTTTCCCCATAAAGTGTGGATGAAGACCCGAGAAAATCACACAGAATATCCAGCAGAGTTCAAAAACTTTATTTATGAAAAAAATTAAAAATAAGATGTATTTTACATTTTATTAATTTGTTATGTTTACCATATCCATCACAAAGTCAAAAGTCATTATAATGCAAATTTCCTTTCCCTCGAAGCTCCGTTTAGAACCTATTCTCTTATGTGCTGTTTGAGCCTCCTCCCTATTCAGCATCCACCAGTAGTCTGCTAGTATGTTGATACTCTACAGGCCCTGATGTCGTCGTTTCATTTCCTGCATGTCCTGGTGGAATCTCCTTGCTCTTCACTTACAATGCCTAGATTTTCTGGGAAATAGATTAGACAGGAGTTAAAAAAGTGGATCATCAAGCTTATTGAGTAGCCCAAGGCTTTAAAGTTCTCCAGCATGTTTCCTACGATGTTCTTGAAGTTATGTTCTTTCTGGTTGCAAAGAAACTTCTTTAAAATTTCTTTAAAGGATTTCCAAACCCATCTTTCAATGTCCTCCATTTTGGTTAAGGATTTTGTCATGAGTTTTCGAATGTCAGGACTGACGAAAACCCCTTCTTTCAGCTTCACTTCTGGCATCTATGGATATTTACTTGACAGGTACTTGAAAGCATCATCTTTTGACAGGAATTTCACAAACTTCTTCACAATGCCAAGTTTTATGTGAAGTGGTGGCAGAGGTACTTTTTTTGGGTCCACCAAAGATACAAAGTGCACTTTCTTTTCCCCCTACATTTAGCATCCTGGCCACACCTGAGTCCAGTGCTTGGCTTGAGCATGCCTGTCCCATTCACAGAGGAAACAGGGGCACTTAGTGCAGCCAGCCTATTGACCAAGGATCATGGAAAGCACTTTCAGATCGCCACTGATGGTCCATTTGTATTCCTAAGGTTGGTAAGGATCAAGGCTAAATTCTCATACTTCTCTTTCAAATGAACTGAATGGCCAACCAGTATAGAAGCATATTTATTACTGTTGTGGAGGAGGACAGCTTTCAAACTTCTTTGTGATGAATCAATGAAGGGTTTGCAATCTTTTGCCTTAAGTTTTGCGTTCTTTTTCGATCCATTATGGATCTAAAAGCTCCAAGATACTTGGAGTTTATTACGTTTAATAATTTTTTTAAACGTTCTTTGATTTATAATGTCATTTATGCGTTTGACTTTTTGATAACATTTTTCTACTTTTTACGTTTCAATTTATTATTGGTGAGATAAAATACCTCTTTTCTAAGCAAAAATATTACTTTGATATATTTTTATAGTAACGTGCCTGGTAGGAAAGTAACCAGGCAGAAATTCTCTATTTGTATCGAAACTGTACATGATAGAATTTTTTGAGCATTTTTTCTGAAACCAGCAGCCAAAAATACGTAAGAAATACCCTTCACTTTTAAGAAAAAAATTTCATCGCAGACATGTGTTACGTTTAAGTAGTTAACATTTCTCATTTAAGGAACTTGTACTCATAACTATATAAAATACATTTATATAATTAGGAAAGGAATAAACTGCGGTTGTTAATAAGTCTAGCAATTCATGCATTTAGGGTACATATTTCATTTCACCAACAAATAATTTTCTGAAGAAACTGAAAAATGTCTCATAAAATATATGTTTTATTGATAGTTTATTGCACACAGGCCTGGGCAGTAATATGCTACTTATAATAATTACTTATTGCAGTAATCTTATAGGTAATTCGTTACATTTGAGAACTAGTAATTTTACAGGTAATTTATTACATAATTTTTGATAAAGTAATTTTAGTTACAGTAACGTGTTATAATTTATATTCATTTTATATTTACAGAAATCGTCGTGTCACATGAATATTTTTGTAATGACTCTACTCGTGTGTAACATCAAACTTACCTACAATAAAGTAAACTCTAAAAGCAGTGCTGCCAACTTGGCTTTTCACGCAAAAAAAAATATTAGTAATATCAAATGAGTACTGACACTTAGAAGTTGGCAACATTGTTTAGAAGATGTAAGATATTATTACCCTTCACAGGGATAACACAATTGCCAAATAATGGTCAACACACAAAGCCACCGGGGCGAGTTTTTGTGAGTTTTCGCAGGGAATTTTTTTTTTTACTTAGCAATTTTTGACACCCACGTAGAAATAAGCTCAAATTAAAGCTGTTTTTAAAGAGATGCCATCCTCATCCAGAATGAGGATGGTGACTCTTTTTCTCCTAAACAAAAACAGCTCTAGTTTGAGCTTCTTTCTACTTGGGTATAAAAAATTAAGTAAAAAAAAATTGTTTAGAAGAGCTGCAAATCTGCCAACAGCTACCGATGTTTTGATCTTGATGATAATGGAGGACGCTAAACCGAAAAAAGTTTAAGTGTCAGTAGAGAAATTATCTGAAATGGAAGAAGTTTCCAATCAAAGTGACGAAGGCAAGGTATTTATTCCTTAGCCTTACTTGCAGAAGTACTTTGTGTTTCAAGAGGAAGAGGGTAATAACTTCAACTTTAAATGTTTGATCTGTATTAAAATGGAAGTCCTCTCCTGTTGTAAAACTTCACCAGCTAATTTACATAAACACGTGCAGGTAAGTTCTAGTTTATTACATTTTTAATTTTTTCAACTTTTAGTTTAAAGAAAATACGATATTTTGTTTTCTGGTCTTCTATTTTTATAAGTATTGAAATTTTAAATGACAAGACATTTCCGATTTTTGCTTCTATTTTCAGAGACTTCACCCACATGTTTTTCCAGAATCAGAAAAATTATGCTTATAATCGTTTTCAAAATCAAATAAAGGGAAGGTTACAGATGATGAAGAGGAAGCAACAAAGGATTCCAAAAGTGCATTCAAAAATCTAATGTACAAAGACTTTTTGTTCTATATTTGCGAAGTGTCAAGGTTTATGGAACAAACAAAGTCATAATAGTATTAATGCTGTTAGTATAATTAAACAGTGTTGTGGAATATATTTCATATTGTCAAATATAACCAGATGGAATTCTACTTGCAAGGCAATGGAAAAAATGAACCTGATTCTTTCATCCAAAGAAGCTGAATACTACAGGCTGAGAAAAAAAGTTACTTTGGATACTTGCTACCAGTAATCCAAGCACTACTTCTAAAATTGTAAAACTCAAAGGACTCCTTAAAGGATTGTGAACTGCTTTGTTTCTTTAACACAAGGTGTTAAAAATAGATTTAAGCATTTTTTACTGACAAAAACATAATGAATGCCAGTGTTTATCACCCAAAATTTAAACTCGGTACTTGGCTTGATCCTGTCATAAATGATTTTGATCGGGATACTGTCAACACATTTCTTCAAAGAGAAAATATCAAACAAATTGTAGAAGAGAAATATTGTGATCACAATAATGAAGCCTGTCCTACTGATTGTACTGACAATGACCAACATTCGTCTAGCAGGGTCGATGGATTTTTTAAGGAAGTGAAAACTAGACACCCTTTCGCCGATTTTGAGTTATCCACTTATTTTCAAAATAAAGATTGTAGTATGTCTGTATTCTGTTCCCTACCTACAGTAAAAAACATGTTTGTAAAATACAATATGCTCTTGCTAGCCAGCGCGGCTGTTAAAAGACTGTTTAGTTCTGGTGGTTTGTGTCTCCGACCCAATCGTAACTGTCTGGATGGCTACTCCAAAGCTTTTTCTACTTTTTAATAATCAGCAATTAAAATTCGAGTAGAAATTATCACTGGCAATAAGCGTACAATTAACTTAATTACATAAATATGAATTTTATTAAAGTAAGTTTATGAACAAAATCCGATTGTAAGCGAAGTATTTTTACTAATAAAAATAAATAAATATATAAAAAGGATACGTAAGAAAAAAGTGACTGATTTCTACGGGAATCAAACACAAGCACAGAGTTGCAAGCACCTACATGTCCTGAATAAAATTTATCATGCTATAAATAAAGTGCAAATTTACTCATACATTCATTACTATACTGTACTTGTAATCTTGACAAAATTTTGTTACGTTTTATCCCTTCTTTGATTAGAAATTTTACAACAGAATGTTGCTGAATATTTGACAAGCCGCCTACAGTCGCCACCATTTATTTTTATTGTGCATGTGCCGTCAGTGCTAGGAAGGCATTAATTTGCCAGGGTATTGCCAAATGTTTACTCTATAAGTGTATTCAATAATTTGAATTTATTTTTTATATAACTACCTTCATAAGTTTTTCATAGAACTTTTCGACTTACCTACATAATTCAGATAGAAGGAAACAACGTAGGAAATAATATCACACTATTAGTGTTAGTAGCAATCTTTTTCCATACAAAAAATAGGACATCAGATAATTATTACAAACCTGTTCAAATGACTTCAGTCCAAATTTTTTCCCTAGTGTTGTTAATTCACTAAGGACTTTTACTTTCACTTCCTAAAAAAATTCAACAGATATAAATGCAAATAAAGATACAAAATGAACTGAACTGTTTATTAAAAAAATATTAGAAAAGCATTCTATACTTTATAAGTAAATAGCTAATCCATCTAACCATAAAAATCCATCACCATAAACCTCTTAATAAAATATATAAGAGCACTCAGTGGTGTAGTAACTTCAGACAGTGGGTAATCTCCAAAAAATTTGTTCGTCAAATCTGGGTTCCAAAAATACTTATTCGCTAAAAGGGGTTAAAACTGTATTGCATTTAATCCATATTTTCCTCGCTATACCTGGAAACACACTAAATGCAGGCACGTTGTATACAAGTCCTACTGTGTTTTACACCCCCCCAAATTTCCTCTCTGGATCGGCCACTGCTTGATGGATGCTGAATTATTTTTCAAAATTTTAAACCATGATATTTCTAAAGTTAATGATAAGTTGATTATACAAGAAGCAGTGTTTGGGTGGAATGATTGATTATTTATCCCCCTCCCAAATAAAAAAAATCATAATATGTATATACTAAGTGTTCAGTTGAAAAGGTAACACCCTATATATCTCTTGATAGAAGTTAAGGAAAAAAAATTCCAGGATGGGGGAAAGCCCAAAATTAATATTAAAGAAATTTTTTGTTCAACCCTCCCCCCCACAACTCTAAATTTTCAAATGGCATCCCTTTCCTTGTTATATACCATTGTAAAGAGCATAAAAAAAATTGCTTCATGTGTTCCTGAGAAAGAGTTAAAAATGAAATTGTTATTTTGTCTTATTTACACTGATGTCCCGATAGTAATAACGAATGTTGACTTCAGTATTTGAGGCTATTTCATGTAAGTAGAACTGCATATGACCAACATGCAAAAGAAACCTGATTTTCTGCACAGATGACATGCAAATTCATACACTCATCAGTTCATTAAATCTAAAGAGAAGTCAGTCAAATTGTGCTTTCTCTCTTTCTAGTATTATTTGAAAGGGTCAAAATAAACTATTTCATTTTTAGCTAGTCTCATGAATGCATAAAGTAATTTAATTTTTTTTAGCAAAAATACTGTATTTTTTAGTGTTTACAATGATATATAACAAGACGGGGGTGCCATTTGAAAAATTAAAGTTGGGGGCCTGTTTTTCAAATTTCTACTCAACTTCTATCAAGAGTTATATAGGGTGTTACATTTTAACTGAACATATGATATATTTATTATTATTATTGGGAGGGGGGGAATTGAGAACTGAAGAATAAATACATATAAAGTTGAAAGGAAATGAAAATATAGTGGATTCATACTTTTACACAAACGTCCAATTTACAAATGTGACATTTTTACAAACCATTGGCTGGCTTCAAAAAACATCCTACTGAACTAATGTTAACTCCCACTACCTGGTTTATGAATAAAAAATTACACATTCATTCTGTTTTACAAATTCAATTTCCTCACGTTCTTTACATTGATTTCCTTTGGATGCCGGAATTTTCGAAAGGAGATGTATGGAATTTGCTCACATTGGCTAGACTTCAGATTTTCTAAGTTCTAGGAAAGGGTCGGAGGTTAAAGGAATTTACATTAAATTTTGTATTATTTTATACATTTATGGCAAAATGAAGAGCAGCATATTAATTAAACATTGAGGGGAGTGAAGGAATTGTTTATGTTGGTTTGTGGCTTCGTTTGAGAAACTGCAATATAGGGCAGGATAAAGCTCGATTCGACATATGAATTTTAAATTTAGAAGGAAAAGGCACGAGAGTTTTAGTACCGGAATTTATCGGGGAGTTACAGTGTTAAATTTTGATTATTATGGATGAGTTAAATCTATCAAGGAATAACTTCAGGTGTCATTAGTAAAAGGAAGAGAATGGTAAAAGAGGCTTATTTATATACAGTGAATATGGTATCTTTGCCTAGAGAATGAGCATATTTACAAACAATTTTAAAGTCGCCTTTGTAATTAGAATTACCTTTTTTGTTTTCTTAATATCATTTCCATTTACAAACAGAGGCAGATTTAGGATTTTGTCATCTGTAGGATGTGACATTTTGCCACCTGTAGACAGAGATATTTTGCCCCCTAATCTTACCAAATGTAACTAGGGGTTTTAACAGAGAGAACGTAACAGAGATTCTGTCAAATTCTTAATTTGATGCCAGAAGCCAATTGTTTCTGGGTTTTTGGGAGCCCAGGTGCAACAACAATATAGCTACCCTTATTAATTTAATATTTTATTTAATTGAATTTATATATGCAGTGTGTTTACTTTTTATATCTATATGTTGTTATTTTAAATAGCTATCAGGCAAATGAGAAATATTTTTACTCTTTATAAAATAAAACAAAGCATCTCTGATAGTGATTTTGGTCCAAAGGCAAGGAAAAACAAAACAGACTGGCTAATTTCTCACTGATTACAGGTGGGGAGGGGGTACCTATTGCACCCCCAGCAGAAAAGGTCTTGCCCCTGATGGTCATCTGAAATTCATTTTTTCGCAAGCATTCACGAATGTGACACCTTTTGATCCTTTCCCAAGGCGTTGCCTATGACAGCTCTACATTTATGAGTGCTCAGTTACGTCTCTGAAAATAGTTCAAAAGGAATAATTTGATCGGTTGAAAAAATTCAGCTCTCCGCCTTTGTAAACTTCTTGGCAGCAAACTTTTTGTAGAAAATTTTCTGCCATCAAAAATTTTCCACCGTAGGTTTCAGCCCGTTTAACCCATTTGTAAATATGTTAATGTTTACAAACTCCCAAATTTACAAACTTTTGAGGTCCATAGGGGATTCATAAAAATGTGAGTTTACTGTATAATTATTTGTTAATAAAAAAATATTATAACGAAAGTTCCCTTTTTAGCGAATTCACAATCTTTAAAAACTGTCAGAGTCCACAGATATAAACCACTTGCGTGACTCTTACTGAAATATGAAATTGACTTGTCTTGCCTGAAAAGTTTGTGCATTATATTTTCCAATTATTTATATTATACATGAATTTAGAATTACCAGGTGTCCTAAATTCGGAAAGACAATTCTACAATTGCAAGTATGTGTTCTCGGTTCTACACTGATAATGACTGTACATATATATGCAGGGTGTTCCAAAAACCTCGACCACCCCTCTAATTCATAGACATATATATTAAATTAGAAAGTGATGTAAAAAAAGGTGCAGAATTTTGTGAAATCGATTAAAATTGCAGTGGATTATTTTTCAAAGAAATGCAAAATTTAAATTTTTGTATGGTCCCTGTACACAAAATTGTCCATTTAGTAAAATGTTCCCCATACTCTAGTAGCTCAATATACAAAATTTCAGCATTCTAATGGAAAAAGAAAAAGACAGGGGTCATAGTCACAACTTAAAAAAATATAGGACATTTATGAAAAAATTATATGATGTATAAGTAGTGCCAAAAACAAACAGGGAGGGTAAATTTCCAAATCTTCTGATTTTTCTTGTGAAAAACGTCTTTTGCGAGACGGGTTTAAAACCCAACTACCCCCCAACCCCATTCGCCGTCTGTGTCAGTTTGACATGTGTAACATGGCAGATATTCAATTCTCACTACACAATACACACGTTATTATACCAAATGATAGGCGTAAGTTCAAATGTGAACCTGTGCCACTGAATTAAAGGGCAACAAACATATTCAACTGTTAATAATATACAGTAAATGCAAAAAAAAAAGTAAGAAGAAAGAAAAATGAGAATTATACTACTAAATAAGGTGTAGATGAAAAATAAGACATGGTCACCTATGTAGTAGAAGGACTGAATGAAACCTTCAGATAGTTAAACTTTATGTTAATTTATATAACATGTGGTACAATTTTTGCAATCATAATTCGTCCATCCAACTAGAAGTCGGTACCATAACGTTAACCAAACTTTAGATGTTTTAGAAACAGTCATTCATGTGATCATTTCAAAACCATAATGTTAGATAAAGTTCCCTAAAAGGATTTATTGTTCTATACTGGCTACTTCTTAGCCCTCATTATCAGTGAGAACAATGTAGTTTCTGCATGCTTCAAGTCCTATGTATTTGCTATGAGTTGTTTATGCCCCGACTCTAGCAAGGCCTGTGCAGCTGACATTTTTTTCATATCCGTTCTTTTAGTACCTTTTGAAAGTCTTTCATTAGCTTCCCGAATCAGTGAATGACTTGTTTTGATTAATTCCTGTAGCCTTTTAATTTTTTTCTCAAGTATTTCAACATCCGAAGGATGATTTCTGTTCATTTTTTTAACCGAAAGTTTCTTCTTACACTATTCCAAATAGTTTCTGTATTTACTATGTGCTTCTCGGAAATACTTCAGGCACAGCAGGGTAATAGGTATATCACAAAAGTCATTCTTTACTTTTACTGCAGCCTGCACAGTTCAAAGACCATTCACTTATAATTCATTTAACAGTGGACGATTTGAGTTAAGAAAGAGTCTGTTAAGCGAAACCCTTCTCTCCTTCCCATGGGAAAGTGCCAGTGCCGCTTTGACTAAACGAGAAAGTAGAAGGTATTTCTCCCCAAGATTCTTCTTCTTCAGGACATCAGACCAATAAACATCTATTCTTGTTACAGGGGTGGAACTTTTGTTTGCAGGTTCCTCATCATCTTAAATCTCTGATTCTTCAAACAGATCATCTACATTATCAATTCTATTTTCCCTTGTTTCAGTTGTCAGGACAAGGATTGGACAAGGGTCAAGACATTCACTTGTTCAATCATGTATAATTTCCACTCGTCAGAAAGCTTATCTATATTATTCTCCTGGAAAACAAGTGGCATTTCTTTAGCCACTCTTGCTATGTACTTCAAAGACATTGGTTCCATCTTAAATAATAGATGAAGGCACTGGATATTTTCCAGTAACTTGTTGTTCAGAGGAACTTTATCAAGTAAATATTCAATGATTGTCATAATAAAATGTTTCGCCTCATGGAAAAATAGTTTTAATTCTTTTTCCTTCAGTCTTAAAGCTTCATTCCTGGCAAGAATTCCAACATCAATTTCAGTTGTTGGAAGAATATTTTCCAGGTTATTGAAATCAAAGTTCTTTAAGTTCCTTCCAAACATATTTCTCAACAGTTCTGGTTTAACAATTCTTGAACCAAGGCTTTGAATAACACAGCAGATTTCATCATATAGAATATGTATCAAGGGTTCTTCTCGTTGCATTAAAAGAAGAAATTTATCAAAAGTCTCATCCACTGACTTCCGGAAAAGCACGTGGGCTAAAGTTGTTGGATCCTTCAGGTGAGATCTAATACTTAGATAAAGTTTAGACTTGCACTGATTTCTGTTGTTTTTGGAGACGTACTCAAGGAAATACTCCTCTAAGGCAGACCATTGCTTTGTTATTACTGAAATAACAGGGACCATAGAAAACCAGCTATTGTTAACAAACCTCAACATGTGTTTCTGCTCCATTTCAAGGTTATTCTGAATATTGTGAAAATCCTCACTTCTGGCTGGATACTTATGTACGGCATCCAAAAAGTCTTCGATCTCCCAATGACTTAAGGACTAAGTTATGCCATGCCTAAAAGAATCATGCAAGACATGCAAATTGCATGTACCAATATTAATTAAACCTGGCAAACCCTCGCTTTTGAAAATAGAATGAATATCCTTCAGACGTTTCACATTCACTGGAGGCCCATCTGAACCAATGGCAAGTAATATATTAAGAAGCAAGTGGTCTTTTGATAGGGATAACAGTATCTTTTCCTTAAGTATATCAGCAGTTGCATGACCAAGCTCAAAGCAACACAAAAAGTGACATACAACCCTCTCCTGATCACTGTCCTAGTATCAAATGTGAATGTCTGTTTCTTTCCAGCTTCAGTCGTTGCTTCATCAAATTATACGGTAAAATAAGTCACTTTTCTTAACAGAGCCAATCAACTGATTACGAAAATATGGTCCAAGTCCGTGTGCAATTTCATATGAAACCTCAGTTTGTCCTAGCGTAAATGGCTTAGAAATTTTGCTGTCTAGAAACATTTTACAAAACACATTTTTCTAATTTTTACAAGAACTGAATGGGTAACCAGCTTCAACAATTTTCATTGTCCATAAACATTCTGCATTAGATACTCTATCAGCATCATTCACATTCCAGTGTTTCAAAGTTTCAGCACTAGATACAAAATTTGAAGACTTCTGTCTAGATGATGAAACCAACACTGTGAATTTTGTTTGATCTTTGGACAAAGCAGTTGTCACCAAAATCTTGTGTTTTGACGTATTTGCATGTTGTAGTACTTGTTGTATTCCTGAATTTCTAACACTAAAGGTCTTTTTTGCATATGAATCAGCATGCTTTGACTACAATTCAATTAAATGTTTATTTCCATTCTTTTCACTCAGCCAGTTCTCTGGAAACCGTGTATAACGAGGCATGTTTATACTTATACATCAAATTCACACCTTAATCTGAAAACGTTAAAAAAGTACCACAGTTGATAATCTTAAAAGTCAACAGTCCAATCTGAAAGAAAATTGGTCATTGATAGAAGAGAAATCAGCCATTGCACTAACGAGCAATGTTACGTTCCTCGCAACAATGACAGGAGGAGTGTATGTATTAATTTATTTAATACCCTAGGAAGTTGAAAAATATTTTACAATTACATCTTCAAGTAGCCAATAAAATGGCCACTTAAACAAACATTTGCGAGCGAAGCGGGTTGAAAACGTAAACCGTATACTCCATATTGAGGATCAAAACTTGGAATAAAGATAACCTATGATACAGTTAACTTTTATACGGGTAACTAAAAAAATAAAATATAGGACAGTACCTGGAAATATAGGACATGTTCCAAAAGTATAGGAAATATAGGACAAGTGGGACCC
>QLNU02015360.1:84327456-84370472 GCA_006491805.2 Dysdera silvatica | reverse complement strand
CACTGAGTTATGCCATGCCTAAAAGAATTATGCAAGATGTGCAAATTGCATACACCAATATTAATTAAACCTGGCAAACCCACACTTTTGAGAATAGAATCAATATCCTTCAGATATTTCACATTCACTGGAGGCCCATCTGAACCAATGGCAAGTAATCTATTAAGAGGCAAGTGGTCTTTTGATAGGGATAATAGTATATTTTCCTTAAGTATATCAGCAGTTGCCTGACCAAGCTCAAAACAACATAACAAGTGACATACAACCTTCTCCTAATCACTGTCCCAGTATCGAATGTATCTGTTTCTTTCCAGTTTGAGTTGTTGCCTCATAAAATGATATGGTAAAATAAGGGTCATTTTTCTTAACAGAGCCAATCAACTGATTATGAAAATATGGTCCAAGTCGGTGTGCAATTTTACATAAAACCTTAGTTGGTGCTAGTGTAAATGACTTAGGAATTTTGCAGACTGGAAACATTTTACAAAACACATTTTTTAAATTTTTGCAAGAATTGAATGAGTAACCAGCTTCAACAATTTTCATTGTCCATAAACATTCTGCATTGGATACTCTATCAGCATCATTCATATTACAGTGTTTCAAAGTTCCAGCACTAGATACAAGATTCACAGACTTCTGTCCAGATGATGCAGCCGACACTGTGAATTTTGTTTGATCTTTGGATAAAGCAGTTGTCACCAAAATCTTGTGCTTTGACATATTTGCATGTTATAGTACTTGTATTCCTGAATTTCTAACACTAAAGGTCTTTTTGCATATGAAACAGTGTGCCATAAAATCAGTATGCTTTGCACACTGCAATTCAATCAAATGTTTATTCTCAGCCTTTTCTCTCAGCCAGTTTTCTTGAAATCGTGTATCACGAGGCATGTTTATACTTATATATCAATTTTACTTCATACATCAAATTCACACCTTAATCTGAAAATATTAAAGAAGTACTATAGTTAGTATCTAAGATAACCTGAGAAGTCAACAGTCCAATCTGAAAGAAAATGGGTCATTGTTAGAAGAGAAATCAGCCACTGCACTAACAAGCAATGTTATGTTTCTCGCAACAATGACAGAGGAGGAATGAATGTATTAATTTATTAGTACCCTAGGAAGCTGAAAGAAGTTTTATAATCACATCTTCAAGTAGCCAATAAAATGGCCACTTAAACATTTGTGAGTGAAGCGAGTTGAAAACGGAAAATGTATACTCCATATTGAGGATCAAAACTTGGAATAAAGATAACCTATGATACAGTTAACTTTTATACTGATAACTAAAAAAAATTCAAAGAAAAATGAAAATATAGGACAGTACCTAAAAATATAGGACATGTTCCAAAAATATAGGAAATATAGGACGAGTGGGACCCTGTGAAGACCCAAAATAATGTAACTTAGCAGAATGTATCTCCTCTCTTCCTGGCATATACCTATTGCTCCCTTCAAAAAAGAGTTGCTAGTCAGTTATTTTGGACTTTGATATCTCTGGTTCTTTTATCCACTAGAATGCTGAAATTTTGTATATTGACCTATTGGAGTATGGGGCACATTTCACTCATTGGAAATTTTTGTGTACAGGGACTGTATAAAAATTTAAATTTTGTATTTCTTCAAAAAATAATCCTCTGCAATTTTAATAAATTTTATAAAATTCTGCACCTTTTTTTTACGCCGCTTTCCAATTTAATACATATGTCTAGAATCAATATTTAAGGAATTAAAGCTGCGGTCAATGCTTTTGAGACACTCTGTATATGGAATTTTTTTGTTACAGATTTCGTTCACTTCGTGTTTTTATGCACGAATACTACTTAATATGTTCTCCAGGACATGGACCAACAGCTTAACGGCACCTCTGAATCACGGTATTTTTGTGCAAATATCCAAATCCAGACATCTCTGACAATCCAGGTCAAGGTTTTTGAGACACCTTGTATATCCCATATGATAATGCCCTACATAAACAATAATTACACTGAAAACAAAAACTGACGTTCCGGTGATTTAAGTAAATGAGAATTAATGGTTTCTGTAAATTCCTAACAAGGTTGTTCATCATTTTTCTAATAACCTATATAAAAGTAATCTACCCTTATTAAAATGCCAAAAGCAGCTAAAACTAAGTTTGCACGCTGATTATATTCCTTGACCAAGATTTATTCAAATTTATTTCATATAATAACGTTAGTATACTTCAATGTCTTACAGTGCATTGCATAATGATAGGTCCATCCGAACAAAAACAGAAGTTCTATTGAACTACTGTTTCATGTTTTTAATTTACATTTATTACAAGGCTCTTGTGATAACAAATTATTTAAAAGTAAAAAGGATTGTAAATGTACTTAAAAGAATAAAAGTCACAATAATTAAAACAGGTGTTGCAAAAGATAAGTCCACCATATGAAACTTATTCATAAAAATTTATTAGTAGTAGATTTTTCCTCCCTTCTTTAGAATCAATTCATAAATTCTTTTTGCATAGAATTAATAACATTCTGCAAGTAATGCACGTTAATGGCACGCCATTCAGATAGAATTGCCCTTTTCAGTTCATTAGTAATATTGAATTGTCTCCTACCTGCATATACAGCTCTTGCAAGTGTTCACCATAGATTGCCTGTGGGGTTTAAATCTGGACTGTAAGGTCGCCAGTCAATAATGTGGACACCGTTTTCTATAAACCACTCAGAGGTTGAATTATCTGTATGAATTGGGGCATTATCGTGTTAAAGCATGAAGCATGGCCCTCCGATTTCTGCTGAAAATGGTAGCAAGTGCTCATCAAGTACACTTCGATAACCTGTAGCTTTCATACGAGTATTTAAGAATGTAATATATGTTTTTCCATACCACCCAAAGCCTGCCCAGATCAGGATAGAACCACTTCCACCTTGTCGTTTCAAAAATATTTGTACTTCTTTGCGCAAGTTGTACCAATAAAATTGCCAGCCATCTGGCCCATCCAAATTTAATTTCTTTTCGTTTCTGAATATTACTTGTCCCCCCAGTCTTTTTCCAAATCATTACTTATTGCACAAATCTCAGTCTCTTAAACAGTGCACTGTCTTCAGGGTCCTAAACAGCATTGACGTTGATATTGGAATATCTTTTCGACGTGCTAAAGCACCCAATGAAGTTAAACCAGATTGAACCTCCTTAACAATTATCCTTGTTTGGCGAGAGGTCAGTTTAGCAGACCTCCCGGGGGATTTTTTTGTACCGTAAGCATTCTTTAATCGAGTAAAATTGTTCACCCCATTATGTGATCATTTGAAAAATATCCATTTCTCTATTTGACTTCCGTATTCTTTAAAAGCTTTAATTTGACCTTTTTCCTTTTCGATAAGCTGATTTTTGCGACCCATTTCTTTTTTTGTTCATTAACTTGATACCATACTAAAAATAACAGTTTGAAACACGTTTTAAGCTCAGTGACGTTGAAAGCATCTGTCATAATGAAAATTTGCATAACTGACAACCATGCAGTATTTTGGAAAGAAATCTAAGGTGGACCTATTATTTTGCAACACCTCAATACTAAAAAAGTGCCGCATTTTTTTAAAAAAAAATTTCGCTTCAGCATATTTCGCTATGTTATTGTTACATATCCTAATACGAAACCACTGAAATTTTTTGGGAGATTATTTGCATATTCATATGAAGAAAAAGTTATTTTTGTGGATGGACTTATAATTATGCAACACACTGTATGTAATCAGAATATAATAAAAGTTGTTTGTTATAAAATATATATTTTTAAATTATTGCACAATGTGATATTTCATGAACTAATTTTAAAAACTTCTTTTGCGAGTGAAAATTTCAGAAACATATTTCTTATTACGTGAGAAATCTATTAACCCTACCCCTAGCTTTTACAATATAACTCCCTCAAAAAGGCAAGGACAATGACTTTAAACCTTGTTGTACGATGAAAATGCCACATACCAAATCTAAATACATCTGTGTCACCAAAACGTCTGAGATGGACATAATATGGTATATGCTTTCCCATCGCCAGAAATTAGAGATAATCTTGGCGATTTTCCATCCATTGGTGATAACTATCGCAACAGGCTTGAAAGAGTCAGCTTCTTTGTTTCCGATGGAAGCTGTTTTTGAATGTTTTTTTTATTCATACCAAACCCTTTATATTTTTCTAATCGTTTTTAAAATTTCTTCCAAAGCACAATATTTGTCTAAGTAAAAGTGTCTCTACAAAAAAAAAAAAAAAAAAAGTTGGTCCACCTATAATAATTTGGAGACCCTGGAATATATGCTACTGAGAACACTTAATTACAACAAGGGAGTCCCACTTTTTATGAAAAAAAAGGACCATGCATGATGGACTTCAGAAGTTTTGAGGATATAGCGTTGGCACAAGAAAGCAATGATTATTAGTGTGAAATCAATTTAGAAAATAGTTCTATAAGTTAAAAAAGTTCAAGGTTGAATAAAACTGTAAATGCACTGAGAGTTTGCACTAAGAGAATGCACTGAGAGCACAGGAGTATTCTATAATTTATTCAACTTAAAACAGTAATGCATCTATTTGTGTTTTATGGTGTGAGTTTAGCGAAGGTCATGCTGCACCAAGACCTACAATTTTCAAAGGAAATCAGACCTCTGTTGCCCAGGAAATCATACCCAGGACCATAGTTGGCAGAATGGAACACATTCTACGGTACCACTGGAATAGAATCTGGGTCAACAGCATGATATACGAGCAAGTTATAATTATGCCATCATAGGGTAAAAGCAATGGTTCATTTTTATAGATATAAAAAAAGATAAAAATACTTGATTTTCACAGATTTCAGTCCAATCACCCATGATATTATTTTCTTTGCAATACTGTATAACAGTTTCCTTTTCCAAAACGACTATGCCAACTAAACATGACTAGAAAGAAAATATCAGAATTTAGGTAGTTACAAAATTTACAATAAAACAGAATTTAATAAAGGCAATAACTACAAAACTAAAAGGCTAGTAGAAAATGCACACATCTTTTCAAGATCAGATTCATTATATTTTTTGAAAAATTTAGCACAGGGACAGAGAAAGGATAAGATGCCTCTTGTGTTGAGGCGAAAAATATCAGAATTTTTTTAATAAAAAATTAATGTTAAATAATTATAATAAAACATTAGAATTGCATTAATGAGGCCATTTTAAAAATTATTAATCATCCTAGTCAATCTTCATCTCTTTCCCCACACCAAATAAGAAAATATTGTACTATATCAGATACTATCCTTCATTCATGTTTCAGCCTTGCTGCAAAGGATGTGATTACTTAATTGTGAAGAGATTAATTGAAACCTGCCACTATAACCTGTCTGCTGTATTAATTAAACCAGTGAACACCTGCCTTACAAACAATAATGGACAACAGACTTTCATCAGAGGTAACCTCCAATAGTACTATCATCATAAACCCGATTTTCATGGACACATAATCAAATGGACTGAATTTCATTAATAGAACAATTCTTCATTTTATTGCCAACAAACAGAAGTATCTTGGGAAGTATCTACATTATTATAATTTATCAGCTACAATGATAATTATGTTAGTCACGTTTGCAAAAAGCAAAAACGTATATCTGAAATGCTCACATTTTCTTTAACATAATTAGTTTTCTTATGTACTGTTTTATTTTGTAATATATTTTGTCGTCATTGTTGCATCATATTATAACCTGATTTCAATTTGATGAACATTTCTAATTTAAATGTATATTAATTGAAAACGATGTATTTTATGTACTAATTATTATATGTCATTGTTTCAAAAATCTCAATGTAATGACCTAAAGCCTTAAAAGTGTTACTGCCTTTCCATCATGAAATATTTAAAATCATTAATTGCTTTACAGCAGTCATGTAATCTTTGCCCTCGTAAGTTTTCTGAACATCCATTCCCACCATTTCCAATTTAAAAAATGTTTCTTAAAATGTATCTAACTTTAAGTCAGGCAGTCCCCCCCAAAGCAGGGTAAAGCTTCTGTTAAGCAGGCACCTCCAAGAATGCACCATTTCACCTTGCTACTACTACCCTTATGAAAATTGTCTATAGAGCTTCAGTAACTTCTATAGAATTCTATAGACACACATATAGAAAAGGCTCTATAGCAAGTTATTTCTATAGAGGAATGCATAAGAATGCAAATGATTATATTCTATAGGACATGTATAGAATGCAATGACCATATTCTATAAGCAGGACATGTATATAGAATGCAAATGACCATATTCTATAGAATTCTACAGTATATATTCACTGCAATCTATACAAAGGATTTCTATACAATTCTATAGATGATATCATATCGTCATCATATTCAACCATTTTCTATCCACTGCTGGATGAAGGTCTCTCTAAATGCTTTTCACACAAGTCTATCCTGAGCAATTCGCTTCCACGTCACCTCAACCAGTTTTTTTATTTCATCCACCCATCTAGTTTGAGGACGTTTTCTAGACCTTCGGTGGTCTTTTGGAATACATTATATATACTGAGTGATATATACTGTTCTACAGTGAATACTACACACTTTTAAAAATTCATAAAATTAGAAAATTTATTCATCTTACAAAAATAAATTTTGAACGGAGTAAGATATATGAATGAAATTCCTTTAATAATTATTAAAAAGAATTTTAAGATGAGGAGGTACATTATCCATGAATATAGTTTCAAGTTACATTCTCTTGTAGAAGTGGTAAGTTTTCCGACAGTTTGTTTTTTATATTTTATTCAAAAAATTTAAGATTTAATAAAAAAAACTTTATATTAAAAGAAAACAAGCCTTAAAATAAATTTTATAAGCAGGTTTCAATAGATATTGAACCCGCTATTGCTTTTTCTGTGTCTGCAATAAAAGGTCTTCTGTAAATGCAATAATGATGGCTATTGTTAACGTTGAAGCCCTGCCGAGTTGGTTGAGAATTAAAAGAGTTGTGAATTGAGAGTCACGCATTAGAGGGTCGATGAATAAGAGAGTCGGCATCAGTGGGGAATTAGATGTGGTGGAGTGCATTGAGGGAGTCGGGGATTAGAGGGTTGCATATTAGAGAGTCACAAATCGTAATTAATGTTAATTGAAACCTGCTAAATTTAAATATCGACCTTAGGCAATTTTCTTTCACTTGCTTGTTATGATTTTTAATAAACACATCTCAAAAAAAGGTTCCCATCCCCTCCAGCATTGAATTTCATTTCAGATAATTAGACCGCCCAAACACACACAAATCATTGGGCAATTATACTACCTTCTGACTTAAGATTATCTCTAAGCTGCTAATAAGGGCAGGAGAATCAAAAACACACCCATGCTTAAAAAATTTCTAGCCAAATATATAGCGCGAAATTGCCAATAAGATCTTGTGAATAACTTAAGAATGACGATGTAAAAAAGCGTATTATATTGTTTTATTACAAAAAAAAGAAAGAAAAGATTATATCTATATTAAATAACCAGAAGCTAAAACGAAAAAATGGGACAGAAAGTTGAAAGACTTAGTTTTAACGATCCCAAAAATTGCTGTAAAATTGCAAAGAATCGCTAAAATTGCACGATGCAAGACCGCTTTGGCAACAGGGTTTACTTTAAAAACTGGTTTTTCAAGGCCAGCAAGCTCTAAGACATAATGTGTGAAGCTAGAACTATTTATGACATGACGGAACGTTACTTGTTGTAATTCGGCCATCGATAGCAACAGTGGTATACAAGCGAAAAAGCATTTACGCATGCGTTTTTGTTAATTTTATCTATATTTTAACGTGTGCTTTTGAACATATAATTACAGCGATGGCTAATTATGTATGGATAAAATGGGGAGAAGAAGAATGCTGGGACGTTATTTCCTTGTCCCAAATCATAGCTAATAATTTAGACGACGATACAGCGACTACCAACTGAGGGAACTTTAGCGTGTTACTTTAGTTCTCTAGTGAGATTTAAGATATTTATTACGAAATGTGAACAGAATAAAATACACGGATTTAAGACTCAGAGGGAGCAATGGGCGTTATTTTTGTGTGAAACAATTTGTATTTTTTCATGAGCCGGCGGGCTGCGGGTTGAAGACCCCTGCTCTATAGCACATTCTATAGGTCCTCTATAGAGGTTTCTATAGCGATTTCTATAGGCTCTATAACGATTTCTATAGGCCCTCTACAGCAATTTCTATAGGCTCTCTACAGCAATTTCTATAGGCCCTATGTAGCAGTTTCTATAGGTTATTCTACAGACATTCTATAGAATATGGTCTATAGAAAATGGATCATAATTCTATAGCAATCTATAGATTTTTTTTTATAGAATTCTATAAGAAATTTTCATAAGGTTAGTGTTCTGGCATAGTTAGAACACAAGACTTTACTTCACCATTAACCTCTCAGGCCATAAAATTGATTTTCTCCAGATCAAGACCAGTGCCGATGCAGGATGCAAACACTAATTCTCTCTGTCACTTCAATTAAGCATAATTACCCAAAATGCAGCTGCAGACGCAAGTTTAAAATGCTTTTGTCAAATAAACAAAACACCCTAATACCCCACAGGACCATATTCTCACAGATTGGACACACATGTGAAACAGCGCCAAGGAATGGCGACATTCCAGCTACCTGGCGAAAAAACCTCCATTTACACCAAAAATAATACTCAGTGGCGAGAAAAATGTACAGGACTTGGCGATGTCTGTCTTTTGAGTGCTTGGACTTGGGCAGTCTTCAACACGACTGGTCATCGAACTTCTGAACGGTCACGGTCTTAACTACAGAAAAACCCAGCAGTTTCTGAACCGTCCTGATGGAGAAAAGACAAAATTGAATGATATTACGACTTCTTGACTTAAAGTTTCCTGAGCATTCAGAATCAAGATTAGAAAAGTTGGGCTGAAAGAGAAAGTACAACGAAGAAGGTGCTGTTTAGTGTGAAGAGGAACAAATAGGTTCCACTTCAGCCAGCCTCTAGTTCTCCACCATGATGAGAAAACCTTTTAGTTTGAAAAAAGAATACCACCAACCAGAACCCTGTCTCTTCTCGAAGATGAACAAATTCTACTACCATGAGTTAACTTTTTGGTCCATTTCATTCTCCTTTGCTAAGTCTTCTCAGTTGTTCCCCCTCCTTAAATTACTATGATTCTATTGTTATAATGTAATGTGTAAATAAAAATCTCCATTTTATTGATTATTAGTGTAAAGAAATTTGATAATTACGTCACAGATTCTAAAATCTCCAGAGAATTTATTTTATTATTGTTTTTCACTTTGTTGTACCATAATTTCGTCAGAATGGAATGACTCATTAAACCATTTCTAATGCAGAACATTGAAATTAACGGTAGCCTATCCAAGTGCATTTGTGTACTTATCACTTTATAAGACAAAAATACAGTAGGAGCTTTTCAATCCAGCATGTTCGTGCCAGATCAGTGATTTTGCTGGATTATCGAATGTCAATATTGTCTTCATAGGAATACAAAAAAAAAAAAAATTAATACAGTACAGAGATATTTAAAACAAGTTCTAATAAGCTGCTCTATATCAGAAAAATACACATGACGTTATTGTTTGAAAAAAGTCTGTGATATCGCCCTCCATGATTCAGATCTTTTCTTCAAAAAATGGGTTACAGATTATACATTATTTATACATTAAGATAAACTGTTAGGAAAAATTATTTTTACTACTAAAAATGCAGTTTTGGCTTATAAATCTCAGTTAAGAAATGAAAAATAACAAATGCATTTAATAATTCAAATCAATAAAGCTATTATTTTAAATTTCCACATTATTTAATAATATAAAAATAGTTAAGAGAAATAAAAATTAATACGTACAAATTTGTACCACGAATGCCACACTGGTCAGTACATTGGTTTGTTACAAATCCTAACTTACAGTGTATGTTTTGTATTGGATGAAAATTGATTCCATACTGGTGCCAAAAATATCAAACCATCAGTCACATACACATCAATTATTTGTTTTGGTTATGTCTTTGGTTGGGGGAGGTGGGGGGTTCAGTATGACAGTGGCTAAGCAAGGCTTAATATTATTAACCATAGTTGCTAACATTAATTTCAGGCAATACATTTCTTTAATGGGGGAAGAGAAATCCCCCCTCCTCGGTGGTCCACAATAAGCAAAGTAATGTTTAAAGTGGTCTGTGAAGGACCAAAATTTGAGACACACTAATTTGAATGATATTAAACAGTAGGTTCAGACAGATTAATGAAGGACAATCTCTTCATGAAAATAATAATTATGCAAGAAACTGAAATATAAACTTACCTGAAGACTTTCACCATGTACAAATATTTGAGCCACATAAGGACAACGGATATAAATATTTTCTATTTTTTCTGGAACAACATATTCCCCTTGAGCTAATTTGAAGATATGTTTTTTTCTATCAAGAATCTTTAAAGATCCATTCTAAAAGGTACAGAATAAATTACACAGAACGTTGACATGTTTAGGTTTTAAATTTGCATAATTTGAAAAATACTACTAACAAAACTACATATAAAATAAACATATATTCATACACAGCAGTGGTTCTTAAACTGGTCTATAAGCTAACTTTTAGCAGGTCAGGAAAAAAAGTTTCGATGTAAAAAACTAATTATTTAAAATTGTGTACCGAGTGGATATAATTAAAGTAAAGGTATTTAGAAGCTGATACCAAAAAATCTACTGGCCCAAACTTAAGCAATTTTGAAACACCTATTTTGGGGGTCATGGGTTTTGATTTCTAAAGAAAAAATAAATAGTTCAAAATTTCATCACCAAACAAGGAAATGGTATCAGAACCTGGATTTCTGGAGCATATTAGGCATACTTAGCAAAAACAAGTCTACAAGACTTTTGGTTTTGTGTAAAGATTTTTGCTGAAACTCATGATCATTAATACCAAGACATACCACTTAGGAAACAACCGACACTTCGTGACATTGCAGAGTAATACAGGAAATCAAAACATATGCTAGTTATGCAAAAGATGTTCAGTATGTTGTCCTTCGTGTTTTGCTTTTGGCTGACATCGCCAAACAGCATTTCAACAACAAATACAACTACTTATTTTGAGTTACTGTGGATTTGATGCATAATGTGTTTCATATGTGTCCACAAAAGACTGCTTCTTACGTATCCCCAAAACCAAAAGTCACACGGGTTAAGGTATAATTAATATAAAATTTCCAAGACATTCTAAATAACAGTTCTTCCTACAGAGCTTGTTGAATGTGAACTTTAATTATATATGTCCAATGCGTGTGCATATAAACCAATGGTGGACGCAGACTTTCATTTTGAAGGGGGTCACGAACAGAATTTGCTATGGTCTAGGAATCACACCGTTCATTTATCATGAAAGTTGGAATTTTTTACAGTAAAAAAATATAATTGGGGGGCAAACCACTGTAATCTCTCCTCCCCCATGATCACCCTTGATATAAACTCATGTTTGTAAAAATTGCAACACCATGAAGGAATCACGTGATTGAGCTGAAACTTTCAGGAAATGCAAATTAGGGTATGCTATTCAAATGATTAGAATTTCAGAGTCATCGCCTCTGCGTGGGCTGAGCAGCGCCCTCTGAACTGCTGATGGATCCGTATAAATAGAGGGCTGTAGCGGGGCGTGTATGGCTATCTGCTAGTGGTAAACGTTACATGAGACGTCACTATGCCTCTACGACGAAAGAGGGCGACATTTCAGCAAGTTACGGAGTTTGAACGGGGACGAATGATCGGCCTTCGTGAAGGAGGGTTTTCTTATCGTGCAATAGCAGCTCGTATGGGGCGTAACAGCAGCACAGTGATGCGAGTGTGGAAGCAGTGGGTTCAAGAGAACCAGACAACTCAGAAATCCGGGAGTGGACGCCGAAAGGTGACGTCAGCACGGGATGATAGACACCTGGTCCGCATGGCGGTGACGGACCGTTTTGCTTCATCTGGACAGTTGGCAGAACGTTGGTGCACTGCTACAGGTGTATCATTGTGTGCTTCATCAATTCGTCGGCGTCTACTGCACCGTGGACTGCGTGCAAGAGTTCCTTTATACAGGATCCCTCTGACGCAAAACCATCCGCACCTGCGGCTACAATGGGCTCATGGACATAGAGACTGGCGTGCTGATTGGCAACAAGTGGTGTTTTCTGATGAATCCCGCTTTAATTTGGGGTACAGTGATGGCCGCATCCGTGTTAGACGCTATACCGGTGAACGCCACCTTCCGAAGTGCTTTATCCAACGTCATAGTGGACGAACCCCCCAGCATTATGGTCTGGGGTGCGATTACGTAACATGGACGATCTCAGCTGCTACGAATTGTGGGTAATCTTAACAGCAACCGGTACATCAATGAAGTTCTGGAGCCCGAAGTTGTTCCCTTCCTTCAAGGCATTCCCGGAGCTGTATTTCAATATGACAATGCCCGCCCACATATTGCCAGGAATGTTCAAGACTTCTTTTCATCACAACAGATACAGCTTCTTCCTTGGCCTGCCTATTCGCCGGATATGTCGCCGATTGAACATGTGTGGGATTTCGTTGGTCGGCGTCTCGCTCGTGATCCTCGTCCCATAGCTACTACAGATGAACTTTGGGGTCGCATACAAGCAATCTGGAATGCTCTTCCTCAGGCACACGTTCGACATCTGTTTGATTCCATGCCACGTCGTATAGCATCACTTATTGCAGCGCGTGGTGGCTTCACCAAATACTGATTTTCGACATGTAATATTGTTTTTTTGCTTTGTAATTTTAATCGTTTATTTGTATCAACACAGGTCGTTTGTACATTAAATTTCATTCAATTCGGACGAGTCCTTCATGGTGTTGCAATTTTTACAAACATGAGTATATATACCAAAGAGCAATTATATTATGACGCCCACCTTTGCCTCTGCTTAGAGAAATGAGATTGCCTGTAGAACCAATTACACTTGTGGAGGTAACAGAGCAATATATATACAACTGCAATATTTGCTTTCCGTTTGGTTTAGAATGTAAAAAATATTTGGTGTGTAAATGGGAAAGTTGCTATTATCAGTGTTTGATAAAAGACAAATTGTGATGGCAGCAGACCTTAGAATCAATATTTATAAAACAGCTCAGTTTCTGGGCTGTTCACATGCCACTGTCGTGAGTACATATCAAAAGTGGTGTAAAGACAGACAAATGATAAACTATTGTCCAGCCATGTATTGACTATAGCTTACTGATGTCAAAGACCAATGCAGACTGTCATGCATCATTTGTAGTGGCTACAGTGCAATAAATCACCCTCAGCTACAACAGTGGTACACAGAGCAATATTTCACAGCAAACAGTTCATTGAACCCATTTGCGTATACGGCTGCATAGTCAGAGACCCAATTGGGTTCCTTCATTGCTAACTACATTACATTAATGACAGAGTATGGAATGGGCAGAAGACTGACATTGAGCCATGAATGATTGTAAAAAATGTTACCTAGTTTGACGAATTCAAAATCTTGATGCATTAAGGCCCATATACATTTTTTTGCTTGCGTTCAACCCTCTGTTCACATTGCACTTTATGTCAGTACTGTAGCGATATGTCAGGTTTAGATTTTATGAAACTTTACAACAGTTTTCAAACTCGCATTGCCAGTATTCACTTGTGCAACGATCACCTAGATATTTTTGTTAAATTTGGTTTTGAAGAAGGAAAACATAGTCAAAACAAACCCGCAGAATATTTTGTACATGAAGGAAAAATGAACTGGCAAGATAAAGTGCACAATTTGAATTAATACTATACTTCATAGCAATAAATTACAATTTAGTTAAAGGGATCTAATTATAATTATATATGTCATCAGCAAAGTGTGAAATGCACGGCGTTGTATAGAAAGCCCGGACGTTTTTAGGAAAAGTATTAAATGTTTATTTTATTTTATTATTTTATGATTAATGAAATTTCTGATGTTATGTAGTAAGGGATGTGACTTCCGATGTTGACCTCAGATATCACGTCACTTACGATGTTTATTTATGTAAAACCTATTATTTTCCTATTATTACACAATATTTTTCAATACCCATGTATAATTAAGTTCAAACTAGAGTTCTTTTTTTTATTTAGGAGAAAAAGAGACGCTTTCCCCATCCTGGATTCGAACCAGGGTCCCTCCGTTTAGCCCGGAGTGTCTTGGACCGCTAGACGAATGAGGACAGGAAACAACGCTCTCTTTCTCCGTATGTAAGGGTGTTAAGGTATTATTACCCTCCGCAGGGATAACACAATTGCCAAATAATGGTCAACACACAAAGCCACCAAGGAAAGTTTTTTGTGAGTTTTCGTGAGGGAATTTATTACACAATAATTTTCGACACCCACATATAAATAAGCTCAACCTAGAGCTTTTTCATATTAGGAGAAAAAGAGATGCTGTTCCCATCCTGGATTTGAACCAGGGTCCCTCTGTTTAGCCTGGAGTGTCTTGGACCGCTAGACGAATGAGAACAGGAAACAACACTCTCTTTCTCCGTATATAAGGATGTAAGGTATTATTACCCTTCTCAAGAATAACGAAATTGCCAGAGAGTGTTGTTCCTGTCCTTGTTCGTCTAGCAGTCAAGACACCCTGGGCTAAACGGAGGGACCTGGTTCGAATCCAGGATGGGGAAAACGTCTCTTTTTCTCCAAACAAAAAAGCTCTAGTTTGAGCTTATTTGTACGTGGATGTTGAAAATTATTGTATAATTCCCTCACGAAAAACTTGCCCCGGTGGCATTGTGTTATCTCTGTGAAGGGTAATATCTTACAACTTAATATACAGTGAAACAGAGTGTTGTTCCTGTCCTCGTTTGTCTAACGGTCAAGACACCCTGGGCTCAACGGAGGGAGCCTGGTTCAAATCGAGGATGGGGACATGTCTCTTTTTCTCTTAAACAAAAATAGTTCTAGTTTGAGCTTATTTATATGTAGGTGTTGAAAATTATTGTATAATTCCCTTACGAAAACTCATGAAAAACTTGCCCCAGTGGCATTGTGTTATCCCTGTGAAGGGTAATAATATCTTACATCCTTATATATGGAGAAAGAGAGCGTTGTTTCTGTCCTCATTTGTCTAGCGGTCCAAGACACTCCAGGCTAAACGGAGGGACCCTGGTTCGAATCCAAGATGGGGAAAGCGTCTCTTTTTCTCCTAAATAAGTGTTCGGTGCTTTTCATTTCATTTTCCATGATATAATACCAGCTCAAGAGGGAGGGCGATCACATCATGGTCCCCCCTTGGATCCACCAGTGCTTATCATTATTACTATTAATTACTAGTATCCACTAACTAATAATTATTACTGTTATTACATATTACTTTTTTACTTATTATTAATGTAAAGTATTAAAATAAAATGGAAAGTTCCTACTGTGCCTAAAAAGTCTAGGCATTCTATAGAATGCTTATAAATCAATAGGAAATATATAATAGTAATAATTATAGCAGTAATTACTATTATCCATTTCATTTGGATCTGTCCTTGATAGTAATAAGTTTTACATAAATAAGTGTTGGTAGTCACAAGCCTTGTCACATGATGTCTGAGGCGAGTGTCAGAATTCATGTGCCTTGCCATATCCAGTAGAAAAGTCATTAATCGTAAAATATTAAACTAAAATAAACTTTGCTTAAAAACGTCTAGGCATTCTATACAATGCCTGCATTTCATACTTTGCAAGTAACGTATACATAACTGCTGTTTTAATCAGCAAATAAAATTTAATATTTACAAATTGTGCATTTTTATCCTCCTCCTCCTTTCAAAATTGTTTAATCCTCAGCTTGGTCTATTTTGACTGCACTGAAATTTAAATCATAATATCACAGTGGTGGTTTGTATACATCAGTATCGGTGCACGAGGTACTGGATTTAATCACTTGGTCAAATTGTTTGCAAAAGGAAGACCACAAACTGTTTATTTTTCAAGTTACTATTTTTGGTGGCGTTAGGTTCAAATTCCTTGAATTTTTCTACTGAAGTGTTATAATGGACTTCATTTATCCCAGTTAAAATAATTATTTTTTTTACCATAGGCAGGAGAAATCAATATAATTTGATGAAACTAGTGAAGAAGTCATGTTCCATGCCCATTCTGAGCAGGGATGAGAAAGGAATTTGACTACGCTGTGAAAAAAAGACTTGATTGGATGTGTCTATTTACACCAGTGGTTTCCAAAATTTTTGGCGTAAGGACCCTTTTTTAAGAACAAATTTGAGCATGGAGCAGCTGACTCTTTTCACTCTTAATATGTGTTCTTTAGTAGGGCCTATATATAAGTTAGGTACTATGCCACGTGCATGAAATGAAGTTAATAATGTAGTAATCACAATGTGATGAAAAATAATTTTCCAAAAATTAGGACCTTCCATTTATTTTTTATGGATAAGTGAATTAATTTTTCTCAAAGTGCCCTTTCATTTTCAATGCTTCTGTGGAGGCCCTGGAAAACCACCAGAGAACACAGTTTGGAAACCTCTGGTTTAAATTATCATGCAAGATGACACCTATTGAGCTGGCCATCACACCGTGCCTCAGATCATAACAGTTGATCAATTCTACAGTTTACACAGTCAGCTGACATGAAGCGTGCTGTAAACGGAAGCAAAAAACGGTAGCGTTATTGGGTGGATACAGACCAGAGGAGGTGGTGTGATAATGTGGGTGATATTTTCATGGAGTACTTTAGAGCCCATTACCCCAGAAAAACCATCCCTGGCAGCTACACCCATGTTTATTAAAACTACTACACTAAGAAGGAATTGTCAGATCAGAATGGAATTTACACATTTTTATGAATAGTGTTACAAACATATATAGCTAAATTTGAAACCCACTGGGCTGTCGACTATGCCTAATTTACCTGGTGAGTCACCGCTGGTTAGCGTGACGTCACCAGGGTATGATTATGTTGATCGGAACGTACTATAAAAACGGCCGAAAGGCAGTGCTAAAGGCGGCAGACAAGGGATTGCCTGACGAGATTGCGTATGAATAGCATAACGTAACAGTACAATAGTAACGTAAATAGGCTGTGGGGCTGCAGGTTTGCAGGGCTCGGTGGAGTTCTGGTTAACGTTGTTAATTATTCGATTTTCTAAGTTGATATTGAGCCAATGTCTTGATGGTATACTTTGACTACACCGAAGTTCCGAGACCGAAGTGTCTGATGTATAGTAGCTGTACCTTGAATGTGTTTCTAGTGGTTGTGCTCATATGGAATAGAATCCGCAGACTGTAGTTATTCAGAGTATCCAGTTGTACATGCAGAAACTGAATCCATACTTCACGAACTTTGCCATGTGAAGTGAGAGTGGTGCATCCTGCTTACTATTGTTTGGAAACTTAATTGTGTTGTGGACTTCATAGACGGTGTAAAGATCGGGACTCGTTGATGTATTTTTATGTTATGTTTCTTTATTAGTTGATTATAGAGTTATGTATTAACTTAGTAATAGTTTGGATGTATTACTAACACGTAATAGGTTTAGATAAGATTGTGATTTAATTCACAGCGTGTTAACGTAATCATGGCACAAGGACAAGTGCAAACCCAGTAATTAACAAAAAATAACGAGATGGAAGGCGGTATTCTAAGTTGTTGTATGTTCAGTTAAATATTACTTGTGCAGTATTTTTGGAGTATTTTAGAAGCCTGAAGTTAACCATTGTAGGCCTGAAGCTGAAACAGACGTAATTCTCTAGATGTAGTTAATGTTGGAAGCCATGGATTGAAAAATCCAGGTTAAGGTTAGTTTTTGATAGTTTATATAAGTTAGTGTTTCAGATTAGTTATCATGCATAATAGTTTAGTAATAAATTGCATATGTTTTAGAAATACTGCGAGCTGCCCCGGAGGGAACTGAGGATACTCATGTGGGATGTCTTGAATCGTTATTTGATCTTGATTGTGTTGAATTTGAATGGATGACTGTAATTCGAATGTACAATAAATGCCTGTGTCTAAACCTTGTATTCATTCATAGCCAACTGCATACCTCATACCCCCCGAAAAATATATGTAACATACTTTACTGATTAGCAAATGTTAAGTTAAATCGTTGCAAGACATTTAAAGGTACTTTTGAGTAGGAACGGTTTCATTACAAGAAATATACAACTACATTGAGAGAACAAAAACAGTATTTAGTGAAGCTGTCCCAAATGGCAATAAGAGCCTCCAAATGCAGCGGTGATAGTAAGATCAAACCAGATTCTCCAAACATACCAGAAAATTCCGTGAAACGTAACAAAATATTTGTGGTAAATACACTGATTTCCAAAGGAATATAAAAAATTATAAGAAAATAAAATTTTTGTAATTTTTAAAAAGAAATCCCTGAAGAGGCAAGTTGAAATTCCCGGAATTTACAGAAATTACGTAACACAATCACCCCTGTAAACGTTTGGGCCTTGAAAAAAAAAAGAGTTTGGATGTGTTCCTGGGATATTGCCTACCAAGCGTCTTTGATCCAAGTCCACAATTCATTGACTGCAGGAGAACAGTAATGGCCCAGTCAACGAGTAACCACATCCCACACATGTTCAACAAGTGACATGTCTGGTGAACAGGCACGCCAAAGAAGAAATGGTATATTCTGTGCTATGAAGGCTTGGACATTTTGGGCAACATGTGGTCGGGCCTTGTCTTGTTGGAATATAGCGTCAGAAACGTGTTGAAAGAAGGGTACAACTTTGGCTTCTAAAACCTCACTGATGTAGCAGTTGCTGTTGAGAGTACACTCAGTTTGTAGCAGCTAGGATTACTAATGTTTCAATCTATTACCTTCACATTGACCATACAGTATGGCACTCTAAAAAGCATGTTAGAAGATAGAACTAACCATAATACCATCTAACACATGTGTCCATTTTGTAGTCCAGGCTGTAGTGGTACTCGTCCAAAATTACTATCTGGCATCAATCTTCATACCATTGTCTGTACTCATCTGCTTATTGTAATGGGAGTCGTCGATGGTTCAAGGTCAAAGGTATCCTCTGTAAAGTAATGTGTGATTGTAATCCTCTGCACAGCAGATGCCTTTGAACCGTAGAAGCAGACAACGCTGCACCTGTAGCAGTGCTCCAGTGCTGTGTTATCACCTGAGAACACCCTGTACAGTTCGTCATTGCCATGCAGATGAGATCATCCAACATTGCTGTCACATTTTCGACTTATTTTGTGTTCTTCGATACACTGCTTACACACATCCATTACTGTCATGGCACTATGCTCCATATGAGTAGAAATATTATGGTACAAAAATCCTCCTTTTATTCTCGCTGCTGGTCGATGTTGTGTCCACATTCAAACTTTATTGTTTGTTCATATGGTTCCTTCAAACATTGACGACATTTACTTCAACAGAACAGTTTGTAGCTCTCTGACAACAATAAAATACTTGTCTATTCTAGTTCTTCCACAGCCCTCCATTTATGCTCATTGTCCTACCATTCAGAGGACACTGCTGCGTCCATGCATACATATTCAAACTGAATTTCTAATCATTTACATATCATATCCCGCTTTGCATTTTCCACATATTTCAGTCAAATCAAACAAATACTTTCTGGTATTGCCATTTTCATAAACATGAGTACATTAGGTATCTGAACATTGTTGCAGACTAAGCTCCCCCATTCATGCCAATTGTGTTATTTTCTGGTGACTGCCACTATCAACAGGATAACATTTCATGCTATGCTGCCCAGTTAGTAATGAAGCAGTTAAAGAAACATGACAATGAGCTTTATTTAATGACATGAGCTCTAAATTTACCGACCATGAATCCAATTAAATATTTGTGGTTCCAGTTAGAGAAACTGTTTCATACTACATAACCACCACCCAGAAATAAACAGGAACTGGAGCACTTGCTGTTCAGATTATGGTACCAGATAACACATATATCCCACCTTATCGAATCATATCTCCTAGAATGGCCGATGTTTTTTGTACTTATGGAGGTCTTAACATTTTATTAGTCAGGTAGTCATAATGTAATCTCCCGGTGAATATATACAGGGTATTTATTACTTACTCAGACTATTCTTATCCAGCACCCTTCATAAATATTGAATGGAATCTATTGAGGGCGATTGTATAAGCATGGAAATAAAATTATTATTATTATTTGTAGCTCTAACAAGCAGAATGATACAGAAAATTTAAATACATACCATTCAAGGAATGGGAAGAAAAAAATTGAGTTTGTCAAAATCTACTGATGAGGGTGGGGAAAACGGTACTGCACAAGAGAAAATGCAGGGAGAAGTACAAAAAATAAAATAAATTATTTTTGTTCAATGAAATGTAAAAGCTGCTGTACTGGTCATGCGATATGAAACAAACTCCACTTTATATAAAAAATTGTTTCATTCAAGGATCCTCTTTGCTGCAATTATGGAGTACACTAAATGCGAAGAAACTTTTATGCTGTAATAGTCACTGTACTTGCTGGTCCATAAAAGTATGGCCTAATCATGAATGTATTTTTATGGTGCAAGGACAGCGTGTGTTCTATGACACCATTGGGAATAGAACTCTGGTTAATGAAATGACAAACAAATGTATTACCACTATATCCCCTACAGGGACATGCATACCAGAACAGAGGATCAGCTTCCCCAATGATAAAGTTTGGTGTGAAAAAGCAATTGCTTTCGGTAAATGCAGAGGAAATTTACTGATTAATGTACTGGGCTTCTGAAGCTTATATTCATCAGTTTGAGTACTAATTACCTCATCAAGAGAAAAATAAGATTCATGTCCCCAAAGAAGGTTCAATAAAAGGACATGGGCCACTTACGTTCTGATCAAAAACATTAGAGCAAACATTATTCTTATTTCAAGACGATCTGTTTATAGTTGCTGGTGGATGATTTTGTAAGGATAAAAGGAATTATTTTGTGGTCTTCTCAAATCCTTCAATCATTTCTCTAACTCTAGGTTGTGAAAAGGAAATTTTAAGAATATTTTGAAGTTCATAAATTCACGTAAAGTGATTACTGCATTTTATTAGTTAATGTAGAATAATTTAACCATTGAAGCCCAATATGGCAGAGTGAGGCACTTTTTATAGTATAGAATATACTTGAGATACTCATATTTATAGCTCTCTGTTGCTATGGAGAAAGTGATCTACGTAAATTTTCTTTTCTCTCTCTTAGGTATATCATTTTATTTTCAAATAGAAATTTTGGAAATTTAGAGTGTCTCTTTTAGCTTTCACAATAAGTAAAATAAGGAAATGAAAAATTTATTTTAAATTTAACTTAGTTCTTTACTTTTTTGCGCTTTTGAATATTTCCTGTTGTATGATAACATTTCCCCCTACCATCAAACTCTGGAACTATTTTTCTTCCCACCGAATTCTTCTTCCCATCCCTTGAATAGAATATGTAGAAATTCCGTCTCACACCACTTCTTGGTTAAAGCTGCAGATATATATGAAGGGTGGTTATAATTAAACTTTCCCTATTCAGAGATAAGTTTAAATTAAAATGCAGATTTTAATTTCCTTGTAATTGTCCCTACATAAAGAAATTTTGCAGACCATCTTATTATATGTATTAAATGTTTTGTTAGATAACATACATTTACTACATTATGAAATTTCTTAAAATAGTTCAACTTAAAAGATGCATAATAGATTCTACATATATAAGAATACTGGCAACAATTATGGCACCAAAAGAAATAATTTTTGCCAGAGTTTTAAGAGTGCAAAAAATTGTGAAGAATTAATACTTACTGGTAACCACATTCCTATGTCTCCAGTATGTAACCAACCATCTTTATCTAACACAGCTAGTGTTTTTTCTGAATCCTTCAGATACCCTTGGAATATACTTAAGCCTTTGACACATACCTGATGGAATTAAAATAACGTTATCAAATCAAATCCTTTTCAAACACATCATGCTAAAGTTATGAATAGATAGTAAATCATTTACTATTCGTTAGAATTGCTATTATCTTACCATTTATACTATTATCTAATTTACTATTTAAAAAAATTCTTAAAACAATTTTCAAAAGACAACATTATCAGTTTATCTTTAAGGTCAAAACACAAAATTTTAAATATCTTTGAGAAGTAGGAGGGCAGACTAAAGCAAACTTCAAAGAAAGAAATCAAAAATTATTTTCCATAAAAATATATATATACACACACACACATATAGAGAGAGTTTTTAGATTCTTATTCTCCAAAAATACATAAATGTCTTCAGAGCTTATTTTTCTAAAATCATTGAAATTCTTTATATAATGGAAAATCTAATGAAAGATGTGTTCCAGGCCTGTTAGATTACGTTATATATATGTTAAGTCTGAAAAGTTGCATCTGCTTTAATTTTATCCATTTAAATAGCTAATTGAAACATCTACCAACAATTGCATTATATACTATATATATCATATTCAACCATTACCCATCCACTGCCAGATGAAGGTCTTTCCAAATGCTTTCCATACGTATATCCTGAGCAATTCACTTCTATGTCACCCCAACCTGTTTTCTTATTTCATCCACCCATCTTGTTTGAGGAGATTTTATAGGTCTTCGGTGGTTTCTTGGAATCCAGCTGAGAATTTGCGTTGCCCATCGTTGATCAGACCTTCTTGCGATATGCCCAGCCCATTGCCATTTAAGTCTTTTTACTTTAACAATGATGTCCTCTACTCTAGTTTGCTCTCTCACCCAAGTGTTTCTTTTTCGATCTCTCCTAGTTATTCCAAGCATGCACCTCTCCATGCTCCTTTGCGTTGTCTGTAACTTTCGTATTGCTCCAACTGTTAGACTCCATGTCTCTGATCCATAAGAGAGGACTGGCAATACACACTGGTTGAAGACCTTTCTTTTTAGACACAAAGGCAATTTCCCCTTCAGGATAAAACTGTTTCTTCCAAATGCACTCCAGCCAAGTTTAATACGTCTGTTGAGTTCTTTCATAATGTTGCCATCCATTGAAATCAGCTGGCCAAGGTAAATATATGAATCAGCAATTTCTAGCTCAATGTTGTCAACTTGTATTTTTGTTTCCTCTACGAAATTATTGAACATGATCTTAGTTTTTTGTAGGTTCATCTTGAGTCCAACTTCTTTACTTCTAGTTGAGAGCTCCTGTACCATGTCTTGGAGTTCTAATGGGTTCGTTGAAAAAATAACAATGTCATCAGCAAACCGCAAATGATTTAAATATTCACCATTTATTTTTATTCCCTTGTTATTCCAATTTATCTGCTGAAAAATCATCTGTAAAGCTGAAGTAAAAAGTTTTGGAGAAATGGTATCTCCCTGCCTCACACCTTTACCAATTTTGATAGTTTTGGTATCTTTATGTAACCGAAATTTTGCACTTGCATTTTTATACACACGTTTCACCATGTCAATGTACACATCCTCAATGTCTGTTGATCTTAAAGAGTTGATGACTGCTGATGTTTTAATAGAGTCAAAGGCCTTCTCATAGTCAATAAATGCCACACACAATGGAAGTTCATATTCATGTGTTCTTTCAATTAATTCTCTTAATACTTGAATATGGTCCACTGTACTGAATCCACTTCGAAATCCAGCTTGTTCTCTTGGTTGAGCTGCATCTAATTTTTTCTGCAGGCGATGTGTTAGCACTTTTGTGAAGATTTTATAAATAGCAGGTAACAAGCTAATTGGTCGGTAATTTTTCAAATCCTCTTTATCACCTTTTTTATGCAAAAGAATTACTGTTGCAGAATCCCATTGGTTTGGTATGTTACCGCTGTTAAGACATTTGGTAAAGAATTTTGCAAGTATGTCTTCTACATATTCTCCAGCTTCTTTTAGGATATCTAATGTAATACCATCATCACCAGGGGCTCTTCCTTTCTTCATACTTTTTATTGCAAATGAAACTTCTTCTTTTAAGATTTTAGGAGCTGTTCCTTCGACTATTTCAATGTCTTCGTTTAATCCACTGTTACTTTCGTATAGATTTTTGTAGAATTCTTCAACTCTTCTAAGTATTTCTTCCCTATTTCTTGTTACGGTGCCATCCTCTCCTTTTAATGCAATGATGTGTTTCTTCCCAATAGACAAACTCCCTTTAACAACCCTAAGGCTCTTGTTATTTTCAATGGCCTTCCTTACTAGCTCACAGTTGAATTTTCTTATGTCTTCTTTCATGCTTTTGCGCAGAGTTTTGCAAAGTTCTACATACTCAATCCTGGAACTGGTATTTTGATTGTCCACCTTCATATCTCTTCGCCTTTTCATGAGCTGTTTCGTCTTCTCAGATAATTTGCTATTGTGCTTTTTACAGGTTACACCACCAATTTCCCCAGCAGTTTCAACTATTGTCTTAACAATGTTTTCATTTGCTTCTGAGATGTCAACTTCTTCAATAAGTCCTTCCAGTGCAGAAAAGCGATTTTTTAATTCCAACTTGAATGCCTCGGTATTTTCTTTTAATTTCTTTAAATCCACCCTCTTACATACTTGTTTCCTAATGAGCTTCTGCCTTTCTAATTTAGTATTTAAGTGCACTTTACATCTCACCATTCGATGATCACTTCCAGTATTAAATCTGTTCAGTACACTGCAATCTGGTGGTGTTTCTTGAATACGGCAACCACAAAAGTCAAGCTACTAGTCAAATGCTCGCTTCATTACACAATCACCCGCACTGTTTATTTTTTAGCTTAATCAGGCAATTTCAAGAAGTGTCACATGGAGCTAGAACTTTAGTTACTTCTATTAATTTACCATAGGCATTCTATAGGAATCTGCTTGTTAAATTCTTATATTATACATTATAAAAGCAAAAAGGTAAGTCCATTTGTCTACTAAGAAACATCAAACACTGTTCAATTATTCAGTTTGCTATTTACTGCCACTCAGTTGTTTTTAATGCATTTAGAAATTTCTTCCTGTGTTCTCCCACAATTTGCATAAGGCACTGCTTCTGGTCTTCGTTCTTTGTGAGAATACTGTTGTAGTCCTGCATTAGTGTGACACAGCGTTCGGCTGAATCATTTGCTGTCTTAATAACTTTAACAATAATCATTGAAGACTGTTAATCGGCTGAGGTATCCCACTCGTTGGTCTGACAAACAAAAACTGTCTATATCCAGCATTTGAAAAAAAACTGGACAAGCTAATCACAAAGTTTGGTACCATCTTTCTTTTCATGAATAAACTGGGTTACATCCCAATCGACCCTCTTTGTAGGGTAATCTTCCCAATCCTTATTTAAGGCATTGATCATGTCCCTCTTCACTGGTATGGGTATGTGAGAGTCAAAGAGAACGACATCAACAATTCATTTAGATACGACAGATGTCTGGAAAAAGCTGTAATTGCTGCACTTAAGTCACTTAAGCACAAAGATGACTTTATCGTTATAAGATACCAGATACTTCAAGAAAGCAAGGTCATTAGTACGGGCAGCAGCTGCAAGTGGGGTGATCTGATGTACATACTGACAGCAAAAGCTGCGGATCTTTTCATACCGGCATGATCACGTTTTTTCATTTTAAACTGAGAATGAAAAAGGCATATTTTTATTGCATAGATGATGCAGGCCATCCATCTCACTCGGTGGAGAGCCCCAAGCTGCATGAAACAGATTCTTCGGGAAGGATTAGCACCATGGTAAATTATAGTCACTTCCAGTAGTTCCCGGTACTCGTTGCATGGTTAGATGTTAGCTAACTGCTGCTTATAGAAATTAATGATATTTTTCCGTTCAGTAACCTCATCTTCAATAACTTCAAAAGTGTTTTGGTTGATGAATTGCCACTGCTGTTGAAAACACTTAAAAAGCAAGATGTCAGGACCAGAAGAGTGGATTTTGCATGCAGAAAAGACATTTACTGCAACTATCTCCATAATGTGGTGACGACATGCAAGATTCAGCAGGTCTCTTCCAACATTAAATTCAATAAGTGTGCAAGCCCCGGCCCGTTGATCTGGGTTAACGCTCGTTGGTTGTGTTAACTCGTTAGTGTAACCCGTGTTAACGTTCATTAACTGGTTGTCCTACGAGCCAGACTTTGGTGTCTTTATAAGTTACAGGTGAAGCAGAAGCCATGTTGTTTTATTACAAGATCGCAATATAAACTAAGTTTCATAACTTGCAAGTGTAAAACTGTCCCATATTTACAACTACAAAGTGCTTACTGTGCCTGCATAAATTGAACAAAAAGAATTCTTGCACATAAGGGGAAATCCCCGCTAATCAGTTAATGTATAAATAGCACATTTCTGGCCATTTCCACCCTGACAAGAAGTAGTATGTTCAAATTATGTATGTTCCAACAGCTTTGTAGTTCTTACAATGTGTAAGGTGTTGGCCTATACATTTGGAGCAATTTTGTGTTTTAAAACTATAGAAAAATGATAAAAATAAACATATTGTTAGGTTTTTTTATTATTATTGTCAAAGCATAGATAAAAAAACAAGTTACTTGTATGATATTATTTGTATGTATGTTACCATGTAACCTAATAGAACAATTTATTCCTATGTTAACTGCCAATACAACATTTTGGACTCCATGTGACACGTCATAATATTGTCCAATCTTCCCTAAATTTTGTATGTAATGTTTTTTCATCCAACAAAACAATATTAGGGGGTCATCATCATCATATTCAACCATTATCTATCCACTGCTGGATGAAGGTCTCTCCAAATGCTTTCCACACAAGTCTATCCTGGGCCATTCGTTTCCACGTCACCCCAACCTGTTTTCTTATTTCATCCACCCATCTAGTTTGAGGACGTTTTCTAGGTCTTCGGTGGTCTCTTGGAATCCAGTTCAGAATTTCTGTTGTCCATCGTTGATCAGTTCTTCTTGCAATATGCCCAGCCCATCGCCATTTCAGCCCTTTTACTTTAACAATGATGTCCTCTACTCTAGTTTGCTCTCTCACCCAAGTGTTTCTTTTTCGATCTCTCCTAGTTATTCCAAGCATGCACCTCTCCATGCTCCTTTGCGTTGTCTGTAACTTTCGTATTGCTCCAACTGTTAGACTCCATGTCTCTGATCCATAAGAGAGGACTGGCAATACACACTGGTTGAAGACCTGGAGACAACAGTATACTAGGCAAATATGCTGCCAGGGTTCACCGCTGACTCCATGCAAAATTTTAGATATTCATTAACATTAAATTCTTAGCCTGCTTAGATAGTATTCCTAAACATATTAATAAAATACACCAAAACATTAATGAATTCTAATCCCACCCCACCCGTAGGAAGTTTTTAGCTATGACCCTAAACCAAACCGGATATCTGCAATATCAGCATTAGGATGGGAAGAAAGAGACTCAAATTTATCATAAAGGAGCACAAAATTTTAACAGGTGACTTTTTTTTTAATTGTAGTCAAATTCTACTATAGAATTCCATCGATCCACCCTCCTCTGAAAAGTGCTTTCCCCATACCCACTTTGCTTTAACTTAAAATTATGAAAAATTCCATAAATTGCAGCTACCTTCCCAAACACCTTAAAAGTAAATTTTGTCACCAAATCAAACAAATCCATTCATAAAAATAACATTTTATAATAATGCATGTATGGTAATCATAAATATCCCCATTCTCCTTCTTTGGCGACTTTCTGTCACAAAATATTTTCTTGGGTGGTTACCTTAACTTTGAAGACCAGGTATGATGATTCGCCCTTTTAAACATAGTTGGGATAAACCTACATAAACACACACAGTACAGAGTAAAATTTCTCATAACGGATATCTAATTATGAAATATAAAGTGTAGCAGGGGAAGGGTGCCAAAAGGGGATTGCTGTGCATAAGGCCCCTCACACTTTAAATCTGGGTTTGGAAGAGGGGTGAGATACACTGGTCATTTTTGTTCGAAAGAAATGCTTCAGCAAGTTTCTAAGGAAAGTTCTCCTCTATGCATGTTCCCATTGTTCACAAAAGGCATGTTACAACCCACATGGCATGAATTTCATGTTTTTATGTTGATTTATACAATCAGGAGAATGGCCGTAATAAAAATTGAAACTAACACATACTTCAGAGAAATGTTAAGGAATAGATGAACAAAACTAAGGATTTTTAAGGATTTTGCACAGATTTTGGGCAAAAAATAAGGTCTTTTAAGGACCAAGAATCATTTCCTAAACAATTAAAGATTTTCATGTAACTTTAAGGACCGTAAAAACCCAGTTTATAACTTGCCAATTAAAAATCATTATGCAAATAATACATAGTCATAAATGAAATATATCAGTGATACTTAAGTGATAAACAGTTAAGAAAAGAGTACCCAAAAAATGAATTCTAATCAACATAGGACAATAGTGAAAAAAACACCCTCAAATACATAAACATTGTAATAATTACACTAAAAGAAAGAACTTAAATTTTTTTTATCTGTTGCTCTCCAACTAAACAAGTCATTTGAGCAGAATTGATAGCTTACTGTGATTCAAAAATGTCCGATTCGAAATTATTTTGTCATAAAATCAGCAAACATTTAAAATACGTTTATAAAGTTACCAAAAAATTTTCTATAATGAAAACAATCATAGAATCTGATATAAAATGGTAATTTCATTAGTGTTGTTTATACATCTTTTAATAGTTCCTGTGTATAAAACCTCTGACATTTCGTATGCATACTTTCTACATGTAACATATTGGCAAATAAATTAGCACTTATATACAACAATACCTTTATCTCAAAGTCTTCCTATGTTGTCTTTATTATGTTCAAATAATATACATATGATCACTTATACAAATCTAATCTTTTCTCACAGATTATACATGAGAAGTGATGACTAAACAACGTGACAGGAAAATTTTAGTTTTGCATACTTTTTTAAGTCAAACACGTTTTTATTTGATATAACCAAAGAAATATTACAAAGTTTTAACTTTTAAAGTTGCACAAAAAATAAAAAACCATGACCAACTTTAACTTACTTCACCTTGGCCTTTTGATGCAAAATAGTTCATGTCTGGAACATCCACTAATTTTACACTACAGCATGGTATTGGTGGTCCAACATGATCTAAATGTACAAACTTTTTTAATATAAATGTGAAAAATGAAGTTAAGCATAATGAACAGGCATTAAATAATTTTTTTTATCTTTATTTACGGAAGTTCAGTTCTGGAAATTTTGAAGTTTAGATGTTCTAATACTGACATTATATGGCCCAAACTACAGCTCAATGAGCTATCATTACAAGACTTGGTGGACTGTGAAGAAAAAGGCATCACTCCAGGATGGAATCAAAATGATGACCTCTTGGTTTGAACACAAGCATTATGCAAACCAGGTTACTAAGATGGTGCCTTAATATCTTCCTATTTGTATTTTTCAGATATTACCCTCCTCAGGCATAATAATTAACAAAGCCACACCAGGGCAGTAGTTTGTAATTTTGAAGCTATGTACATATATTTGAATAAACATAAGCAGAGTGGCCAGCAAAACCTTTTAAAATTCCCCTGACTTTTCCATACCTTACTCAAGTTGTACTGCAATATAGTAAGACCACATATAAAAAAACTAAGGTACATTCTATATTTTTAATACACACACATGGTTGCTGGAGCCCTACTGTTTTCTGAGGAATCTGAACCTTGTAAGGCCTAGGGATCCAGGATTTAGACCAGCGGTCACCAACCTTTCGGACCTCATTTCATGAATTTAGTGCAATATAAAGGCAAAAATTGTCATTCAGAGTATAAGAATTCCTTAGAATATTATTTTTGTTTTATTATTAATCAAACATTAAAAATGGCGTATGTCCAAATTTTTCTGCAGACCACCAAAATTTTCTCGCGGACCACCGGTTGGTGACTATTGCTTTAGACAACCTAGATATTTTAACTTAAATATATGCTGAAGAGCCAAAACATTGAAACCACCCATCCATTATGTAGATGAAGTTGTCTGCCGTATCAATCAAATGGAAGGAGTGAGTTTTGAGTTGGAACATAAAAGTATGGAACTGTGCTCTGTCAATCAGTAGTTCATATTGCTGCAAGATAGGTCAAGGTAATGATTTATCGGACTATGACAAAGAACAGATAGTGATGGCACGATGGCTGGGTAAGAGCATTTCGGAAACTGGATGTCTAGTCAGCTGGTCCCGATATGCAGTAGTTAGTATGTATCAAAGATGGTTGCAAACAGGTGAAAAATCTAGCCGAAGACAAGTTGTTGGCCGGCCAAGAGCCACTGATGATGAGGGGAGCAGACTTCATCGGCTTGTTCGTGCGGACAGTCATGCCACCATGGCAGAAATTAGCAAGAAATTTAATAGTGGTGATGCACAGAATGTGTCAAAACATACTGTTCACTGTACATTGTTGTCTATGGGACTATGAAGTCATCGCCCATTCGTGTGCCTATGCTCACTGCACCTCATTGACATAAATGCATGCTGTGGGCATGTAGCCATCCCATTGGACAGCTAAAGAATGGGGGAGAGTCATATGGACAGCTGAATCTTGTTATTGTTTACATCATGTGGATGAACATGTTTATGTGTGATATTTAATGGGGGAAACGTTCTTACCTGACTGCACTGCTGGAAGGAAGCAAGGTGATGGCGGGAGTGTTATAGTGTAGGCGAGTTTTTCATGGAACCAGCTTAGTTCCATTGTCATTGTTCAACGCAATCTCAATGCTTCCACATACTTAAACATCCTGGAGGGACCAGTTACACCCCTTCATGTCTACTGTCTTTCCAAATGGCAATGGCACTGTACAACAGGATAATGCTCCTTGTCACGAAGCCAGTACGGTTCTAGAATGGTTCGAGGAACGTGAGAATGAGTTTTCTTTATTACCATGGCCTCCAAATTCTCTAGACATCAATCCTATTCATCACCTGTGGTTTCACTTAGAACAACGTATCAGAGCATTAACATCACAACCACGGAATTTACAAAAGTTTGGCCAACTTCTGTTGCAATTATGGTATGATATCCCACGTGCAACCTATCAGCATCTAATTGAAGGCATGCCATGTTGCATCCAAGCTCTTTTACGTTCCAAAGTGGACCTACACGTTATTAGGTTAAGTGGTTTTAAAGTTTTGGCTCTTCGGTGTATATGTATATACATCAGTGGTGGCTCGTGGCAAGATTTTAGGGTGTGTGCATGAAGGCTAATTCACCAAAACACATCAATTTATGGCTTATATTGGTCAAGAAACTGGTTTTTACCTCATTCAGTAAATAAGAAAGAAATTTAAGGTAACTTTGGGTTTTGGTGAATTGGCTTCATGCACATACCCTAAAATCTTGCCACGAGCCGCCACTGATACATATATATACAGGGTTCCTAGGAAAGACCGGATGCGGCCAATAACTTTTGAACCAAGACAGATATTGCAAAGAAAGTTAGGTATTGGTATAGTAAAATGACTATGCACTATCAGATGAGATGAACAGCAGCGTGCCTGGTGGCGAATTGAATAAGTTAAAAATTTTATTTCGAAAAATAATAAAGATAAGTAAATATTTTCAATTAGAAAGTTGTAGAGCATCCTACAGTTAGTAAGCAAAACATACGGCTTACATGCACTATGTACACGTACTGCCACAAAGTAAGGTGTTCCGAATGTTTCAGTACATCGCTTTCAGTTAATGCTTTCTGATGTTTTAAAAGTTGAGTTGAAGTTCCTATAGGAGAGAGATCACGGTTTCTTTCCTTTAAGAACTTCAACTCAACCTCTAAAGCGCTAAAAAGCATTAACTGAAAGCTATGTGTTGTAATTTCTGGAAAAATTCACTTTGTGGCACTGCATGCACATACTGCATGTGAGCCATATGTCTTTTCTTACTAACTGAAGAATGCTGTATAACTTTCTGAGTGTATGATATTATTACCCTTCACAGGGATAACACAATTGCCAAATAATGGTCAACACAGAAAAGCCTCCGGGGCGAGATTTTTGTGAGTTTTTCGTGGGGGAATTTATTATACAATAATTTTTGCCACCCACGTTTATGTAGCTTAAACTAGAGCTTTTTTTTTTTTGGAGAAAAAGAGGCGCCATCCTCATCCTAGATTCGAACCAGGGTCCCTGCGTTTAGACGGGAGTGTCTCTTCGGTAATTTAGAAATTAAATGTTTGACAATAAATGTTGGAAAGAATTCATATAAAAATTCACTTCAAGAGACATTTATAGCCCATATAAAATTTATAATTAACCAACCAACAGTCTCATAATACATAAGGCAATTTAGAAATGTAATTTACATAATAAATCTTATTGTTTTACCCAATTTCTCTTTTAATGTACAGATTTCACTGTATCATAGAGTGCGAAATAACAAAATAGAACTAAAAACTTTTCACTCTTATTAGAAAATTCTCATATCATACTTGTAATTTTCAGAAATATGCATCAATAAAATTATGCCCAGTGCTATGATATACCCAATAAAATAAAAAAAATAAAATGATCCATTCATCAATATTTTGTAACATAGTTGAAATATTAAAAGCTTTCAATTTTAATGTATCAATTTATTTAAAAATTGTACCAATTTTATAACTTTTCTCTACATTAGATATAAAAACACATTTCCTCTAATGCCACATCACATGATCCTTCCCTGACCAATCACAAGCAACTTTCAACTTAACTTCGGTTGCGGAGAAACCAACTTCATGTTCATGAGAATTTCGCTAATCAAAACAGAAGTTAAGGAAGTTTTCCTTAACTTTTCCCAGGTTTGACCAAAAAAATTCCATTCCCTCCACCCTAAACTTTTAGAGATTTCAAATTTCCTGATAAGTCTAGGTTCCCCAGGTACGTGAGAACTCTGGATTTAGTCTACTGTGATTTTTACCTCTTTCCACTGATACCTACATGGATGCTATTTTGTGTGAACAAATCAGGTAAAGGCAGCATCGTAGAAGGTATTAAAGGTGGTTAACCCCTTAAGTCTCGCTCCTGTCAATATGTCAGGCTGTGGTATCGATCCATATTTGTTGCTCCCGTGATATTGCCAGGCTTTAAAATGTTTTAGAAGCTATATAATAAATAGTGCGAAAGCATTGATTTAGTTACTTTTTGTCGTCATATCTCATTTACAAATTTGTTAACATTTTTATTTGTTAAATAAAAAAGTTAATTTTTGTATGGTTTTCTTGAAAAATAAGCAACACTTAAGAGGTTAAAAAAAAATGGCTTTGAGCAACTGCACATTTCCTGGCAAAAGTATATCATGACCCATGGGGATGATTTTGAAGTTGGTCATCCAGTGTTCTAAACTGTTCAAGAACTACATGCTAAGTCCCTGAACTTTTGAATCCTATTTTGTATATACATAAAAATTACTATATGCTAATATATAATAAATAAAATGCTGATTCAGCTTGTTAAGATTTCATTACTTGTATCAAAACAAACTCACCAACACTCGGATCTCTCGGAATAGTTAAAGTGCAAGGAGCTACACATTCTGTTTGACCATAACCTTCAACAATCTATTAAAAAATTAATTTTTAATCACTAATGTTTAAATCAATCAAGAAAACATTTTATTTTTAAACATATAATTTAATACTTTATATATCTGCAACTGCTACTACTGAAACCAAAGAAAGCAAGGCATACATTTTAAAAATTATTTCGATCTATTAAAAATCGATTATTTCGATTTATTAAATTTGTTTCAAGCTATAATCTACACATCCTAAAGGAAAATTTAATGAAGTTTAAACTTATTTCATACATATACAATACATGATCAAACAAAGTATCCTGATACATCCTTTTTAAATGGGAGATTTGCCAATACATAGTGTTTCAAAACTAATGAAACAAACTTTCAGTTGTGATAGAACACACCAAAAAACAAACAATTTTCATCACAAAACAAAACTGATTGGCATGACAAAATGAAGTCAAAATTGCAGACATTAAATAAATGCACAAAATAAATGTCATGTACAAACAATCAACCAACATTGAATCTCTTGTGGTGTGGGCATTGTGACACTTTTGCCACGACCTGTATCGTGATGTACAGTGAGCGGAGGAATGGGAATGCCAACAATTCAGTTCGGGGTTACACCAATAAATAAGGCTTTGCCCATTGCTCTTTGTCCCCACATTGTTTCGAAAACAAATAATACACTAAGAACGCAACCTTGAATGATAATGTATGTGGAGGGGAAAATCTTTGGGAAGAACACTACCACAGGGGATGGGACCATGGGGAAAAGAGGAATAAGTAGAAAAATTGGAAAAAATAGAAGGGGGTGGTAAAATAATAGGAGCTCTGTGGTCCCTGCATACAGTATGCAGGTTGGAGAGACCTTACTGAACATCTCCCGGTGGAGAAAGATGAGCTACATATGGCACGAAATACTGTTGCTAAATTGCCAGCCAGTATTGTATACTAACAGCCCCATCATATGGAACCAAATCAGCAATGTCAAAATACCCAAAACATCCAAACACACAGTATCTGAGAACTTCATATAGTTTTGGGTAAGTCATTCATTTGCCCATTGGATAACTCTCCATCTAATATTATTTGCCATCATTCACTTACACCAGATCAGGTGACCCCACTACAAACAAGCTCTCATCCAGGACAGATGGTTCCTATGGTATGCTATGTTACAAAAGCCCAATCAATATCAAAAGCAATATCGGCTTCCATAAATTCATGTACGAGCTGCAGTCCATGTTATGTAGGCATTCGTCAAGATCAGGGTTTCATCCATGGTTTAAACAAGTGTTTCTCAACCTTTTTTTGGTCAGGGTCCCCTTTTGACAGGGTGTCTACCCAAATTCTATTTCAAACTTCCCTGACTTTTCCACGTTTCCAGACCAAATCTTAATCGATTTCCAGTCGCTAATTACAGTAAACAACACACAATGGATTAAAATTTGCGTAATCAAAATAAGTTTTAAGGCCATAAAATCCATTAATGCAAACCCCAAAACCATTTATAACTCAATTAAAGTGAATTTACAAATTCAAAAGCTGTATTAAAAAGTGTATTTCTTTACACTAAAAACTTGCACTAATTAAATATTTACAGCAACATTTCCATCCAGCCCTTTTTGTATTTATTATAAAAGAGTTTAACTATATAATCGCAAAGCTGATGCTTCATCTTCTATTCCATTTAAAGTGTATAATAACTATGTATAAGGCAAAGGAGATTGGTATGATCAAAATCCCTTACAGATTAAATAATTTAGCTAAAAACACTTTTTGTTTTTCAAGTTTTAGTTATATATTTGGCAAACATTTTCTTCTGAAAAATATATAGGCTTAATAATTTTATATAAATTATATTAGTTTTGGTGCAAAATGGTAACTTTTGGAAGAAGTTTAGTCAAAAGTACAAGTTTTTCAAATTTTTCAGTAGGTAATGTGGTATGAAAAGCACAGTTCAGGAAAATTATTTTAATAAGTTATTTATTATAACAATGAATTTCAAATTTCCCTGACTTGGGCCTTTGTATTTCAAATTTCCCTGACTTTTTCAGTCAGAAAAAACTTCCCGATTTTTCCAAGTTCTCCAGATAAGTAGACACCCTGTTCTGAGCTTCATTCACGACAGTGATCACCTAATGTATTTTTTTAATTTCATGAATATATTTCAAATCAATGTGCAACAATACTTCATATATTATACAAGAAATATTAATAATAACATTTTATACTTGAATATCACAATATTGTCCTTTAATTTAGTGAGATCCTTGTGGTTGTTGTGAACAAGAATGTTTTTGTATATCTGGCTGCAACTTTGTTAGAGACAACTGAAGATCATCTCCCTTCACAATATCAAGACAGTTACAAGTTTTTGATAGCAGATGAACTTTACTAAATCCACATTCAATACATGAAGTAGGAAATCACTCAGACCTATCTCAGCTGATTTTGTTTTTAGTGTATTTAATACACTTTTACTATTGTGTGTAAGTCTAATTTGTCTTTTATAAAATTGTATGAACGATCTCATCCCCCCCTACCCATTGTCTTGTTTGGAAATGACCTTTTGCTGTCCTTGCAATAAATTTACTTTCAGCTTGCGTATGTGTGTATGTTACAAATAATAAGAGAGGAAAAAGAGGCTCAACTTGTACTTGTAAAAGGGAGCCATTTTAATTACTACTGTACTTAAACTGTGGCTTTCCAAAAAAAAAAAAAAATTGTGTTAGCATGCACCCAGCTCTCAACAGATGTTGCTCAGTCAACAATATACTAGTGAAGAGCACTATAAAATCTGGTGTTGTCTTTGCATCATTCAAAACTAAAAAAAAATTATGCAAAACAACTTCCAGAAATGATAAAACGAATCAGATATGTAGCATACTGCTTGGAAAATGTATCTGAACAAGTCTACTGTCTGAATATTTCTTAGATCCTATGACGAAACTAATTCCATTGCATTTGGATGCAGTAACCACCAACTACCACTGGGGAAATATTTTTCACTGATGTAATACTAATCTGGCACATTCATAGAAGTTGTAAAACTGTGGTGTAAACACGTAGACTGACCTATATTTTGATCGGAGTTGGCAATTTGACATCAAAAACTGGTCTCTGACATGACGATGGTTTAAACCTGACTTTAACCTGTTAGTACTATAAAAAATTTGTGATAAAAGGATTTGATATGGAATTAGGGAACACTACACATCTTATACTATTAATTTCCAGTATCGACATATATCATACACAAATGTATGGAATTGCGTAGCTTCTTCAGGTGAAAAAAACAAATTAAAAATTTGTAAAAAGTTATTAATCAGGAGGCAAATTAAAAAAAAAATTGAACACCAAACAAAACTAATTTTATGTACTTTAAAGATTTCCATAGATACCAAAGTTTAATATCAGTGTAATCGTGCTTGCAAAAAATCCGTTTCGATCTAGTTAAAGCCAGAAATCATAGTGTAGTGTGCTCGCCTTAGTGTATTGCCACTGATGGAGTTTGAAATTGTGATGCCTTTTCTTTCTTCTATTATTCACTTCTGAGGGAAACACGATTTTTTAATGGCAATAACTGCAATACTTAATAAAGTTATTAACGAAACAATACAGAGTTTCACCAGGAGATTCCATAACAAACAGTTATTTCGACACTGGCGTAAGGTTTAAAAACACGACGTTTCGGGAGCCAACTGCTCCCTTTGTCAAGTGAAGGCAGAATGAAGAGTTCGTGAAAGTCCTAAGCTTATATACCCGCATGTTGGGAATCCCCATCTGACGCCATTTGGTGCGGAGCAGTTCCAGCTGGGGAAACCCCAATCGGGGAAACCCTCGCCGGGAAAGCCCCCGCACCCGACGATGTCAGATGAACACCCCCAACTCGAGGTTTTGCAAAAATCCTGTAAGGTTCTGGTAGAGGTTTTGCGATGTTTATTGCACGACTCCTCAAACCGTAGGTTTCCCATGATTCCAGAAAAAGTCTACTCCCCAGATTCGTCACATTCTGATGTAATATTTTCATCGAATGCCAATCTGGTTCGTGACCCTCCCTGAAGACATGTTCAGCCAACTGGTTTGAATCGTCTCCCCTAGCTACCGCACGCATATGCTCCTTCCCTCGTAGACGTATCGATCTTCCCGTCTGTCCAACATACACCTTGTCACAGTCTCCACACGGTATTTGGTAAATAGCACCAGATTTTTCCTCCTCAGGGACGCGATCCTTAACTTTAAGTAATAGATCACGCAGGGTGTAGACAGGTTTGTAGTAGGTCTTAACATTCACACAACTGAGAATTCGAGACAGCTTTTCTGAGACACCCGCCACATATGGCAAAACCACTGATGTCTTCCTAGTCTCATCCTCTACATTCCTGTTTCCACCACTAACACCACATTGGTTACGAGCGATAAATTTAGTCGGGTAACCGTTCTTTTTCAACACGCTTTTGTTGCGTCGTAATTCAACATTGCGAAGGTCATCATTACAACAATGTGTAAAGGCTCGTCGGTGCAAGGCTCTAATGACAGATGCTTTGTGTGATGCCGGGTGATGAGAACGAAAGTCAAGATACCTATCAGTATGTGTTGGTTTCCTAAACACCGTAGTCAACAGTCGCCCATCCACATCTCTATTTATCCGAACATCTAAGAAGGGTAATGAACCTCTATCTTCTTCTTCTAATGTAAATTGAATATGAGGGTTCAAGCTGTTCAAATAGAGATGAAAATCAGCAACTGAAGACCTTGGTAGGATAACGAAAGTATCATCGACGTATTGCTTCCACACCTGGACACAGTAAATTCACTCATCTAAAGCACTGTTTTCAAATGCCTCCATACACAAATTTGCCACCACACTCGAAGCAGGTGACCCCATCGCCGTACACCTCTTCTGTCGGTAAAATCTACCCTTGAAGCCGAAAACCGTGGAATTCAAGCAGAACTCTAACAGGCAATATATCTCTTCCGGACTAAGGCTAGTTCTTTCTTCCAGGCTTCCATCATGCCTCAGTCGCTCCAATGCTGTTAACCCTTTTAGTACCGAACGACGATATATCGTCGTTCGGTGCACTTGCCAAAAATACCAACGACGATATATCGTTGCGCCTTTGTTGGGGCCTTATTGTACTCATCACAAGAGGTCTGTGTTTCAAAATAACTTTATAAAATGTTAAAATGGTTCATATTCGATGCAACACAAGTGAAAAAATGGTTATTAGATTTAACTTTTTGTTATATTTTATGCTGATTAGTGCCGCGGGTCTGTATATGTTAGAGCGATAAGATAGAAACGGGACCCGGGATAGTTTCTCTGGACCGTAATCGCAATCTTTATGATGTTTATGATAGTTATCGGAGTATTCAAGTGGCATGTGTGCATCGACTCGGCAAGCCTAAAATCTTTTTCAGTCTTTCTTGATCCTTCTAACGTGCAGTCAGTATTCAAAAACCGTCAAAGTTTTCATAGAGAGACAATTAGCAGTAGAAAATTTTGTCAGTTTTGTTGATACCTTTTTGAAAAAATTATACCCTGTTACGAACATGGATGACGCAGAATGAGTGCGAATTATTGACGAGTTGGATGTAACTGAAGAACATGGTGACAGTGATGAGGATGAGCAATTATTTGTGCCAAGCCGTCGGTGTCATCGCAGAATATATAGCGACAGTGAGTCTGGCGAAGAAGAATCGCAAGATGAAGATAACGAGAGTGATAGTGACGAATCTCTGACGAATTTCAGAGAAGTAAATGTGGAAAACGATATCCAATATAACCCGCGCCCACAATTTTTGGAAATGACTGGCCCTAAACATATGCCACCGAACATATCGAAACCAATAGAGTATTTCAATTTATTTTTTACACTAGAATTTCTGGACATGTTGAGAATTGAAACAAATCGGTATGCACAACAGTTTTTCGAGAATGCTGGAGCAGCAAATACATCCACAACACTGACCTGGAAGAAAACAACAATCAAAGAGTTGAGAGCTTTTATAGCCGTTTTACTCGAAATGGGAATAACCCGTAGGCCAACAATTTTTAGTTACTGGTCACAAAATCATCGACACATCCCATGGTTTGGCCAAATGTTTAGCCGGAATAGATTCCAGTTGCTTTGTAAATTTTTTCATACCGTGGACAATAGCACATTACCAGCACGAGATAACAGTGAATACGACCCAACAGCAAAGTTTGAACCTGTCGTTGCTCATGCAAATAGAATATTCAAATTTCATTATTCACCACACCAGCACTTGAGCGTGGACGAATCATTAGTAGGAACAAAAAGCAGATCAGCACTCACCCAGTATTTGCCAAATAAGAAGCACCACAAATGGGGCATAAAATTTTGGATGCTAGCCGATGGGATCTCCCATTATTGTCTGTCATTCTTTTGCTATCGGGGAGCCAAGGACCAACGGGACAAGAGAGAAATAAAAGAAAAAGGCCTCGCTCAAGTAGTAATAGATAAATTACTCAGTATGAGTAACTACTTTATGAAAGGATACCACATAACTGTCGACAATTTTTTTACCAGCATTGCCTTAGCAAGATCTCTGTTTGAGAAGAATACATTTTTATCCGGAACAATACGCAGTAATAGAAAACATATTCCATCGCAGCTCAAATCAAAATTGGAAGTGGGCGAATATAAGTACCAAAGAAATCGGGAAATACTTCTATTAGCGTACAGAGAAAAGAAGTCACAGAAAAAAAATGTACTACTGTTATCAACGCATGGAACAGCCGCAAATAAAACGACTGTAATTCGAAGACGGAATCAGGAAAGGGAAGTTCAAAAACCAGCACTCATCCACGACTACAATAAATATATGGGAGGCATTGATGTCTCAGATATGATGATCTACTCATATTTGGATGAGAGGAGAACAGTGAAATACTGGAAGAAAGCGGTATTTTCCATTTTTGCTCGCATGGTCTTGAATGCATACATATTATACCAACACAACAGAGAAGGAAAGGTTATGACTCGACTCGAATTTATAACCAGTATCATTCAGTCGATCACAACAGAATGGATGGCGGAAAAAAATGTGAATCCAGAAAGTTCATTGGGTCACACATCGAGGGATTCAACAGTCCCAGGTATCCGCAAACTTCCTGGAAGAAGGGAAAAGGTTTGCGTAGTTTGCAGTAGGGTGGATGGTGGGCCTGTGCGAAGATCGCGCACAATTTGTAATAATTGCAATAAAGGGTTGCATGGTATATGCATTAGTAAGCATCAATGCTAATAAATTGCTTGTGTAAGTAAAAGTAAGGAAATATTACATATTTTTAGTGGCCAGAAAACTAACTATAAATATCTATAATAACACTTATATTTTTTTTAGTGACGTATTACCAGCTGCACGATCCACTTGTGTAGTAGATCTGTCTGACGCTTGCCGTGCATCATAGCGTTATCCTTCCGTTTTATTATCCGACTTCTGTTATTGTATTGCAAATGATTGCAAAATGCAATGTCTATACATTATACTAAAAGATGTATATAGAGCTATGACCAAATGATGACTTTTTTATGTGCAATTACCATTTGAAAAAGAGAAATCACTTTTGTACGATTTTTGTTATGTCTTATGTTCATGTTATTCTTATGATTTTCAACAAATAATGAAACACAATTCGTATCGTTTTATTCTCCCTTTATTTCCGAATATGCTGCCTTTTATATTTTGTAAATATCACTTCTACTTTCGTTTTTACGAGCATTTTACATATGACCTCATAGGTCGCCCGATTGACCCGGTATTCTTAAGCTTAGAGCCGCGTTCTTTTCGCCCGGTACTAAAGGGTTGTGCCGATTTGTTGGAATACAGGTGAAAAGTGAAACTACATCAAAGACACCATAACAGCATCATGGGGCGATTTCCACGATTTCGATAGAGCAAATAAACTCCTCAGAGGTGAACACCGACTGTTTGTTAATAAAGTTATTATTGTTAGTAGTCCTCAAGTTGTTTAGGGCCATATGTTAAACAGGCAGATGAGCGAACAAGTGAGTGAGTGAGTGAGAGAAAGAGAGAGAGCAAAATGCATGTGTAAGATGAATAGTGGATGTAAAAAAAATAAAAAAAAATAAAAATAGGGTGAGTTAGATGAATAAATTTGGATAGGATTAAGGTAAGAGAAAAGATTAATAGAAAATACAATATTCAAACATAGACATACAAATATACACACACATATAAATAAACATGCAGCCCCAGAACTGTCGTCTGGGACCTTTTCTAGGACTACATGCTTGGCGCCTTTTCTGGAGGTATGTTGCAAAATACAAGTAAATCAGATAAGCCAGATGTATTTAGCGAGATCCCAAGGCCCAAAGGCGCCAAAAAACAGAACGTACAAATCCAAATAATATTACAGTATAAACACTAATATGTACAATATAGGAACATTAAACGTAAAATCAATAAAATAGAAAATCATACGTAGATACATTTGATACATGCAAAATAGAAATATGTAGAGGTGTAAAAAATAATATAAATATACAAACGCTTTTCGAAAATGGTTTATGCTCAAATAGTGGAAACAGAGCCGAATATTTTCAAAAAAATAAGAAATAAAAAAAAACCTTTCCGAAAAGCTAAGTCTGCATCCCATTGCCTTTACACCATTAATTTTTAGTGTTAATGCAGTAATGGCATGTATAGTGAATGGTACTTACGTAATAAGGAAAATTTTCTCTTGACTCTACTTGGTTACATATTATAACATTAAAGGATATAAGCAATCCAGGCTAAGATGGCGACTTGTTTAGTTTCGTATTGAATGCTCCAGCTGAAGCGTCTCTGTACAGGGTTATAGCTTGGTAGCCTTTTGGCGAAGTATGTATGATGGTGGCGTGAAGAAAAAACATTTATACATGAAATACTTTATGCATATGTTAAACTTTTTTTGTTTAGCAACGTAGCGGAGAATTTTCTTAATTTGTCTATTATAGAACGATTTTGGAAATCCGTTATTAATTAAGAGAACAGTATTTCTATAAATATTGACTATTAATTGTATTATTTCTAGTATTACAAATTTTTGATATTCTAGTTCCCATGGTGATAATGATGTCCCCGAAGAAAACATTAGAAATGGTAGTTAACTTTGAAGTTGAAGATCATTTTGTCGTAAATGATGCTTGTTAATTTATTCTTATCAGTGATTTTTATGTCGATGTCCAGGAAGTGAATAGAATTGTTTTGAACGGACGTTTCTGCTAATTTTAATTCAAATGACTGATAAGAATAAGTTTACAAGCAGCATTTATGATAAAAGGATGAACTTCAAAGATAACTACCTTTCTAAATTCAGCTCTAATATTTCTCACGTCGTCTTCAGAAACATTATTATCACCATGGGAACTAGAATATCAAAAATCTGTAATACTAGAAATAATAAAATTAATAGTCTTCAATAATTTACTATTCTCTTAATTAATAACAGATTTCCAAAATTGTT
>QLNU02015360.1:84276793-84323469 GCA_006491805.2 Dysdera silvatica | reverse complement strand
AAAAATGAAATTAAAGTCATGAAAATGATCCCGAAATTCAGAGAATAACTGCTGGTAAAAAGCAGTTATTACAAAGGAAGATGACCTTGTGTTTTGCTCTGATGTTGATGATCTGACGAATGCTCTCGGCCATCAAATGTGATCCACAAGAACACAAACTACTCGTAGACTCCTCAAAATTTAGTCTCAAGACAGTTTCTTCATTCCTACATAGATTTCTTCCCTGAAAACAGTGGCAAGATTAGTGATAAACATGGTGAACATTTTCACCAGGAAATTGCAAAGATGGAGAAACTATACCAAGGAAACTGGTACACTTCCATGTTGGCTGACTACTGTTGGATAATCACCAAAGATCCCTGTGAAGTGATTTACAACCCACAAGAGAAGCACAGTAGGAGATAGAAGAGGACTTTAACAGGTATATGTTACTCTATTACATAAACTATTGCAGATTTCTCCAAAACCGTAGCCAATTTTGCTTTTTCATTATTATATTCGTGTTCAGCGAAATCTATGAGAAATAACTACTTTCATCAGAACGCCAAAAATTTTTCAAATTTTGTTGTCCAGCGTTATTTCCTCTCTACATCAGTATTCAAAAACTTTATTGATTGATCCATGATCATGTTCCTGCTCTGGTGGATATGAAGATTGAGTGCAAGTAATATTTGCATGCCCTAGATCAGTGGTTCCCAACTGGTGGTCCACGAGACGGGTCATTATTTAAAAAAAAAAACTAAAATAAAACCAATAAAAATTAGTATTGTTAAATATTAAAATTAATTATAAAAATGAAATTGATTGCATATTTGTAGTATTTTACAATCTGACGGAATTTCATAAAACGGTTCGTATTAAAAGTAATTCGTCTTAAGCGTGTTCATCTTAACGAGGTTTGACTGCATTATCATTAGATTTTGTTTTGTTTTTTTTCTTCCAAAGAACGATTTTACAAATACATTTTCTACCAAAATAGACCAAGCTCACCTTTTTAGTAAGGTCTTGCTGTCAACTCAAGAGAATTTTTCAAAGTGGTCCGCGGGTACAATTGAAGTGGAAAAGTGGTCCGCGGGTACAATTGAAGTGGAAAAGTGGTCCGCGGCTTAAATTGAGTTGGGAACCACTGTCCCAGATATTGCAAACATTTTGACATAAGTAATGTATACAATAGTGGCAGAGCATAACTTCAAAAGTGGGCCATCGATTTTTGCCCCCCCTCCCCCACTTGAATTAAAAAGTTAATTCATACATATATATCATGATATATATATATGAGAATCGTGACTTTTTTATTTTGGGGGAAGGGGGATGGTGAATGAATTGGACATGGCCCATCTTTGAAGTTACAATATGCCACTGGTTTACACTTATGGTTTTAAAAATATCATCTGATGTGTAATATAAACATAATTGCATATAAACATAACGTAAGTAAAATAAATTAAATAATAAAACCAAATACTTACATGACACCCTAAAGTACATCGTAAAAAAGTTAAAATATGTCCTGCTAAAGGGGCAGAGCCAACAACTATCAGACGAATACGTCCTCCTAATTTATCACGTATTGGCTTAAACACCAACCAATCCCAAATACTGTTGTTACGAACAATATTCCTACATAATATAGAAGAAAACAGCAATAAGCACTCTTTTATATGAAGAAGAAGTCTGTCCTTAAGTCAATAATGGCATGAATTTCATTTCACACATGTTGTCAAACCAAAAGTACATTAATTTCATTAAAGGATTTAATCACTGCCTTAACATTATTGCTAGGATGGTAAGGAAGACTTTATATTAAATTATGGCCAGTATCCATCCAAAAATGCTAGAAGAATTATATATCAAAAAGTGTATGGAAAAGACAAATTAGCAAAACATATCATGCAAAGAAAGATTACGTTTAAAATAATTTAAATCTAGCAGTGTGTTAGTGTAAGAATGGTAAACTTGCTCTTAATCAGCCATGATGGGATAATGGTCAGTTAAAATGAAAATTTAATAGAAAATAGGTTGCAAAATTGAGGTATTATTAGATAGTTGCAATGAAACCCACTTTACTTTTTTTTTTTACATTTCTTGAACATTTATTTTTATAACAAAATGTGTACTATATTAGCCAAAGTATTTGCCCTTGGAAGCTATCACATTTTCCCATTTTTCTGTCAGAATTTCAATGTCAAGGTGATAAAATGCTTTGTTTTTTAAGCTATCCACTTGGCAACTCATTTTTCGACTTCTTCATAATTAACTAAGTGGGTGTCTTCCAGAGTATGTATCGAGTGGTACAAGTGGTAATCAAGTAGGGCCAGATCTGGGGAAGACACTGAGAGCGGGAGAACCTCCCATTCAAGCTCCATCAGTTTCTATTTAACAGCTAAAGACACTTGAGGCCTAGTGTTATCGTGCAGAAGAATAACTTTTCGATGATGCAATGCAATGGACGGTTGTTTTTGCATCAAATTGTCAAACACTCCAGTTTTTGTTTATAACGTTTGGCAGTGACAATTTACTTAAGTTTTAGCAGCTTGTAATAAATCACACCCTCCATATCCCACCAAATGTACAGCAATGATTTACAACAGTGAATAATACATTTCGACGTCGATGGTTGAGCAGGATCACTGATTCAACTCTTCCACTAATTCAGGCATGAACTGCAGACCATCCAAATGGACATACGGCAGGAAGTGCCAAACGGCGGGAGGGGTTAACGAAGAGTTAGTGGGGTCCAACTTTTCCACTAATTCAGGTATGTACTGATTATTTCTTAAATACTCTCATCGTATTATTTAATTATAGCAAATGGATTACTCGAGGGAACAAGGCACCACTCACCTTTTTTTTTTTTTTTTATAAGTAACAATTTCCTTGTAAGCTGACAAAAAATTTTAAGCTTATGATCATTAGCACTTATGAGAAACTTTGTGACGTATGCCGTGTTGTTTGCTGATGTTTCGTAGGACAAGTGCTCTTTTACGCCTGAACCTTGTTTTCTTGTTTTGGATGTTTCCAGATGGATTATAGTATTTGGAAATTTCAAAGTGATGAGCAATCAGCAAGTTTTGTTTTTGTAGGAAAGAGGAATTCTCCATTGCCAGATACATTGTTCACATAACCATAAAATGAAATGTGTTTTCCAGCTTCCGAGGCTCCATTGTGTCACTGCCATAACAAATTCTTGAAAATGTGTAATAAAACTATTACTAAAAAATATTGTAAGGAATTTTTTCTAACGATAATCCAGGAAACATTGCTCACTAATGTAAACTAATGACTTAATCTTCGGCAAAATAATAAAAACTGCAAAAAATGCGGCTACGAAAAAAATCATGACATCCTGCTAATGGAGAAGAACCTAAAAAAGTACTATGGTTAGTATCTAAGATAATCTTAGAAGTCAACAATAATCCAATCTGAAAAAAGAACAGGTCATTGCTAGAAGAGAAATCAGTCATTGCACCAACAAGCAATCTGTTGTTCTTTGAAACAACTACAGAGAAGGATTGAATAAATGAATTTATTTAGTATCTCAGGAAGTTGAAAAATGTTTTAAAATTACATCTTCAAGTAGCCATAACATGGCTGCTCACACAAATGTGTGCAAGCAAAGCAAGCTGAAACCAGAACCGCATACTCCAAATTGAGGATCAAAACTTGGAATAAAGATAGCCTATGATACAGTTAACTTTTATATAGATACTAATATATATATATATAGGAAATATAAGGCAATATAGGACATGTTTCAAACATAAAGGAAATATAGGATGAGTGGGATCCCTGGTAAATGTAATTGTTCATATATTGGTCAAACTACATTGACACAAAAAAATACGCTGAAAGATGAAATTGAAAAATCTCCCATAGCAATCAACTGCTGGGAGAAATATAATTTTTAATTTGTGGAGCCTACTATTTATCAATCTACATCACCTCCGTAGTTAGATTGCCCATGCCATGCTATAAAATCCATTTCATACCATTTCATTCGAATTTATATCGTATTATGCAGAAAAATCATTGTCAGTAATCAATCAAAGATTCATGTTACATGAATCTAGGCCCTGCCATGTTTTAAAATCAATTTCATATAATTTTATGCACCATTTGTGATTTTTGGTTAGAGTAAAAAAAAAAGAGGTATCTCATGGCTAATAAATATTCCTATAAAAATCCTCTATATACTAATTATATAAATATAACAAATACTAGACTGAAATATTAGTTTTAATTGAAACATGCTGGAGTTTAAAACATGTAGTTCCCTTCCCAGATGGATTCCACAGAAGTAACATATGTTATTGCTATGCATCTGGGAGGTGAAAATATTTTCCGAACAAGCATAAAGTTTTAATAATTCATCAGCCATTAAACAACAAATGTGAAAAGAGAGAAAAGTTAAAATGGCAATGAACTCCATATATACAGGGTGTTTCAGCACCAGGGTTGCAAACATCTAGAAGGGGTAGGGTACACTTAGACGAACAATGTTTGTCATAGAACCTAGGGTCGCAAACCACTCACAGCGCCAGTTCTAAAACCGTCCAGCATGCACAAATAGTGACAACCAGTGCATGAGAAGCGCAAAATGCGATGTCCTAATCATCTATGCACTTGAGCAGCTGACCTGAGTTTTATCTGGCGCTTTTCACGCACTGGTTGTAAATATTTGTGCATGCTGGACGGTTTTAGAACTAGCGCTGTGAGTGGTTTGCGACCCTAGGTTCTATGACAAATATTGTTCGTCTAGGTGTACCCTACCCCTCCTAGATGTTTATAACCCTGGTGCTGAGGCACTGTGTGTGTGCATGGAAGCATTGTAAGGAAAATTAATGAATAACTGAAATTCAACTACATATCAAGAGACCATCAAGTAATGGTTAATTGAATAAGAATTTCTTGAATTTCTGGTTACGATACTAAAAATTATACGTTCAAAAACTCAAAACAAGAACCAATGAAAAATACCAAAAATAATTAAATTCAATTTATGGTGTGTAACCAAATCCTGTTTCAAACTTTCCTGACTTTTCCAGGTTTCCAGACCAAATCTTAATCGATTTCCAGTTGCTAGTTACAGTAAACAATACATAACACATTAAAATCTGCACAATAAAAACGAGTTTAAAGAACATAAAATCCACCAACACAAACCCCAAAGCCATTTATAACTCAATTACAGTGAATTTACAAATTCAAAAGCTGTATTAAAAATGTATTTTTTTACACTAAACATTTGCATTAATTAAATATTTACAGCAACATTTTCATTCGGCCCTTTTTGAGTTCATTATAAAAGAGTTTAACTATATAATCGCAAAGCTGATGTTTCATCAACTATTTGAAGTGTGTATGATTATATACATAGACGGGAAAGGAAATTTAGTATACAACAAATCCCTTACAGATTGGATAATTTAGTTAAAACACTTTTTTTTTCCAAGTTTTAGTTATATATTTGGCAAACATTTTCTCCTGAGAAATATATAGGCTTAATAATTTTATATAAATTATATTAGTTTTGGTGCAAAAGGGTAATTTTTGGAAGAAGTTTAGTCAAAAGTATAAGTTTTTCAAAATTTTCAGTAGGTAATGTGGTATGAAAAGCACAGTTCAGGAAAATTATTTTAATAAGTTATTTATTATAACAATGAATTTCAAATTTCCTTGGCTTAGTCCATTGCACTCCAAATTTCCTTGACTTTTCCAGTGAGAAGAAACTTCCCTGATTTTTTTCAGATTGGTAGACACCTTGTATATTCCAGTGGTTATACTTTGATTCATAAATATTTGAAATTCATTATTAATGTGGAAAAATTAATTCAAAAGAAAATATACCTTCTAACTACTAGATGTTTAACTTCTAAAAAAAAATATGGGAAATACCAATTATTGTATAAGAAAGTCAAAGAGCCTTTTAAGTTGTAAATACCTGTTAAGTTCAGCCTTTTTGCTTTCCAGTGCCATATTAACTAACACTTTTTTAACGTGACTTGCCGCTACTGAATCTTGCACCTATACACAAAAACAAAAATCTTTAATTTTAGTCATATATTATGGGTTAAATTCCTTATAAATAATTTAATATACAAAGGGGTTAGAAAGATTTTAGAACTATATAATCCAAGTTCATTTTTTAGGTGCAATAATTACTCTAACCCTATATTTGCTATTGAACCAGTGGAAGGTGAAGTACTTTTCTACTGCATAGTGATTTTAAAGTTTTTGTAGATTAACTCTAGAGCCATTATTAATGGGAATGAACAGGGTGGGACTGGGAGAACCTCGTACATAGTTATAAATATACAGGGTGCAAAGAGTCCTTATTCACTCAAATTATTTTTAAATAAAGGCTTGTGCACTTGCTAAAATTAAGCATGAGTACAGGAAAGTAGTCATGCCCGATCAGACAAGATCAACAGCAATGTCTTTTGTAGTGAATTGTGGAAGTTATCAAATTTAATTTGGGAACTAAAATAGATACAGAAAAAAATTCAATCACAAAGTTGTAAAACGTCAACTAATTAGTAAGAAATGGCATACCAGTTATGTCAATATGGTAAATAAAAGACTGCAAGGATAGTTTTTGTTCTATTTGAATTCCCGCTCTACAAATTTTTAAGTGACATATATCAAAAAATCCATCCAGACTATGAGAATTATTTCAAATGAAAATATTCAAACTAAAACTTTTGTTCATTCTTTCACTCTTAAAACCTTACTAAAGTATTTCAGTACATCGAAAAGGTAACTGAAATTTCAGAGTTAAAAGATTTCAACTTCGAGAGAACTACAGAAGTTGTTAAGGATTTAAAAAATATTTTATGCCTGTTATCTGGAAATTTATAAAAAAAAAAAACCCTCAAGCAAACAAACCACTATTACAGCTTTCTTACAGAAGTAGTTGCACTACTCTGTTTCTACCTGAAATGAATGAGAAGTAATGTAGCCTTCAACAAGTGCTGACTATTGAGGATAAAATGTTGGAACAATATAAAACACTGAACTGGTGATATTTAAACATTGGGGAGAGGTTAATGAAGCAAGTTTTACATAAATACTACATTTCTGTGCATCTTTGCGAGTTTTGAGGTGCAAGGACAGCAAGGGTCATGCTGCACTGGAACCTACAGTTTTCCGTGGAATCCAAATTTAGTAAGGCCGAGGGAATCAACCCCAGACCATGGTAAGAAGTTAATCAGCAAGAGTTTTTTTTTGGCACAGAAGTCAAACTCAGGATAACCACATGCTAGGCAAATGTGTTACCACTGTAGGGCCAGAGCTGAACAAAATGCTTAAAAATATGCATTTTTGATACAAAATACTTGAAAATTTGGCATTTTCGATAAAGCAAAGTGCAATGATATTCGTCAGTGACAACCACGTCAAAGTTAGCACTGTAGTGGCTCAGAAAAACTCTATATTATAGATAAATATATTTAAAACAAGTGCGCAAAGCTGTGAGGAAATCAACATTTTATAAGAAATGTGTCATATTTCAGAAAAAATAAAAACCATAAAATTTTAATTTATTTTTTCAACATTTCACTCCATTTTAATTACGGGTTGCATTTTATAAATATATATTAAAATAACAGTGAGAGGCAAATTATCCCTACGACGCAAACATGAAAATCCAATGAGAATAATTAAAACATTTGTCTTCAACTTGCGGCTCACCAACATGTTTTATACGGATCGCCAGCTCATGTAAAAATACAAATTGTTTCATACAAAAATAACATCCCTTGATTCCTTTGAGCCTTAAAGCTATGTATTTTATTCTGTTCACATTTTCACATTTCGTAATAGGTAACTTAAAACTCTGAAAAACTGAAGTAATATGCAGTCTTCCCTCAACTGTGTTTTAGAGGCATAGCATGGGTTGCCAGTGCCCAGGCAAGTTAAGTATTGTGCTAAAATCTAGACAGCTCTACTTTCCACTAGTTCAGTATTGACCCCCCACCCTCCAAGCATGTGTGTTGCATTTTATGAAAATACTGATATATTTAAATAAAAAAAATAAAAAAACTTATTTGTAGAATGTTTTTGAAGTAAGATGCATTTAATGTCAGTATATTCAAATGTATTTAAAATCGCCTTGTTTTAATTCATGCAAAATTTTTCAATGACAAAATCGAAATCTACATTGGAATCTCTTTAAATCAGTAGCATAATAATTCAAAACTCATGGGGGACTCAAATGGCTTTAATGACGATTATGTGATGCGGCCTTAGAGAAAATAATGTGTTTTGATATCCAATGTGGACTTGAGTTCTTTGAACCCCTCCCTTTCCTATGCCACTTCTCTCAATTGATACTGTTGCCAGGTTACTTAGTATTTCTTGACTCATTGCACATCTTCGATAGGTTTTAATTGCAGTTTGGAAAACTGAATACAATTGTTTTCGAATATGGACATTTTATCAATTGAAAGAATTATTTGCAATAATCAAAATGCCAATATATTTATTAATTTTTTATAACTACTATAGGCAATTGGTAATCGATTAAAATGCACTAAATAAGGTTGTTGTAGGTATTGGCATATGGACTATATTAATTTGAATAAAGCAGTGATATAATGAAAGTAATATGACTCACAATTAGCTGTGCATAAGCGGGGAACTATTGAAATCAATCATATCGGGGCATCAGATGTAAACCCTAGATATAAGACTAAACATCATAACCCTTAGTCACCAAAACCTGTCGGCTAGAGCGTCTATTTTAAGATAATTTTTTAAGAACTTAACTTCGAAAAGACATTTTCAGAGAATGCGAGATCTCTCGAGTTTTAATTTTTAAAACTTAACATAAGCACCACCTTAGTGACATCACCACATACGAATTGCTATTTGTATTTTCTTGTTGGTCACTTCCCTTTCGTAATTGGTCAGTTGCTCTATGAAAACGCCTTCATCAATCTGCCAATCAAATACTTAACGGCAAATATACACCTTGGGGCAGGCAGGTTCGCGTCCGTGAGAAATCTATATACCAATCTTTAGCAGATAAGTGGTTACAGCTGGTTACATTCATTTATACAGAGTTCAACTCAATTGCATTTTCCAAGCAAACCAAAATTTATGCGAGTATTTGGTTGGCGTTTCATCTGAACAGCCCCTCGGGTGCTTCGCTGAATAGTTTTCAACCGTTTGAAGGTGTTGCTAATCCAAGCCGATATCTAAGCAGAAAGAGGGGAGGGGGGGATTTGACTACTGCCAAAGTGGTCTGTTAAGCGAGCGCGGTGTTCTTTATCTTCTGAGTATGGATGAGAAAATGTCCATGTTTGTCCCTCAATTGCCGTCCATGTGTTACAAATCTTTTATTATTGTTATTTATTTTCCTTTTGAAATTTTTTGCCTGTGCCCTTTTCCCTGATGGCCCCTTCCCTACACTTCACCACTGGTACTATTTACTTCAAAAATCTACTTAAACTCAAACTTTGAGTGTTATCTGTTTAGCTGAATGACTAGAATTGAAAGTTAAAAATTACAAACTGAATGTATCTTCAATACAAAATACTTAGGAATTTGTATTTCCAATACAAAATACAGATATATCGAAAGTATGTATTTCAAATACAAGTATTTTTATACTGCCCAGCTCTGGTATGAGGTGCAAAACATTAACTTACAAATATGGATTTTTCCAAGCAGAATTCACATGCATATACATTTTTATATTAATAAATATGTCTTGACTAGAAATAAATTTATTGTGCATTATGCAAACATCAAGTATGGAAAAAGGCTCAACCAAGTTGTTAAAAAATCACTTACTCTTCTATTCCCATTTAATGTTTTTGCTTTGTAATTTATAGTGATAGTCCATTCCTATAAATACTATATAACTGAGGTATTGAAAAATATCTTCCTTGATTTGCCCTACAATGAAGACCTTTGAATTTGTCTCCTGCACAGTTTTTAATGGCTTGACAAAATCTGCCAACCTCTAAAAGTTCAGAGCTCAGTAAAATTATATGAATAAAATTCATGCTTTTCATAAATAATAGGTGGGGGGGGAAGGTAGAAAAAAACCTAAATTAAATGAGAAAATCATTGGGTATGTTCTTTCGTCTAGTTCAGGTATGTATGTTCTTTCGTCTAGTTCAAATGACTCTGTCTCTAATTTGCTCAAAAAAAGATATTTATTACCGTCACATTTCACAGTGCAATGGCAGCTAAGATCATATTACACTAGAACCTAGAATTTTCTAAGAAATCCAAACTTTGGTTACCTACAGAACCAAACCATGGACTATGGTTGAATAGAAAAATATTGTGCATTCTACAGTACCATTGAGTAAAATCCAGGTTAATAGTACGATAAACAAACACACTGCCACTGTAGGGTCAAACATCATAAACAGGTTACACTAACAGCCTTGATTATACACCCCCTAACGATCTATGACACAATAGCAATTACACATCACCTTTTTTATCATGTTTCAGGTTTATGATCATTTTTGCTTTTTTTAATATAAAATTCCATGGTTTTAAAATTAAAAAGGATCTGAAAATTTATTTGTACACTGAGAGAAATTGCCTTTAGAGTTATGCATATGGCTACTCATAAGATCATCCAGAACAGGATTATTTAACAACAATACGACTGCAACTTAGCTAGAATTCAAACCTGGGTTTTGAACTTGAAATTGTTGATTTAGCTATCCATTGGCAATATAAAACTATGCTTTTTCCCCACAACCAGTTTGGAGTTCGATATTTTAAAATTACAATTGCAGAAGTAGAAAAAGGGAACTGTTAGCCTAACATGTCAAACCATGATGATAGTTCCTTCGAACAGGAAATGAGGGACAAGGCAGAGAGAGGATGACTAACTATACTTGATTATTGCAATCATCCTGAACCTTAGAAATTGAACCTGAGACTAACCAACTTCGCTATTGCCATATAATGACAACACTAGACTAATTAAGCTATCTAATAGTAAAAATCCAAACCTTATCAACTATGTAATTTTTTCGCATATACAGTGAAACTGGTTTTGCATTTTCTAGAGATTGTCAAAATGTACAATGCAGGAAAATGCATAAAGCTGGAATGTAGTTCATTTTTTACCAAGCATGCAAGGTTAATGCTACAAATAAGATTTTAAAACATGCCAGAATTCTGATTTTTATGATTTTGCTCATGAGGACATAGCTTTAATGGAATTATGCATAAATCATATTGAGAATAATAAATAAGATATATTAAAAAAAATATTTTAGCATTTTGAAGATTTTACACATAAAGTAAGTTGCAGTTCATTCAAACCCGTTTGTAAAAAAAGAAAATTATTTATGAAGTGCAGAGATACAGGTTTGGTTTGGTTGATTGAAATTTTATCGTGCAAGGCTAACGAAGGTCAACCTGCACCAGACAAAGTGAGGTTGTACGTACGTTTTATAGTAGGAATAAACTAAGTAACTTAATGCAAAAATACCAACTAAACTGCATAGACATTTGTCTTAACATAAAAACTACTATAAATTAATAAACCAACTTTATTTATGAATAACCCTGACAAGTTTATTTTTAGAATAGAAATCTGTAATTCTAGATTGTTTGGCTTCACAACACCTAGTTCATTTATACTTTTAATAGAATCGTTAGTTTATAAAACTGTTTTTGACATAGAAACAGTTAAGTTTTTTTTTGTCAGTTCAATATACGTTTTATTGAAATTTTCGTCTTAATTATACATTGAAGCTTTTTCTGTCACAAGAAAAATTCAGTTACCTCATACTCATTCTTCACTGATATATGAGTTTTATAGTGCAAAGGTCTTGATGCGCTCGGACCTGCAATTTTCCAAGGTACCCAACCCTATTAGGGCCTAAGGAACTAACACCCCTATGGTAAGCAGTTAAATGGTTAAGTGTTCTTTTTTCGGCACAGTTGGGAGTTGAACTCAGGATAACCATACATTAAGCAAATGCGTTACTACTACACCACTGCAGGGCTTCTTCACCGATATAAAAGCAACAAAAACCAAACATTCACACACAAAATCCAAATCAGTCTTAAATACATGCTACAGTTAAATCATGCATTTTCACAAAAACATATCTTCAGAATTTCGGCAACTTTTGATGGATTTCACCACCCCAGGGACAGATCTAAAAATATCTAAAAATATATTTTAGTGAAATATATATATACAAAAACCACTATACAAAGGGTCAAGTGATGAATGACCTTTAATGCTTTAAAGAAAAGCAAAAAATAGTCACTGAATGAGATTTCTTAAGACACTTTTCTAATGTAAAAAGTGGGAAAAATATATAACGTATAAATCTGAAATTGAGGTACCACTATATGATTAATATACGGAGGTCTTAGGATTATAAACATAAAATACGTAAATAATATTAAATCTGAAAGAAATATAATGGGCATACATAACATTTTGAAAGCTAAATAAGCTGCAAATCTAGTTTAAGGTAAAAAAAAAAGTAAAAACAATACTGAAGATACATTTTCACAAAACTTTTGATCATAACTTACCAAAACTTGTGTTTTATACACTTACAATTGTTTAAAAGCAAAACATAGTAAGTTTCTCCTTATTAATTTTAAATAGACAACTGAGTAATTATGTAGAAAAGATAATATATACATATATATACATACCTTACTATACAATTTATTAAGTAAACGAGGAACACATGGCATAACTGTTGGCTGTAATGCTTTTATATCATCGATTAGCAACCGAATATTGCCTTGAAAAAATCCAACCCGTCCACCAACCATATACATCACAACCTTGAAAGAAAACCATATGATAATGATGAATACCATTTTAAAGATTTGCTGCAAATATATACTGACGTTTAAAAGTTAAGCATAACCTCTATCCTTGTGAATATTTCATGAACCACAAGTCAGACTAAAAAGAAGCTTGGTATGCTTGTGTAAAACGGGTAATGCAAGTACAATAGAAAAAAAGTTTTTGGTAAAAATTATGCTCTAAAAAAAACTTTAATTTGAGATCATAGCATAGGTGTCAGAAATGATTGTTCAAAAATCATGCATTTAAAAACCTGTTAATATGTGATTTTTGTATTGCACTGCAGAAACTCCACAACATAAAGCCGCCGATATTCTATGAAACAAGACTATAGCGGCAGGAAGCAACTTCACCATGAGTACGCCTCCTCCATTGCTCTGCGCATGTGCATGATCTTCGCAAAAATTCCTATCAGTGGTTCCATCAAAAAATAGTTATTGACTGGAAAACTAACATTTGGCGAGAAGGAGAGAAAGGAAGCTTTAAAGTAGGAGCAACTGTACCCCTTTCAAGCAAGGAATGGTTTAATCAAGTATGGAAAATGAAAAAAGGGAATGGACGGAGATATTTATGAACTGTAAATTATGGTAGCAGTAGACCATTTTAGAGAAGTATAGGTAGATTTTAGTATTTTAGAGGAGGTATTTTAGAACAGGTATATTTTAGGAGGTATGTTTTAGAGGATGTATTTTAGAGGAAATATTTTAGAGGTATTTTAGAAGGTATTTTAGAGAAGTAAAGTATACTATTTTAGAGAAAAGAAAATGGATGGAGGTATTTATGGACTGTGAATTATGGTAGTAGTAGCCTGTTTTAGAGAAGTATAGGTAGATTTTAGTATTTTACAGTATGGTATGCTGTTTTAGAGGAAGTAGTTATAGACTGTTTACGCTTAACTACTGACAAATTAAGTCCACATGCAAGCGCAGAAACGCGACAGGAGAAGCTCCTTCCACTCCCGCTATCTAACAGCTAGATGCTAGTAAATCTAGCTAATTTATAGTATATTTCGGCATTACTAGTATCTAAGCAGCGACATGCTTGCATTTACAAAGTCCACGCACATACGCAGAAAACGGAGGAGTACTCATGGTGCAGATGCTTCCTGCCGCTATAGGCTTCTTTCTATGAGGCATACAAGAAGATCCGGACATTCTAGTGTCGACAGGACAGCTAGTCATAAATTGGCTAAGTGAAGTTTGCAGTCCTGCAAATTTCTGAGAATGATGCCTCTCACCACTGTCCACTGCTATAGAGGCTGGTCTGATGTTGGACCCAAGCTGTGCAGCTTAATGAGAGGAATACAATTGTAGTCATTAGAAACAAGTCACACCTTTATATCAGTGCTGATGGTAGTTGATTAAGAGTCTGGAGATGTAGTCATTGAGCTGATCTTGCCAACATTTATAAGCACCCGCAGCTCGCCTATGTGGGCTAATGGTGTGTGATGCCATTAGCAGTAACAGCCAGACACCTTTGGTTTACATTAGGGTTACCCCACGGCATGCCAATATTACAATATGGTACTGCAGCCCATTTTTCTACTGACCTTCAAGGTCTACCAGCAGCTATTTTCCAATAAGATAATGCATGGTCACACTGTCTCTACCAAGTACCAGCCGTACTACTTCCTTGGCCATCATATTCCCCAGATCTTTCTTATTAAGCATTTGCAGAACATGATTGGCAGGCGAGTTAATGCAACTGTGCAAAAATCTTAGAAAGAAGATAAATTATGGGGTTTTGCCAAATACCACATGGCCATTAATTGATCAGGACATAATTCAAAGCCTCATATAAACTAAATGACCTGTCATATTGTTGCATGCAGTCTCTTACATGGTGGCCATATCACCTGCAGTGATGAAATGGGTGGTATGGTGGCAACATACCACCTACTGACTCCCTCTACAAGTAATCCTTAATTTTTTCAATGCATTATTGTCATTGCATTTCCAATATTTCATCATGGTACTGTATTTTTTGTTAGGCAGTGCAATTATGTAATACTTGATAAGTGATCCAAAACCAACAGACAACTTAGTCTGATACTTGAATCAATACATTTGCAAACAACCAAATTTACTGAAGTCAAGTTATCCCCCTACCCCCCAGAAAATGCAAAATCATTATTTTTGTTTAGAGTTTTACAGGCTACGCAAAAGACCATTTGGCTACATAAAAGGCTATTCAATTCACCCAACACAAAACTGATTTCATTAACGTGAGCTTACAATCAAAACGTTTAGAAATTGAATCCGACAATGGGTGTAAGACAGCTTGCATGTTTGAGTTTTATGGCACAAGGATAGAAAGGGTCATGTTGTGCCAGGACAGTTTTCCAAGGAATTTGAACCTCTTAAGGCTTAGAGACCCAATCCCAAGACTACAGTGAGCCGTTAGTAAGTGTCTTGCTTTTGGCACAGCTAGCAGTCAAACCCAGGATAATCATGAGGCAAAATAGCATTTAATCAGCTATCACAAAGCAGCAAATTTTAATCACTGAATGGGAATATGTGTCTGCTTGGAAAAGTTTATATTTTTTGAAGAGCTAGAAATTTCTAGATTTACATTTCACAATTCAGCATATGTGGAGGAAAAATTTTAAAAGTTTCATTTCCTTGCTGTCATATCTACACATATAATTATAAAAAATTTTAGAATCAGAAATATATATATATATTGACGTAAAGAATAATTCTCTACACTAAAATTCAAATATACCATGTAAATAAAACTACAGTATGGTTATTTAGTCGTCTAGTGGGAGAACTAGCAAAAGCAATGTAATGAAATTTAGTGTGCATACTTTTCACATAATTTGAAAAAGATTTCAATAATAAAAAAATAATTCCAAAATTTACAGATAGGAAGAAAATTGTCACTGTCAACAAGTAATGAGGAGGAGAGGGGGGGGGGACAGGCGAAATTTGCATATTGTGTAAATCCTGGAACATTTGTGATAAAAGGAGAGTTTGAGAAAGTTCATTTCAATCGCTAAACAAGTATGATTCTTCCACTTTACCTGAATTAGCTTGCACAGTTCTTTTAGCAAAACTCAGTGAATGTGTATTACAGTGAATGATTCGTAACTTCTAGAAGACCAGTAGCCTCACAGTTTGAATAGGAAGAGGACCTAAGACTTCAGTGAGTGTACGAAGTTGCAACAAAAGTGCTCATTCAAAGATCAAGTGCGAGAAGCAGGTTCATGCAGTGAACCTTCAAATTCCAGAAAGTTAAATCTGCCACATACTGTTGTGTGAAGAATTTTATGGAAAGCACTAAACTGTTACTTGTGTAAACTGAACTACAACCAAAATATTGCACAAAGATGATACTGTAGTCTGAAATGATTTTGCATTGACATTCCTGGTATGAATGAAGATTAACACAGACTGGCTTTAGAACATTATCTCTAATTGATGTAATGAAGCACATGCTCATGTTTGAAGAACAATAAATACCTAAAACTGTTGTATCTAGGTCAGGGGTTGAAATTAACTTTTTAAATCAGGTGCACCCAAGTTCTGTGACTTTGGTGCACTAGATACTAGTTAGGTGTGCAAATAACTAACAGAACAGAAAGTGAACCTCAACAATAAAACAGATAAAATGTAAATATAGCAATTATGTTTAAGTATGTAAGCTAAAAAAAAATGCAAACTTTTGAAAATAATTGAACACTCATTTGTAATGAACGAAAAAAAAGCAAATGCATATATATTGAGAAAATTAGTCCATAGGTCACCGTTCTTGAAAAATATACATAAGTACCCATTCGTTTTGCCAATGCGTAACATCTTCCATTTCGAAATGTGTTAACATGTGGCCCTTTGTTACACACTATACTTCTTTCACTTTGCCATTTCCCATGTTATATGGGGTCGGCGTTATGGTCTTTTAATGTTCTCTTCCACAATCTTCTATCTAATGCGTCTTCTCTACTCTATCCATACTCTTCCAGATCTTCCGTCACTTTATCCTTCCATCTCAACCGTGGTCTTCCCTCTTCCTATTACCCATTACCACCAGCTTATCCATTACCTTTCCAACATATTCCTCATTTCTACGCTCCATATGCCCAAGCCATCTTAACCTATGTTCTTGTATTTTTCTTCCTATGGGTCCCACCTTGATCGTACCTCTAATTAGGTTATTCCTTATTTTATCCCTCCTTGTAACAGTATTCATCCACCTCAACATTCTCGTCTCAGCCACTTCCATCTTCCTTTCATACGCTCTTGTAATTGGCCAAGTCTCTGCCCTGTATAACGTTGCAAGTCTCACCACAGTTTTGTACAATTTTCCTTTCATCCTACTACTTACTTTCCTATCACAGAGCACTCCACTCATCTTTCTTCAATTTAACCACCTACACTGGATTCTGTGTTGTATCTCTGTGGTCAAATCCCCATCTCTACCTATAAACAATTCAAGGTATTTAACTTTTGAGCTGATGGTAACCTTTCATCCTGAAAACCAATATCACTTCCGCTTTCTCCATTTAGTGCCACCTATTCTTTATTCTGGTTCTCCTCAAACCTCTTTCCTCCAACACTTCCCTCCATTCCTCGGATTTGTCATACACTTGAAAAATACTGCAAGACATAGCTTTGTTTTTGCAGAAGAGCTAGTTTCTTCACATTTTCCATGGCTGTTGAAAAGTATATGTTTTTTTAGGCAGACCATCTTCTACAACAATATTGGTACACAAAGTAACTTCACTCTTGAAACAAATCGCCACTGGCAATTCTGAACTGTTCACGTCAATGTCTCGAAAATTTGCTTCAATGTTTGGAGTGTCCTTTGACTGTAAAAAACTATGTGAGGCCCCCACAACATCTATGTTCGATATTTCATCGGCCACTGATGAAGTTATACATTTCTTCTCATTATTTATAGTACCACAGAAATATCTGTTGATACTTTCAGATTTCAGTATGGGATGTTTCCACTTGGATATCGTTTATTCTATGACAAGTTTTATTGGATCTATTCTAAAACTTCCATGATAAATCAGCACTGCCTTGTAAATATGTTTAAAGGAAGTGACCACACATGTTTATAGCAGATAGGCAGGGTAAAACAGAGGGGGATTCTATTTTTAGATGTAGAGAAAGGGATGATTGAGGTTGAAGTTCATTGTTGGCTCCATAACAAGCGCCCTTGTATATAGGTGAAATTAAAGATCCTTCTCTTATCTGAGTGTTAGTCGCTAGAAAAGAAAAATTCTTAACGATACTTTTTTTTAATAATAAGGTTAACATAGTTTAAATAGGTGATGTGCACGGATAAATTTTCATCTGCACAGTACACCTGTGCACCCACTAATTTCAAACCCTGATCTAGGTTACAGAAAATCACAGTTCACTTGAGCAAATTCTGTTACATTCTCTAAAAGTTACGGTATGGATATGTTCAATGGCTAAGTTTCTGGTCGGTCCTTTTCTTTTTTCCAAAGGAAATTCTCGGACAAGTATTCCATGTCTAGAGTAGGTTGTATTTGTGTATTTTCCCAAATCTTCTACATTGTGTTAGTCATTAGACATTTATCTGTGTATTGACAACGCTGATTGAATACTATAGGGAATAAATAAATTATTACTATATATGGCAGTGGTTCTATCATGATGGCAGTTGTTTTTCCCTAGATGGAATTCATTCTGTCGATTGTTTTACCCAGAACCATGAAGATGAATATATACATAAATATTTTGGACAATTCCACTCTTCCTACATTATAATATTATTACAGGACAGTTGTCTTTTGTAGCATGACAGAACTCTCTGCTATACAGCATGGTATATGGAAGAGTGGTTTGTTGAGAATAAGGCTGAAAGTATTGGATTAGTATGCTCCGAATCTGGATCTAATTATCTATTCTTTCAATTGAATACCTTTGAAGCAAACAAGTAATAACTACGATGTCACACCCAAAATAACTTTTTCAAAACCATCTTTGACAGTTACTTTGCATGAATAATGGGAGGACATTGCAGTCAAAACTTAACGAAATTTGGTAGAATGTATGTTGAGATGAGTTACTGGTATAAAGTTGAGGTTCTCATACTAGTTATTATAACACAAAATAAAGCTATTTTGTCAAGGAGAATAAAGGGTTTGATTATTTCTAATGTAGTGTATGCATGTGTGTATATATAGTGAAACTCCTATTAACGGATGCCTTTAATATATGGTCACCCCGTTTTTATGGTCAGCTAAAACTTCCCCTGCAAAAACTGATTTACAGTAATATATTTCAAACCCCCGCTAAGCGGTCACCCTCAGATACAGACACTGTTTCATGACTAATTCCATTCGATTAAAACCCCTGTACGGTTGAAAGGGTCAAAATAACGATTTTCTTAGATCTCTCCAGGGACCAATTTAATTTTTTTTCGCAGAAATATTTTATTTTTTATACTGTTTAAAATTATATATCACAAGATAGGGGTGCCTTCGAAAATTTAAAGTTAGGAGCCTAGGGGTTGGGAAGTTGAATAAAAAAATTCTTTGATATTAATTTTGGGCTTCCCACTGGAAATAATTTTTTTTTTTTTTTTTTTTTAATTTCTACTCAATTCCTATCAAGAGATATACAGGATGTTACCTTTTCAACTAAATACACAGTGTATGTGTATATACATATACAAGTCTAATGTAACAGTAGAGAATTCACACAGTTTACATTAATTTACCTTAAAGTAATATTATACATTTGTATTTCAAATAAGAGTACTTAAATCCTAACCAGAATAATATACGTATACAGGGTCATTATAATTAAAGTTCCACATTAAAATAGCAGTAAAAGAGAAACTACTGGACAAAATGCCATCGAACTTGGTAATAGTTTACAAGAGGTCATGGGATTTTATTTTCCGGGGAAAAAAAATCACCAGCAGGAATGGCCCTGTATGCAATATTGTTAAACGAAATAAGACATGAAGACATCGGTTTAAAACGTTTTTAATCGTTTCTAAAATGATTAAAAGCTTCTGACTATGGGGTAACCTCAAAGCCATTGTTTATGGTGATAACATAAACAATTTGGCGGAATTGAAAGATGCGATACACCGACATGTCCGCAACATTCCTCCTGATATGCTAAGAGCTGCTGTTGAGAACGCAGTAATGCGATTTAACTTGCTTTCAGAAAATGGTGGACGCCACATTCAACATGCTTTGTAACACGTTTTAGAAACGATTAAAAACGTTTTAAAACGATGTCTTCATGTCTTATTTCGTTTAACAATATTGCATACAGTGCCATTTCCGCTGGTGGTGATTTTCTTTCTTTCTTTTTTTTTTTTTTTTTTTGCGGAAAATAAAATCCCATGACCTCCTGTAAGCTGTTACCAAGTTTGATAACATTTGGTCTGGTAGTTTTCATTTTATGGCCATTTGAAAGTGGAACTTTAATTATCCTGTATATATATATATATTGCTATATAACTTTAACTCATACCTGGCAACAACGTTCAAACATATGTGCAAGAGGTAAAAATGATATCATAATGTCATCTTTGTTAGGAGCAGTGTCACCCTGAAAAAACAAAAGCATGCATCAATATTTAAACAACACATAACGAAACACATTGACAGAAAGGAAATCAAATATAAAATAAATTTATATGTGTATACACACACAATAAACTGTATTCTAGAGTTGTATATAACTATTATTATTATTAAATACTATTGCATATAAGGTGTCTGCAATTAAAGTTTACATATATTTTCAAGGGTGTGTGTGCATGTGTTACCATGAACAGCTAATTGTAAAGTAGTAAAATTTTAAACACGCATTTCAGACGATGGGGGGACAGGAAATTCAGTGTTTCACCACAATTTTAGGGATGGTTTATGCTGTATGGTATACAATTTGAAGGCGAAATTAAAATAAATTACATTCCCCTGTTTTACTTGATGTCCCCAATTCTCCACAACCCAATGGCAGTGAACAACAAAGTTTTAACAGTGACACATAGTTTTGTGTTTTATAACACAAGGACGGTAAAGGTCATGCTGAGTCTGGACCTACAGTTTGCCCAAGAATCCTAACATATTCAAACCTAGGGAGACAACCCCTGGACTACAGTGAGCAGTTAATCGGTGAGAGTTATTTTTTGGTGCCATTAGGAGTCAAACCTAGGTTAATAGCATACTAAGCAAACAAGTTATCACCGAAGGGCCCAGGTCACTTGAGTTACATACATGAGGTATGTGTAATGCTAGCTTTTGACAGAGAACCTGTCTAAGTGTAAAATCACAAGCATGTAAACCTGGTGATCATGGAGGTTACTTGAAATGAAAATTTTGCCTTATCATTCTTTCTCCCATGGAAGAGCCTATAGTGACTGAGTTACAAGTCTAGCTATATGCAATGGAGCCAGGGATGGACTGTACATTAGGCAAACTTATATGGTCGCCTAGGGCAGTGGTTCTCAATGGGAGCCATATGGACCCCAATGTGGGCATGGCAAAGTTTTGGGGTTGCCACAAGTTGAAATCCTGAAATTGTGAGGCCATAGGATCAGTTAAAGAGGTCACAATCAGTTGACTACAAAATAAAATTAGTAATATAAAAAAGTAATGTCAAGTCGATATTAAATTTAATAATTGGCTATTGATATGGAGAAAGTAAAAACTGCCTCAAGGACATTTCCCATCTGGGAAAACTTTTTACGACTAGAGACACCACCACCAACACACCGAATCTCTCATCAACCTAAACAAGTTTCTAACCTGTGCAATGGCAACACTGATTGCTAGTGAACAGAAATCATGTGTGCTGAAAAATAAAAGCGACATACTTCAAAATTAGGTTTGTTTACGACAATTTCTGATAAAATGACAATTTAAAATTTATTGATACCACACAAAAAGTTCAATGTCTATCAAAAGGAGAATTGTCACGCTGTTTTATTACACTTTAGGATAATGTGTTACTTAAGATATTAATACTGCTAGGGGTCCTTTAATTGCCAAATATGAATTAACTAGAAACCTCAGGGCAAGATTTTTGTGGAAGTTTTTTGTGAGAATTTATTATACAATGATTTCTACACTTGCCGTATATATTATAGCGCCAATGGAAAAACAGGAGAAAAGACCTTTCCTCGTCCCTTGGTGGGACCAGGGTCCCTCTGTTTAGCCAGATTACATGGAACCGTTAGGCGAGCGAGGAGCGAAAACAGCGATCTCTTTCTCTGTGTAAGGATGCTTAAAATTATTACCTTTCACAGGGATAACACAGTACAAATATGGTCAAGACAGAAAGCCTCCGGAGACAAGATTTTGTATGAGTTTTAGGTGGGGAATTTATTATGCAATTTCTGCACTTACGGTATATTATAACTCAAACTAGAACTTTTTCTTTTGAAAGCATCTCTTTTCTCCAAAAAGAAAAAAGCTCTAGTTTAACTAATATGTGGGTGGCAGAAAATATATTAATAGTAATTATCCATTTCTCAATGATAAACAGCTTGAGGACAGGTAATTACTTCTAGATATGACTTATTTTATTTTATCAGATATGTTGAAAAAATTAGTTGTTTTAATAAACAGCTGCATGAAAAAATGCAATCTCATATACAGCAAAGCTGCCAGTACTGTTTGCCTTTGAAAACTCACTCTGCTGGAGCAATACTCAAGTGTAAATTAATGCAATTTCCTTCATTTATTACTCTTGACATAAAATTACAAGATCTTTTTCTATATATGCCAGGCATTTGAAGAATTTGTAGAGCAATCTGCAATTTGGTTAGCGACATGCTTATAGTTGGCTAGACTGGGTGATGAATCATTTGAGATAAACACAGCTAATGTGATATTACAAGAATGTATCATTAAATTACAGTTTTGGTAAAACAACCCAAGTTGTACTCAAGATGAACAACATTTCTGTATAAACATTTGTGCACCCACAGCTTTGGGAAGGTAAAAAAAAAAAAAATAGAACAATTTTCCATTTCATATGTTGAATGAATTCAGTAGTTCATCCATGTCAAAAGCTTGTTACCATGTACTGATATTGTCAGGGAGGTAATCTTGATTATCTCTAACAAAACTACTTCAAATATAAAACTTGTTCTTATTAACAAGGATTTTACTAAATTAAGGGACAATATTATGTGTTGTTATACAATAATTTTGCCACTGTGTATTGAGTACAGCTCAAATTACCAGAAAAACATTGATTTTGCGGAAAAGAGACGCTTTCCCCATCCTGGATTCGAACCAGGGTCCCTCCGTTTAGCCCGGAGTGTCTTGGACCACTAGGCAGTGGAGGACAGGAAATAGCAGCTCTCTTTCTCCGTTATGTAATGTTAAGGTATTTTTGCCCTCACTCAAATCTCTTTCTTGTGTTGACCATGTTTGGCAATTGTGGTATTCATAAATGGTAAAAATACCTTAACATCTTACATCTGAGGAAAAGCCTCTGGCGATCTGCTCCAGCTATGGAAGGACCGTGGTTAGGAATTCAGCATCTCTTGAAATAGTTCTGATCTGTAATGTATGTGAATTAACAAAGTAACCAATATATCATCAAAACTTATAGTATAATAAATTCCCCCACAAAAACTCACAAAAATCTCGCCCCGGAGGCTTTCTTGTGTTGACCATATTTGGCAATTGTGTTATCCCTGCGGAGGGTAATAATACCTTAACAATGTAATATTTGATTAAGTATTTTTAATATTTCCTGTATAATATATAAAGTATTGTTGATAAAGCACATTGATTTGAGATACATTTATTATAATTAAAAAAATATATGAGGAGACCACAGTCATGAATGAAGCTCAAAAGGGTTGGTTGGTTGGTTGTATTTTATGGCGCAAGGACAATGAGGGTCATTTTGCACCACGCTCAAAAGGAGACCCTGACCACAAAAGGGTTGAGAAACATTGGCCTAGGGCACAAAGATTATAAGAACATATTCAAATAAAATACATTTTTTAGTAGTTAAATGGGCGAGGGAGAGCACTACCATTTTTTAGCATAAATTTTAAGTCTAACCCGGGGCACATGTGAATACTACCTATATATGAAACACTTGTGCAAGAGTACCATCTTAAACAAAAATCGTTGACTGCACACAACCACATCATGCAAAATGAGAATTAAGAGTAATTAGATATCGGTGAGTGATAACATTTTTCATTTACAGCATAAGTGAATGATGTGACTTAATTACAAATCAAGGGCAAATTCTGAGAGAAAAGTGGTCACAAAATCATATTGAACGGTAACTTATGGTGACAATAATAAGACTTGGAGGAAGGGGGTGGGAGCAGGACCATCTTTTACCCAAATCCTCCAGATTTGTATATTCACATAGCCATGCAAATGAAAACATGTTATCTGCTCAAAACAAATATCACATTAATAGCAATCCAAGCGAAAATGTGAGCCTTGTACCTAGACCACAAAAAAGGCTGTTACAGAAGTGGGTAAATTTTATATGGATAATAACACAGAACATTCCTCAATACTTTAATAATTACTGAATGTGGGAAGATGATGTTTTACCATACCATGAATACTAGCAGCTTCCCAAAGCATTTTGAATTGCATCTACTTAATTGCGAACGCAATAATTCCAACTTTTTACTCAAAGAAAAATTTCCTCCATTTACTATTTACCAATTCAAGAGGCTTACTCTTTTTTCAACTTCATATGTAGTTTTTTACAGCCTCTTTTGTGTTACAAAGTTACAAATCCTTCTCTGAACTTGCATTTTCTGAGATGACCACAGGCTAAAAGCATGCTATTGTTCTAATAATAAAGGTCAAGCTATATTTAATTGCATTGATTAATGCATGTTACAAAACATTGATGAAAAAGTTGAAAAAAAAATAACATTACAACTTAATACATAGTAGCTATTTTTTCACTGTTGGAAATCCAGCCCAGGTTAATGACATGTTAGGCAAACAAGTCACCACTGCAGAGCCCAAAGAATACAAAAATAAATGTTTACAATTCATGCTTACTATTTGAGTCATTACAGCACACACATTAGCAATAATGTTTCCATGGGTGAGCATCACTCCTTTGGGATTTCCAGTAGTCCCGCTTGTATAACAAACTGTGGCCAAAGTTTGGGGTGTTGGAGGCTAGAACATTAAACCCATTAATAATGCAATTTAATACATTTCAAATATTAAAAATTAAATTAATCCGTTAACTTTCAATTAATTCTAATTTATTCACCTGAATTAAATTAGAATTATAAAAACTAGGTGAAACTAAAATTTTACCTATCTGCATGACTACACAGGGTGATTCAGAATGTTACCACAATTATCTTTTTAACTGTTAGTCACAGAAAAAAACCTTCAGAGGGAAAAATGTGTTCAAATTATGTAAGGATTATTACTAATAAATTTGACACCCACAATTACAGCTCATATTAGAGCCGTTTTGCTATAGGAGAAAAATAGATGCCATCCCATCCTGGATTCGAACCAGGGTCCCCTCGTTGAGCCCGCAGTGTCTTGACCTACTAGACGAATGAGGACAAGAACAAATGCAATTTTCTCCGTATATAAGGATGTAAGATATTATTACCCTTCACAGGGATAACACAGTTGCCAAATAATGGTCAACACACAAAGCCACCATGGCAAGTTTTTTGTGGGGGATTTTTTATTACTAATAAATTTGACACCCCCATGTAGAGCTCATACTAGAGCCTTTTTGCTATAGGATAAAAAGAAACGCTGTCCCCATCCTGAAGTCAAACCAGAATCCCTCTATTGAACCCGAAGTGTCTTGACCGCTAGATGAATGAGGACATGGAATGCTCTTTTTCTCTGTATATAAGGATGTAATATATTACCCTTCTCAGGGCTTATATACGGAGAAAGAGAGCGTTGTTTCCTGTCCTCATTCGTCTAGCGGTCCAAGACACTCCGGGCTAAACGGAGGGACCCTGGTTCGAATCCAGGATGGAGAAAGCATCTCTTTTTCTCCTATAGCAAAAAGGCCCTAGTATGAGCTTTAAATGTGGGTGTAAAATTTATTAATAATAAAAAATCCCCAACGAGAAGCTCACAGAAAACTTACCTCCGTGGCTTTGTGTGTTGACCATTATTTGGCAATTGTGCTATCCCTGAGAAGGGTTAATAATAGCTTACATTATGTAAGCATGTTGAATGTGTTATTTTACAAGGTTGTATATCTATGAAAATATGGAATTTAGCTTTTTCCCAATACATAGGTCCTCTATCAAAGAATTGCCTATTAGAAAAATGTTGCCCTACATCGAATTAGTTCAATTGAAAAAAAAAATATTTTTGTATGTGAAATAGTTGCTGAGATAAATATTTAAAATTGCCAAGTATATAGAGACCATTTACAAATTGAAAAAAATTAGATAGCACTTTAAGCTCTAAGTTTCTTTACCATTCAAAATAAATTCACATTTGTGCCATTAATTTTTTCCATAAAGTCCCATAAGGTTGCCATTATTTTGTCAAGACAAAGAAGTTTACACGTGAAGAAATTTAACTTTTAATAACTCCAAAAATATTCTACTCAGAAATACAGGATGGAGATCCAAAATGACCCTTGAGAAATATGAGAAATCTTTTCAAAAAGGTAATTTAAATTTTATTCTTTTTTAATATTCCTTAACCAAAAAAGGATGGTTAAGATCATAATAGATTTCTTTATTATGACCCTAGTTGGGATATGGCCATTTTATTATGTAAATTTAAAAATAACATGTACTCAAGCTTGAATAATTTGAACTTGACTGATTACATATTTTGAATAACTGAAACTCTTCAAAATCCCATTGATTTTCCTATAGGTCTTAAGGTTAAAATTACCTGTTTGAGTTTTTTATAAAAAATTTCAATTTTTTTGAATAACTTGAATTTGGAGTAACCGCATATTTTGTATTTTACAAGTTCGCCTACTGTAGAATATGTGAATGTTTTTAGAATTCTTGCACTATTCGGTTCCTCAGACACTTTGTCCTAATGAGTTACTGATAAGCCATACAGTGGGGGAGGGGGACCAATGTCCCCGACTGTTGTTGAATATGTGTACTCATACTTTCCCGAATTCTCCACCTCCTCCCCCGTTAAGTCATGTGCAAGATGCTAAAGGGAAGCATCACAAATCATCTAGTCTTGTCTGTTTTGTAGGAAAATGGAGTATTCAATATAAAGTTGTTGAAACTCAAACTGGTGTTAAAGATCTTGTTTTTTATTCTGCAGGTAAACTTGACGATTTTGTATATTACGTAGGGACAAACAAAAAGCAGCAAATGAAAATTGTGACTTTTTTAAATGAGAGAATTGAAATTTTGTTTCATTGTTTGTTTTTCATATATGGCTTCTCTAAATGAAGTACCATGCTTGGTGCTGGACCAAAAGTATATAACATTCCTTCTTTCCTCTCCCAAGGCATGCGTCAACAGCAAACGAGATTTTCTCGCTTGTCTACCATTTGTATTTATGTTTAAATACGTACGTATGCACAAAAAGTTAAATGAACACGCACCAAGAAAAATAGATGTTTAGAAGAAAAAAAAAACTAAAAAATAGTATTAAAAAAATGATTTTAGATGAAATCTCCGAAAATTGGAAGAAACTGCTTTCCGACTGGAAGATCGATAAAAAATCGGAATTCTTCCGGGTAAATCAGAAGGATTGGCACCCATGTATTTATGGATTTGTGACAAGAAATTATTTCATCTGAGTTCACTTTCAATTAGTTAGTGAAATCAAGGTTTAAAACTCCATGTAAACAATAAAAAACTTTTATTATCAATTATTATGTTAATCAATTATAATCTTTTTATATTGTATATTTTTAAATTATAATTGAAAAAATACGATCTCACAGAACAAAGCATGCTTCAAGCATTTAATTTAAAGGCTAAACATGCATACACAAGAATAGAAAAGCAATGCTTGAACATATATATATTGCTATTTATAATAAAAAGTAACTACTTTAAAAAGATTTTATATATATACTTACAACTGGTTCATGAGGAAATTTCTTACCAATTTCCTACAAGCAAACATTTTTTAGTAATTGATATTAAAAGTAAACTAAATAAAAAAGAAAAATTTGACTGACTCAAAACTTAAATAAAAAAAGAAACTTAATCCATTAGAAATTACAACCGATTGCAAATTAACCAAGATCGTTATTAGTTACCAGGAGTAATAGCATTAAAAAAACCACAGTTAATTCTTTTGGTTTTTTTTCAATAACATAAATGAAAGCTTATTACATCCATACAAAAAGTTTTACTACTAAGCAGTAAAAAATAAATATATACATAAAAGGTTAAAGACAGGAAAGTTTTACTCATTATAGCCAAAAAGATGATGTGGTAATATTAGATGATAAATTGTTTTTTATATATGAGATATTATTACCATTCACAGCAATTGTACTAACCTTGTGAAGGGTAATATCTCATATATAAAAAATGATTTATCATCTTATGCATACAGGGTGTTCGTAAACTGTTTTGACAAAATAAGAGGGGTGATGGTACCCATCAAAACAAGCAATATTTATCTTAGAACCTAGGGTTGCAAACCACTCACACCAGTTCTAAAATCGTCCAGCATGCTCAAATATCTACAAACTCGGTTAAGCTGATCAAGTGCATAAATGATTCAGAAATTGCATTTTGCTCTTCTCATGCACTACTTATAAAAATTTGTGCATGCTGGGCGGTTTTAGAACTGACTCTGTGAGTGGTTTATACCTTACCTTAGGTTCTTAGGCATTACCTTAGGTTCTATAGAAAATATTGTTCATCTCTTGATGGGTACTATCACCTCCCTTATTTTGTCAAAACAGTTTATGAACACCCTGTATATATATGGAGTGTCTTACACATTTCTGACCATTCATCATATATTATGACTAAATCAAAACTAATATTTAATTAAAATAAATTGGACTGTTGTCAGCACATTGAATCACAGCATTAAATTCTAATAAAATTAAAATCATTGAAAGTAAAATTGTTCAACTGATAAAAATTATTCGAATGGGCTTATATGATTATTATGATAATTATACTTTATTTTACTTATACTCACTTTTCTTTCGTATAATGAATTACAATGTTGAGTGACTACAAGTGGCTATATTAACACATGGGAAATAGACAAAACATAACGAAATAAATCAAAGTAGCTCCAAATGAGTGTGTGTGATCTCTCCCCACCTTCTTAAATACTTATACTTCATAATCATATTAGGTGCAAGTTCAAGTATGTAACAGAAAGCAAGATGAAAAAAATTCTCACCAAAAATATACCAAAATTACAAACCACCACCTTTAAATGAAAACTTTCAAATTTTAAAGATTTTTAAGTACTCAATATGTGTGATAGTATAAAAATATTCAATCCGCCATTGTGATAAGGTCATGATAAAGCAAATTCACAGAAGAGCAATATTTTACCCTAATATAAAATAACTGAGATTACCCTCATAACTAAATTTCATAAATGCTATTTTAGAATGAATTCTGGAATAGTTAGGCTCTCTGATACTATTCAGAATGTAATGCAGATTATTTTGAAAATTTTAAAAAGAACCTAATTTAAGGGAGAAGTTTGTCCCATAAGCAATCTAATTTACAAAAGAAAGAAGATATGAGAATAACTGTGCACAATGCTGCAAGAGTAGTACTGACATGTCATTCTTACCCAGGTAAAAATTTGCATACCATATATCATTTATTGTGTTGCTTGTATACTCTACACCCCAATAATTATTTAGTAACAGTTTAAGTTTAAAAGAAATGGCTTATAAATTAATATTCAAAAACAAATTACACATCAAGCATTTTTAATTTAAGTTTACCTCTATTTCCGTAAATGGTACAATTTGGACACCATGTGCTCGTGCTCTAGTGTTTATTTCTTCAGATATTTCACAAACAACAACAATTATCCTTAACGTAGGTGTCTGCAACACTTCATCTAGTAAAGTCGAAACTTTTTCTTCTGCGTCACAGACAACAGTAGTAATTTCGGCTAAAAAATTTAAAAAAAAAAAAAAAATCAACATGCCATACAACAAATCTTTAACCAAATGCTCAGATATAAACTTAAGACATGGTGAGAAAATAAATAGATTTCTATGTAGGTTTTATGGGTTGTTTTTTTTTCGTTTTACTGGTCATGTAAGATAGGATCGAGGACTTTACATGTTTACATCAGACCAGTGCACAGGAGGTCATAATGAGAGGCTTTAATAAAAACGTAATCTTCAGTAAAAGACTTATTTTGCAGCTAATAAATGTTGTTTAAAGTGGGAAGCAACCCCCAAGCCACCTTGTGCACAACCTTGCTTTATCTGCAACCAAACTTACTGAGAATTGACTTAGCTCAGTGAATTTAAATATGGCGGTAATAACGACAGCTTTAAAATTATCAGGCTATTAATTTATTTATAGCATTGATCGTAAATCAAAAACTGATAGAGCAATGAAACATTATATTTTCAAAATTTTTGAAATAAAGTAAACAATTAAAATTGCATTAAATTTGCCATGCATTTATATTACCTTCATTAATGATGAGTGTGCAAGCATGAGGTCCTAATGTATCATACAAAGGCACAATTACCATGGATTGGGAATAGCATGCTTGTTCAGCAAGCACACACTAAAAAAAAAAAAAGTATTTTCACATTCCTATCACAATCTAAAATCAAATATATGTAAGGAAAACTATCCTACAGTGTGCTGTTTAATTACTTTGAGTTCTATTTAAACGTGAAATAGTTTATATAAGCCTCTTCCTTATTTATGATTTTATGGTGCAAGGACAGAAAATTGGTTGTTGGTTGGTTGTAGTTTTATGGTGCAAGGACAGCAATGGTCATTCTGTGCCAATCAAGGTGAGATCATACATACAGTATAAAGGACAGAAAGGGTCATGTGTCAAGACCTATAGTTTCATGGGTAATCCAAAACTATTAAGATCTTCGAAACCAACCCCTAGGCTACAATGAGCAGTTAGTTGGTAAGCACTCCCTCCCCCCCCCACTGTTGAAGTCAAACCTGGAATAACAGCACCCTGTGGGAATGTATTACCATTGTATCACCATAGGCCCAAAGTCCATTTCTTCCAAATGCCAAGGATCAAAACACTAAACACAAATAAATAGTACTTTTAGATAGGAAAAAAAAACTTTTTTAAAACCTGTATTCTCTAGATGCTCCAATTTACTAATAATTAATTTCGACCACAAACTCACTCTAACTCTTTAATACACCCTAAGAAACAATTACTACTTTCAGTAAATAAAATTGTGTTTTTAAAATTTAATTTTTCCAAGGCATCCAACCTCTGTTGTTTACAAGGAAGGCCTTTTGATCAACAGACGCCGATTTTAACAAAAAAAATAGTCAAAAGTATGCACACTAATAAATAACACCATCACGTAAAAATTAGTAGCCGAATTCCTATGTGGACTCTGAGGGAAAAAAAAGGCTTTTCTTATCACATGCCTGGCCATGCAACATCTTTACAAATACCACTTGAAGGAAATCTGAAGGGCTATTATTTATCACTGTTTGGACATGAGTATAAAAAATAAGTAATACATCAGCAAAAAAGGGTAGGCAATATGAAAGGCGAAATAAGGTTTTTTATTAATAGAATGACACGAATATTTATTGATAAAATGGATGGCTTTGTTTATTACTGTCACAAAATTTTTTTAAAGTTTTGTTGTCTCTTGAAGAAAGGTTTATTTTCATGTCATGCTTCACATCCAACTTAATCCGATGCTTAGTTTTTATTAAGACATACACAGAAAAGTCAGTTTTGCAAAGCTGACCACATTTCAGTCACAAACTTTTTTATAAAAGGATAGCACCGAGCAATTTAATATCAGATTAATAAATTTTTTATACCCATCTGATGGAAAACAAGGATTTGGGGTGGAACACGCAAATGGACTTTTGATCTATATTTGGCTTCTTAATTTTGCATGTTGTTCATTAGAAAAGTACTGCTTCATAGAATTATTGAAAACCTCAAGGAAGACAACTGCGAGAGACCTCAATTGAGAAACACTGGTCTAGGGAATCAAACCCCATACCACAGCCAGAACAAAATGGTGCATATTCTATGGCACCATCGAAATTGAACCTGGGTTAATGTAGGGCTCCCATAATATTTTTTACAAAAACCAGAACATTTCCAAATGTTTACTTTAATCTGTGATATTTTGTGAAAAAAGAGACGTTAAAAATGAACAAAACCAAATATATATATATATGATTTCAATATACTCAATTAAAAAATTGTACCTTTAAAATACTCAATAATCAAATTTATATTTTAGATTCATCCAAATATTTATCAGGTTTATACAGTAGAGTCTCCATATAACGAACTTCCATTTAACAAAGTTTTCTATTTAATGAAATTTTCGGCGGAACCTTGACTTTGAATGGCACTAACATGTAAATTTGTCTCCATATTACGAAAAACAATTTCTATATAACGAAGTTCTTTTTATAAAGAATTTGATTTTTTTTTTAATTTACCTTTTACAATTTTTCAGCGGGATGGTTAGGTAAGGGGTATAGTTGAGGATTTTAAGCAAAAAGACGGAGGTGAGGTAGCCTTCTGTATAGTAGACATAGGGTCAGTTGTGATAAATAATTCTATTGTTCTAAACTGGGAACTTCGAAGCAGCGGGGATGTATCACTCTGCAGGTGTGGCTAAGCCACGAAATTTGCTTCTCGCATATACGTGTTGCATTGTTGAAGAAAATGTTATAGATGACGTGTTCCGATATTTACAAAAGTGTGAGAATTTCTATGAACAAAACGTTTTTTATAAGAAACCTGTACAAAGCAAAATTAGTGATTATTTCTCTGTTTCAAATATGTTGTATGAGGATCATACAGATATAAAGTAATCCTCAGTCTTTACTTTTGTTATTAATTTGTACGTACTTGTATACAAAAAATATTTAAATTCGTTGAAAAAGAAGAGTCTACTGAACTTAGTTTTTACTGTCCAAATTTAGCTTTTTTCATTTTATCGAAATTAAGTTTCATCATTTATGTTAATTTCTATTTAACGAATTTTCCTTATAACGAAGTTTTTCAGAGGAACGATGGCACTTCGTTAAATAGAGACTCGACTGTATATGCACAGTGTTAGTGAGAAATAAATTTTGCACTTCAGAGCTCTGGAGTGCATTCTACTGTTCCAAATGAGACACGATTTGTACTACAGAAAACTGAAATGATGCACTAGACATTAAATAAAAAATTTCAGCATAAAAATCGGTTGATAGGCGGCCCTGGAGCATGAATGGCATTTATTTGCATAAACTGAACAAGTGAAACACCATTCACGTTACGGCGCATGCTTATGGGCATTATTCGTTGGATAAGAAAAAGGTGGATGGTGCACGAACATTCGTGACTTATCTGCACATCATTCCTACGTTGCAAGAAAAGCTACACTGGTAAAGTTGTTCTATCAGAACCAACAAAACTCTGTTACAGCTGTTAAAGAATTCCACTGTATAAAGCAGATACAAAGAGGTCCAATGTCTGTGTGCTCTACGCAAGATGATACAGAAATTTGAAGGAACTGAACAACTTGGCATTCTTCTGGGTAAAGGACGAAGGAGAGTCCAGTTTGTTTGCATGGAAGGTGTGGCTACAGTGGTTAATCACCACATGGTAGTGTGAGTGTGCCAGTTATTTTTTGTGCTGTGGATATGCCATATTCCACTGTATGAACAATCATGTGTCTGTTTTTGCATTTGGATGGTTAGTTGTACTTTTAAGATGCAAGGACAGCAAAGGTTATTCCGTGCCAAACAAGGTGTTTTTGCATTTTTTCCCTACAAAATCGAGCATGTGCACCAATTGCATGAAGGGGACCAGGAGATTCGTAAAACCTTCATACTTCAGTTCCTTGCTTATATGGTAGTTGACGACACTTGGCCATGGAACATTCTATGGACTTATGAAGCCCACTTTTGCCTCAATGGCCAGGTTAACACCCACAAATGTTGAGTTTGGCCAGCGGAAAACCCTCACTCTCCAGAAACAACCCTTGCATCTTGAAAAAGTAACAGTATGGTGTGGTTTTATGGCCACTTTTATCATTGGTCAGTATCTTTTTTTAAGAGATAACAGCAAATGCAATCCGAACCTGTTCTATCAGTGAACAATGGTACCATGATATGTTGAGGGATTTTGTAATCTCACAACTTCAACAGTGTGAAAGCCCTTAGGGCATTATTTTCATGCAGGATAGCACACCTCCCCATATTGCTCATTTTGTACAGCAATTGCTAAGACAGCATTTCACAGATGCACAGGTGATCTATCATAATTTTCCTACAGCATGGCTTCCTCACTCGCCGGATATCAACCTGTGCGAATTTGGATTATGGGGTTTCTTGAAGAACATAATCTACTGGCATTAGTGCCAGATCTGAAGGACAGCATTCAGCATCATGTTCTGGATATTCCGGCAGACTCGCTACATTCAGCCGTGAAAATATAGTTTTGTAATTAGAGCACATTGTTCAAAAAGAAGGGAGGGATGTATTGAGCAGTTTTACTGATACATATTGAACATTTACAAGTGTAGGCATATTCAATATTTGTGTGTGCTGCAGCGCACCTATGGACAGATTTTTGTACTAAAGTTTTTTATTATAAAAATGTCAAGCGCATCATTTGAATTATCTGTAGTAAAAATTTTGCCCCATTTGGAGCAGTAGAATACACTACAGAGCTCTTTGAAGTGGGAAACTTATTTCTTGCTAACCTTGTACACATTTGGACATAAAATTCAGCACAAGAAATTTTATAATGGATCTTAATGATTAAAATGTTCACTATTTCAAGTCTTTTTTTTTTGTCTGTCCACATTGCATTTACTAATGCAGAAACACGTTCAGTAGCTAAAGTGAACCCTGGCAGACACTAGAAAGATTTTTCACAATATTTTCCTTGCATACAGCACAAAGTCCTTGTATTATATGCAATATCTTGCTGTATGCACCTTTTTGCAGATTTCAGTGGACAAAGGCCAGTGTGAAATTCATGTGAATTGTCCCTGTCATTCAAATACCTTACCTGGCTTTGGCATCTATGAATTTAAATTGTGTGATGTAAAAAAAAAATAGCAACGTAAGTATGTCTTTTCTGTAATAAACATTTTGAAGGTATGATGGCTGTAATAAGGTACCATTGATGCTTAACTTTTCATGCCGGAATCTAAATTGCTGCAGGTTCTCTCCGTAACATCGATTATTTCTCCTGCTTGCATGACTTTCCTAGCCCAAAAAAATGGTTCAAATTGTTGTGACAGTGAGCCAGGTAAAGAAAGTTTTCCTTGACCATGATACCCTCAACCTAACTTCCCTTTTCTTGTTTCTGAGATTTACTTAACCTAAAACGAATATAAACAAATTCTTTTCATATGACGCCTTTAATAATTTTGTAACGAAACAAGTAAAGCACAGAGGAGAATTTACATGTGTCCACATAAGATATTCGTTTTGTCAAAGTCTAGCTCCTTTGAAGCACCCCGGTTTTAAAATCTGAACATGTGTTTTGGAATCTATAAATCACTTTTATATTTAAAATGCAAGCATTTTTCAGTAGCACAATATTCCAACTTATAGACTTTTTCTTATATATATATGCAAAATATTTTGTAACTTTTTAAAAATTGGATTTTTGGCAAATTAAATTTGAAAAAAAAAGGGGTGAATTCTGAACCAGGGTTCGCACTACAGCAAGGGATCGTGCGATTCCCACAATTCGTTGCTAATCCAAAAATCCCACTAAAAAAAAACTAGCGCACTTTTCCCGCAATCAAATTCTCATATCTATCTCAGCTCCTTCCCTCTTCCTTTCCTTCTAGGCAGCCAATATAAAAGGACACTCCTGAAGCGTGCATTTCCCCAACCTTGTGGCTTCCGATCTGACCGTTCCTTCCATTCTACCCTGACCCGTTAAAACCTGATAGTATTGAAAAAAAGGAGAAAACCGGAATCAAAGGATTCAGGACGCCGCTAGGAGTTTCGCGGTCCGTCAATGAGGAGAGGCCGGAGCTTGGTGGTTATTTTTTTTAACACTACAGAATTAGAGAAAAACAACGATAAAAATGTAAGAGAAAACCGGAATTAAAGGATATAGGGGACTGCTATGAGTTTTCGTGGTCCATCAATGAAGGGTGCCTCGCCAGAGCTGGGGAGCCCTGCAGTTATTTTTTTTTAATCAAAGCTATAAAATTAGACAAAAAAAATAGGACAACATTAAAAAAAGTACAAAATAAATATCCAAGTAAAAAAACAGAATTAAATGACTTAGGGAGCCACTACGAGTTTCGTGGTCCGTCAATGAGGATGGATCCCTAGCCAGCACTCTGGAGCTCTGTGGTTACTTTTTTAAATCAAAACTATGACATTGGAAAAAAAAGATATTAAAAAAAAGTAGGAGAAAACAAGAATCAAAGTAAAAAAAATGCATGTAAACAAAAGATCACCAAAACAGAAGTGGTTACTGTATTGTAAAAGAGCATCCACAATTTGTAACAGAACCGCAGAAGTACCTATCCCATATAAATCCCAACGTGATTGCTTCATGAAATGCCTTTGTAAACATATGAATATTGTGGATTATTTATGTTTAATCAACTAATTTCGGAAGGTTCAATTAACGGCGGAAAAAAAATTTAAGAGCAAATGATTAAAAAAAGGACATCAGAGGAAACCACTGAGTCCTGCTTTTATTAACATTAACGTTGTTTTCAAACTTTTAAAAAAAAAACTTTCTTTCAGGAGCAAGAAATACCCTCAATGCAACAGCAACATCTAACACATGGCTTCCCTAGACTAAGTCCTGTGCTTCAGATTTCAGAACATTTGTAAATAAATGATTAAAATCTGGGTCCTTATCAAGCCCATATATGAAAAAATTTCTTTGCACATGCATAATTATATTACATTTATGAGATCAATATTTTTCACCACTTAACCCTTTGCACTCAAGGCCTTTTGCTCTCGGGCGAACCAGCAACTCGAGACGTTTCTCGATGTTCTTGGTGAATTTCTTACCTCTAACTTAAAACGATTACACTGACAAATTAATGTATAAAACTTTTATATTTTAACATTTTATCTATCTTTACAGGTCTAAGAAGATAATTTCTTAGACATCAATCTCTGTACTGTTGCTTAGTGTAATTTTACAAAACAAATGCCAAGATGCATGCCTGGTTTTTCGGGACAAGTATCACAATAATACATTGTCTGATGTCGTTTGCCGGGCTTATTTCGTCGAGAACAAACTTTGCAATCCTTCCTAACTCCTGCTAATCCTTTTGCCACGACTGTCAAGTTCGAACTGATCTCAGAAGGTCAACCGTCGAGAGCCAAGCTTGGGTCTCCACAGCCAGACTACAATCTGATATCTCCAGTGAAATGAGTTTCTGTGTCAAACCAAGTGGTGAGCGAAAGTCACCTCTCAAGTTATGGCAACGAATCATGTGGTGAGCGAGAGTCACCTCTCGAGTGCAAGGGGTTAAATTAATACTTTGAGCACATACTTACAAATCTACTTTTCATCAAACAAAACTGACATGAGTTTCCTTTGTGATTTTCAGAAAAGATTAACTGATTTAATGAAAACATATAAGGTAAAATTCAAAAAATGATACTAACTTCAACACAATTTTGTGTATATATCCCTACAAAGGATCCGGGCTTTAACTTATTTTGAATTAAACCAGAACCAAAGCTTTGGGCTCTTTGAATTGCCTAAAGTTTAAAAATATAAATTACACAAAAATACACAAACAAATAAAAATGGGTATAATGTGACTAACTATAAAGACAAATTTAGCACTGAATGTTATACAGTAAAACCTCTTCTAATGGTCACCTCTAAACAACAGTAACCTCCAAAGGCCAACAACATATCAATGGAACCGAACAGGTTCCATAGGAGTAACATTAGTATTAACCTCCAAACAATGGCCACCTGGTAGGAATAACAAAAAAAAAGATTTAATCAAATTTTAAAATACATCTGCAAACAATGTAAAATAAAATTTGCTTGATGGTACTTTCTTTCAAGGTACTCCATTGAAACACATTCACAAATTCATTTTGTAGCTTTATAGATATACCCCCTTTCTCTGAATACAAAGTGTCTATAAATATTATTTATTTATAATTAATATTTATGACCAATCATCCCCATATTTCTTATGCGCAAATAACCGATGTCCACTAGAATTTGGCTTTTACGGATCTAGTTCTTTATAGGTTGTTACTATTGAATGAATAGTGCCATATACCTAAGTTCGTCATTTGAATGTTTGTTTGTAATCATGATGCGTGAACTCACAAAAATTTTTAAGTCCAAAGGAGAAAAAGTTATCCCGAAAAGTAAAAAATTTGTAACTGCACGTAAATTAGCAACAATTTACAATTGTGGCAGGTCGAAGATAAATGAGATTTTAAAAAAGCAGTGAAGATTATCTGCAATAGTCCTTACAAAGTATGAACTTAGCAAATCGAGCATCGGAAGACCAGAAATAAACTAGACCAAGTGTTGTTAGCGTGGCTTTCCAACTGTTAATCAAAAATCCTGCAATTAATTTTTTTTTTTTAATTTCACAGTTTTTCCTCACCTGATGAACCCGAAAATACAGGCAGAGATGATGATGGGATAGAGTTGGGTGGCATTCTCAGATCAGCAGGAATAACAAATACAGTGATCCCTCACTTATACACGCTCTCTTTTATGCATGTTTTTTCAGTGGTCTCGGCCAGGGATATAGGAAAACAATGATAACTCTTACTCATTTATGCGTCACACTAAAAAAGCACCTCTCACATATGTGCGTTGCAAAAAAAAAAAATTCTCAGTTCAAAAGTAGGAGATTCCTCAACTAGTCAGGTTTTGCTTATCGCAAGAATTTTACGAGTTTTGTTCTGCTTGTAGGAATGCATTCCCTCGCCCTTCCCCTATTGTTCAGATTCCATGAACACATTACTCTACCTTATATACAGGGGTGAATGTGGGGGGTTCTTGTGATTGACGTCAATAAATGTCGCAGCCAATTAGAGAGATTAGTATAGTATGTACCACGTGGCATTGATCGCTAAGGAAAGAACAATCTTTGGAGTTTTGGTTAGATGGTTACGTTTTAAAATGGCGAAAAGAACAAAATTGTCGCTTTCGTTTAAAATGGATGTTATTAAAAAATTCGAAGAAAATCCTTGCACCTTGAAAAAAGCTTTAGCAGAGCATTTTAATGTATCAGAATGGACAGTGAGAAGGATTTTAAAAAGTCTGGAGGCGATAATAGTAGCTCCTCGAGAATATGGAATTCAGTCGAAGAAAAGAAGCAAAATTCAAGGCGGAAAGTACAAAGAATTTGAGAAAGTTTTAATGCTGTGGTTTAAAGAAGCTTGTGCCTTGAACATTCCTGTTAACGTTGAGCTTCTAAGGGAGAAGGCCGTACAGTTGCCAAAGAGTTTTGAAGTGGAAAACTTTTCTGCATCACATGGATAGATTGAAAAATTCAAAAATAGGCATGGCTTGGCAACTCTTGTCTTTTCTGGGGAAAGTGTGAGTGTCCATGAAGAAACTGTAGAACAATGGAAAGAAGGCTTGGCTACTTTAGTAAACAGATACGAACCGAAAAACATCTACAATTGTGACGAAACTGGATTTTTTTATAAAATGATGTCCAAAAAAACCTTAACACTGAAGGGAGAATCATGCCATAGTGGAAAAAAAAATAAAGAAAGGCTAACAGTCTTGCTATGTTACAATGCTGATATTCCGAAAAAATTTCCGCCATTGGTTATTTGCAAATCAAACAAACTTCGCTGTTTTAAGAACGTGAAGAAGCTTCCTTACGACTACACTAGCAACGAAACGGCGTGGATGACATCGTCCATTTTCTTGGATTTCCTTCATAAATTCGACAGGAAAATGGAAAAAGAAAAACAGAAAAAGAAAAACAGAAAATTCTCTTATTCATGGATCAGGGTTCTGCTCACCCACAAGATCTTCCAACTTTCAACAACACAAAAGTTGTGTTTTTTCCTGCGAATTGCATGAGCAAGATTCAGCCTTTGGATCTTAGTATCATTCGTTGTGTGAACGTGCACTATAGAAAAACTTTAATCCGTGGACTTCTGGCTACTTTACAAACAAAAAATGCAACAAAAGACGAATTGAAGCAAGTTACTGTCCTTGACGCAATTCATACGTTGTGCTCATCATGGAGAAACGTCACCGACAAGTATATTAGAAGCTGCTTTAAGAAAGCAGAATTATCGTTTCCAGCAGAAAATGAATGTGAGAAGCCGGAAAATAAAAGTGAAAATGACATAAACGAAGAAGATTGGCATACTGTATCTGGTAGACTCGCTATGTGTACTTTCAACGAATTCGTTGATGTAGATGAAAATTTATTCACAGCTCAATTGCCGGAAATTGGAGACATTGAGGCTGAAATCAATTGGGTGACAAAGATGAGGTGGTGGACGACGACGATGAAGAAGATGCAGCAAAAGTTCCTCCAACTTACACAGTAGCGTTAGAAGCATTCTGCATGACTATTTTCAGTTCAATTCCGGAAGTGAAGGAACTTTTTCACGTTTTGATGGACTTGGAAACACTCATTTTGAAAATTCACGAAAACAAAAACAATCCTCGATTGTAAATTATTTTGTGAGAAAGTAGTAATAGGGGTAAAACGAAACTTGGGTGTGTAAGCATTTAAATTTTCTTTGTGTTCTTAAATACATAGTACAGTAATTCATTAAAAAATAAATTCATTGCATTTTGAAACTAATCTTATTTACATTTTTCAGTAGTGTATACATACGTAGTATTAATTACCAATATAATGTAGTACAATGTATTGATGTTTCACTTTTAAGCTCCCTTTTGTGGTTTTTCGCTTATGCGTGTCTCTCACTTATGCATGTTTTTCTCGCTGTCCCCTGCGCCCACGCATAAATGACAGATCACTGTATGAAAGCCAGCGAGTTTGCTTGTATGAATATTTAGGAGTTTCTGCTACACCATACAGAAATTGTTACAAAATATTATGGAAGGGGGGAAAAAGTGATGAGGAAAAGGAAGCGGAAAGGAGTGTAGAACAGCCACAAAATTCTAACATGAAAACATATTCTGATATTTTGAAAATTTTTTGGGAAATCCAAAACTCTACTCTGAACGAAAATGAGGATGAGTTGTACAAAAGGACTACAAATATTGTCCTTATAAAAGGATGTTTGCCAAAAAACAAAACAATTAAGAATCAGTGATTTTTTAATGTAAATTAAAATAAATGAGTATTAATGTATTTGAAATAAGTTTTTTTTATTATTAATTTTATTTATTTTGATTTTTTTATACTGAACCTCTAAATAACAGCCACTTCCGGATAGTCGCCTTTGCAGCATCAAGCTGGTGACAGTCATTAAGAGGTTTTACTGTAGCTAAGATTGAAAATACTATCAAAAGCATATTAAAAGATACAAAAATATCAAGATTTAAAATAGAAAACATTTAATCATTTCCATCTAAGATCAAACATTATTCCCAAATCCTATCAAATGTAAACTACTACATTACAGATGTTTGAAAATTTCCATAAAAATCCTGATCATTTACAATAATGCAATTTCCATACATGACCTAGAATATGGATTGTAATGCTCGGGTTAAAGAATTCCTAGCCTGCCAAAAAAAAATCTAAAAAACTCATAGGCATAGTGTGTCATCATTTCAGACGTTTCAGTAACCTTCAATAGTGCTTCTTCCATGCACATTTGAACACTAGATCTATACTACGATCAGAGAATTCATTTATTGTCTAATCTGCACTGACTGACTCTCTTGCTTGTTGAAGCTATGTCGCTTATGGACGTCACAGCTCCAACGGTCATGGAAGCTTCATCTCAATGTAAGTTACATGATTTAGAATTCCAACTACGATCGCAAAACCAAAGCAGGTAGTTCGAAACGTACTTATTCAAAGCCCTAGTCAAACTGCTTAGGATAGGGTGAATCTGCAAAATCTCATTTCATCCTCAGACCAACAGGCTCTTCAAAGAATTCACTGACCATTCAAAATAGCAATAAAATATCAGCCCACTTAAAAATGGACTAAAATACCAATTGCGTTAGTAGATCTGAGTTCACAGAACAAATCTGATGTTAACTGTGCACCTGTAAGGGTGAAATAATGTAAACATAGCTGCCAACTTTCTGAGATAGCTTTCGGTAATCCTATATCACACACGTGAATGTGCGTGAGGAGATTGTCTTAAAAAATTTAATTAAAATTAAAAATATTTTACTTCCACAACAGGTTATATATATTCTAGCAAGGTTATGTTTAGACTGACATGAAAGAGTTATAGTGACAATTCTAAATTTAGGCTTTTTATGAAATCAAGTATATATGATACGGTAAATAAGCTTGATTTTATTAAGCAGCAGACACTCTGCTGGCTATTTCTCCATAAGTGAAAGTCTTGTTTCTTCTTTTGCAAAAACCAGCTGCTATTCGGTGAACTTTTTTTTATAACATACTTGAGATTTTAAGAAGTGTCTTTTGTTTTTTCGATAAGGAATAAACTTATGAGATTTTGTACTCGGGTTTGGTCTAAAATTTGTTTGATTCTTTCGAATGGCACTAAATTCCTTTCTGTGGTGACATTGCTATGTGGAATCAGCAATATATACAGCATTAATTTTGATAAAGCTCCATATTTCTTTACTCCAGAAGGATCTCTCATCTCAGAAATTTTATGCCATGTAACATCCATTCTTGAACACTCATCTATACTTTCAAATTGATTTGAAATGAAAATTTCCAGTTTCCAAAACTATAAAAATACCTTTCCCAGTGTTATCTGTTGATTCTACGATTGAGAGTAACACTGGGTCAATTATCTCTTCATTATAAAATGATACCACTATGGAGTATAATTTTACGTTATGACAGTCTTGTGATGCTATCTGTTACTAAAGAAAACGGATTTTTTCAATGCACTTACCACTAGGCCTGGGCGATGTACCAACACATTGTGAAAAACAGGTGTGAAGCCAACATCGTCACACTGATTTCATAATTCTCAAATCGGCGATATATTGTGATTTCATGGTGTTACCCACCTAGCGGCACACGAGCGGTTTGCCAATGTTTCTTTGTGCGCATACACGGTTTTAAGATCTGACGGTGTGAAACCATGGGCGCAACGTTTATATTGATGCGTTAGTTCATATGTTTCTTCATATGCAGGCATGATTTTCTAGCATGTGACTTTACTTTTCGATACCGTGATATTAGAATATGCCGTAGTAATGGCGAATTCACGGAGTGGAGGTCGGAATTAGGAAAATTTCCCTTTCCAAATCATAAAAAGGCAGTGGAAATCGGTTACATCGAGCGCCGATTATAATGACGGAATTTTTACAAAAAGCCTGATTTCTGATTTTATTTTAACTGCTTGTTAAATCCGGAATCCAAGAAGACTTATTCCGAGACTGGTGCATTTCTCATGAGCCTTAGAAGAAACAAGTTCTGGCAGGCGCAGCAGTGAGGAATAAAGGCATGATTTTAGCCTTAGCTCCTCCTAGGATGGGAAGACGTTGCCGTGAAGTTACAGTTCAGGGGCCGTGTAAAAATTGCGAAACAAAAAAAATCTTCGTAAAAGTAATAATGACTGAAAATTCCTACATTTACCATAACTTTCGACACAGTTTCCGTAATGACTGAAAACTTGTCATTTTCCATAATCATTATGGACAATCCGTAATAGTTGGCAGCTATGTGTAAATACCTGAAGAGTCTTTCAACACTTCAAAAGAAGTTGCACCAGCATACCATGTGAAACACCTGAATAAAACTGAGTGGATACAATGAATAAAATCATACAATATTTTCAAACATTCCAAACAGTTATATTTTGTACATAAAAGCTTGTAGAACTGCACATAAGTCTATGATAAAATATGCAGTTCAAAGACCCTACCAGTAAGCCTGTGATATATTTCAATGTTAACATGGGACTCAAAAGTCTTCAAACTAACCATTCATGCCAAGGCAGTGTTTACATAAACAAACCATTTCATGCTAACACAAACTAAAAGAAACTAATGGGGCAGCCATAATCTGGAATGAGAGCATATACTAATTAGGTGCCAGAATCTCGGGATCAACAAGGACTACCCATTTCAGCCATATAGTACACTTTCCAAACTACATTAGCTGTGGCAATAAATATATATGCACCCTATATGACGCTGTTATAAATAGTAAACAAAGAGGACTCCTTTGCGTTAGTAAGAAAACATTTTTATTACACCAAATACTCCACTTGAACTATGGTTTGCAAACAAAATCAGCACAAACACTATAACTGGCATCTTGATATATGCCTGGAATCATTACACCTCTGAAAAGACGGTGGCAATAAATTTACGCGCACCCAACTCTCTGCACATGTTGGTCGGCCGAACGTGCAAATTTTTGCTGCTTTGTATCTGGCACAGTTAACAGTATGCAAATAAAGGGAGGTATAAAACCTTGTGTAGTCTCTGTTGTGTTCAAAACTTGAAAACATGGCAAGAGAAAGATTTGGACTGGAGATGCGCAATAAGATCCTTCCCAAATGACAAAATGGAGCAGCTATGCGTCAGATTGCTCGGGAATTGTATTTGAACGAGTCTACCGTCAGAACATTTCTTAAACATCACGACAAAACCAGTTCTTTGCGCCTGGGTGTAGCAACGGCAGACCGCCTACAACTGCTAGGGAAGATCGAGTTTTGGGTCGCGTTGTCATAAAACACTGACCTGGAACTTGCATGAAAGCTTCAGAACTACGGAGCCAACGCATAGACCGACCTATATCGCAACAAATTGCTAGCAATAGACTACATAGTATATGCTACAGCTCATACAAGAGTAAGCGAAAGCCTATGTTGATGCCAGTTTAGCTAATGAAGCAGTTTGCATGGGCTAGAGCCACATGTCCTGGACGGAAGCTCAATGGCGGAACGTGATTTGGTCTGACGAGTCCCCCTTCCCAGTCCTATATGGAAATATCGGGCGGAGAGTCATCCGCCGGCCGAATGAAGGACACGCCAAAAACTGTGTAAAACAAGAAGTAAAGTTCCCAAGCATTGTTCAAGTGTGGGGTGTTTTGGCTATTGTGGCATTGGTGATTTGTTTCCGTATGATGGAACTATCAATGCACAATGCTACCAAGAAATTTTACAAGAGCATTACTTGCCTTGCGTTGAAAGCCTTCCCCCACAGGGAGATGCTATCTTCCAGCAAGATCTCGCTAACCCGCATACTGCACGCAAAATGACAGCTTGGTTTCGCCAACATCGTCTCCAAGTTCTTGACTGGATCCCAAATTCTCCGGACCTCAACCCAAGCGAGGATCTGTGGCGGGTCTTCGGGAAATAAGTGTGAAAAAAGTTCTTCCGAACAAAACATCAACTAATGATGGTTCTTCAGGAAGCATGGGCCAAATTTCACAAGAACTTTGTCGTGCCTACGTCGAATCAATGCCTAGATGAGTTGCCAACATGCATGCAGCAAAAGGAGGACCCACAAAGTGGTAATTATATCGCGTAAGCTAGGTGCGCATAAATTTATTGCCGTCTTTTCAGAGCTGTAATAATTCCAAGCATATATCAAGATGCCAGTTATAGTTTGTGGTGATTTTTTTGTAAACCATAGCTCAAGTGGAGTATTTGGTGTAATAAAAATGTTTTCTTACTAATGCAAACGAGTCCTTTTTTTTTTTTTACTATTTATAGCAGCATCGTATGGGGTACACGTACATTTATTGCCACAAGTAAGGTAATTTATATGGTTACAATGACACTGGGGAGACTGCAGCGACACATTAGCACCTATCAGAAAAGGTAATGGAACTGACCTATTACCAAAAATGCAACACAATAAGAAAGATGAAATGCAAAAGCCACCAAATCACCTTATGGGTTATTTAATTATTTTCCTGGCTTTTCTTGCTTTTCTGCACCTCTAACAGCACAGCCAACAGACACTCTCTTTGAATATCACAAGCAGACATGCTTGTTCTACATACGACATAAGATTATGTAAAAGAAAAGTAACGTGAATAAATGGTACAGTTAAACATGAAACACCTTTAAAATATGAGCATATTGTAATGCAATAACTTTCACCATAAGGTAATATGCACATCCGTACCAAAAAACTAAATTCATGGACTAGGGAAAACATTATCATCATGTGAAGGATCCGATAATGTATCTAATTACTGACTAAGAAAATGGCCACTCATTTACAGTATTATTCTGAAGTACTTACCCCCTTTAAAAACAATTCACTTGCACACACCTTCTGCTGCTTAACTCATGATAAGTAGCATTTTTATTAGGATAGTATAACTATTAATTAAAGTATGACTTCGTCAAACTTTCAGTTAAACTTGTAGTAATAAAATTGAGATACTCTACTTCAGTTTAAAGAATCAGAAAAAATTCTTCAAAAAATAATTAAAAAATCATGCAGTTACAAAATGAAAAAATTCCACAATATCTTTTCAAACTTATATTCATACTTCTCGATAGCTAATCCAAATATATTCTTTATTAGGACCACCACGCCACCCCATACAAAGTCCAGTTTCTACAACAAAATTAGAAAAGATTCAATATATTATCATAAATTAAATCCACGTAAATCAGCTTGTGTTAACCGTTTTTTATCAAGCTCATTGCAATTTCAGATACATGCATAATTTGGTTT
>QLNU02015360.1:84237614-84253731 GCA_006491805.2 Dysdera silvatica | reverse complement strand
TTATATATATTAAATATCAAATTCAACTAATCTAAATCATTCGTTTACTATAGCTGTGAATTTGTTATGAGTTCCGTGTGTATATATTTAACTATTCTCAGGAATACTTACTATACTTACTCAGTATACTTAGTATAGTGAGCATTAAGGTATTTCGTTTAATTTTGTGGTACGAGCATAGTTCAAATTATGCTGCATCAAGACTTATACTTTTCTGAGGAATCTAAGCCTCGTTCGCATGGGAAATCAAGTTTTAGATTGGGTTGGTTGATTGGTTGTATTTTTAGTGCAAGGACTGCAAGCGTCAATCTACGCCAAACAAGTTTTTAGATTGGGAATCTGCAGAAAAAAAATTACTCTGCTGGAATCTAACGATTATTCATAATAGATATCATGGCTTTAGAAAGAAAAAAAAAAGAAGAAAAAAAGGTAAGTTTCCAAATTTCTGAATAAATTAGCTGATGTTTTACGAGCTTTGAGAAGGGTGCGGGAATGAAATGAGAATAATTTTAATTGGATTGATAGAGTGCAAGTTAAAATGTGACTGCAAACCTCTTCTGAAATTCCTTAATGATTTTCTTGGCTTTGCTGTACTTTTTCTCGAGATCTTGAAGCTGTTGCTGTGCTTTGTTGACCTTCACCTTAAACTCTTCGACGTGGTGTCTCGCAGATTGGAGGGCGATCTCTTTCTCCCCCATTTGGTGCTGGATAGAATCAAGTTTCTTCAGCATTTTCTGTCGATCTGCTTCCATCTTCTCTATGGTGGCCAACTAGCATGAAATACAACACTAGTACAGTTATCACTTTAAGACCATACGAATACAATGTGCATAAGCCTTTATAGAAGGAACGAAAACAAAAAAAAAAATGGAATTTTTGAATGGCAGGTCAATCAAAAAAGAAAAAAATACTACAAAGAATAATTGGCCTACGGCACAACTCCCCCCACCACCACCTAACTATAGTGAACAGTTTGTTGGAAAGTGTTCTATTTTGGCCATTGGATGTTGAACCAAGGTTAACAGCATGCTAAAAGAACATAGCACCACCGCAGAGCACTCTAGTAATAATAATGTGCAGAGAATGCAGCATACACACTTCTATATTCATATTTATTTACAATATAGAATACATATTATTACAATATATTATTACAATAATAAGTAATATTACAATAATTGTTCCCCAAAATTTCAATTAGTATTTTTTTTAATGTGCAGGGGTTTCATTTGGGGTACGGGGAATGCATTGAATTTAAAGCTGTGCACAAGTGGTGGGGTTAATCTTCTACCCTCATTTGCGAATAATGTTATCAGTTACATTTCATGTTAGAGAGAATCTTATTTTCTATTAACTCCCTTCTTTTTATCAAAGCCATTTCGAAGTTTTCTGCACAGATCTGATTTTATCACTTTCATATTTTTAAAAAGAATGGGTTCTTTAGATCAGCAGTACTTCAACTGTGATCCGTGGACACCCTGGGGGTCATCAAGACCCTCTCAGTATTCCACAAAGGTTCGGAAAAATACTAAGACACGAGCATTTGCTCTTTAATGCTAAGAATAAATTACGAGGGAAGGAAAAATTCCTTCCTTAAATAGTGAAAATTAGTGATGAAACACTAGAAATAAATATGTGTGATGCAAATTCTGGGCTTTAAACTTTGAGTTAATTCTTGGGGGTCCGCGAGGGCGAGTGATCTCTGAAGGGGGTCCGTAGTCTAGGAAAGTTAAAGAACCGCTACTTCAAACTGATTACTCATTCCTTTTTTTTAATCAATCATTTTGAGTCATTAATTCATTCGCCTCACATTACTTAGTATTACATTCATAGTATTATACAAAATGGGAATGATTTAAGGAATACATTCATTTGAGTCATTTTACCATTCCTACCAAAACGGTAACCTCATATATACTTTGAAACTAATATGCTGTTAATGCGATTCTGAAAATGTAATAGAATTTTCGGATTTATTGTGATTTTTATTTAAGCATGAATATATATTTTTCAATATTCGAATCTTCATCAGAAAATGTAATTTTTATTCCAAAACCAGCATTATAGTTTAAGTAGCCACAACAGTAATTTCAATGTTAAAACAATGTACTGACGGTTTTAGAACCATCATTTAAATTCTCGTTGTGTGATAAAATCAAAATTGTTGCAAAGTTAACTAGCTCTCTATTATTACATAAACGAAAAACACATAATCTCAGTTTGAATTAATAAAGTGGTTTATAGCTATTTCGGAAGCCTTTGATCAATTATTTTCGCAAACCGATGGCCTTGCCATGGGAAATACTCTTTCACCCATTTTATGTGAAATATATATGCATTACGCGGAAGTGGAGATTCTCAATTGCATGCCTTTTAAACTTTGGACCAGATATGTGGATGACACATTCGCTATTCTTCCAAACGATTGTTCAGATTCTCACCACCCTGAATTCGATCGACCCTTACATACACACATACAATTCACTTTTGAAGAAGAAAACGGTTCACTACCTTTTCTGGACGCTTTAGTGCATGGATTGCCATCTGGGTTTCAAACAAATGTTCATCGGAAACGTTTTGCTGTTAACCAACCTAGTTGGTTTCATATGCTCTAAAATTGTCATCATCTGAAGAATTACTCAAGATTGAACTTAACCATATTCGTGACATCGCTCGAGATCGTGGTTACAATCCCACCATTATTGATGACGCTTTGAAGAAACTCACTGTCCAACACTCTCTTTATAGATTCTGTTCCTTCTAGATCTATCAGCATTCCCTTCGTCACACACATTTCTTCCCAAATCGATTCCATCCTCCGTAAATTTAATTTCAAGGTCACTTTCACTTTGATTAATACACTTGGCTACTCAAAACACAAAGATAATATTCCAGATTAAAACTATTGGGAAATTTACTCCATCCCATGCCAGCATAATCAGGTTTATATTGGCCAAAGATGATGTGCCTTCGGTTTCGTCTCAAAGAACATGAAGACTACATATGCAAACAGAAACTGGAAAAATCCTCTTTGGCGAAACATGCCTGGGAAGCCAGCCCCACTTTTTTTTTTTTCCGACAAGGCCCATCTAATAGAGAAAGTTTCTTCACCAGCCGACCTCAATTTCTTTGAAGCCTTCCATATTCTTTCGCATTCCTCTTCTACTGTTAACGATCAGCTTCCGTTCAATTCCATGTCCTCTATTTGGAGAAACTTCATTTATCCCACGTATTATGTATATACATTGTTATTTGATATGCTTTATTCGTATTGTATATGAAGATAAGAACTTTTTAATTCAATTCGAATAAAGAGGGTAATTGTATTTAACGGATAAAATTACACGCGAGATAATTAAGAGTATTTTAATAAATTATATAAAAACTAAGCTTTTAAATTCCGCTATTTGGCGCGTTTGGCTATGGTTTGGAAGAATTGGCGATATCGGTATGAAGCATTTATTATTCTATAATTAAGCTCATATTTCAAACTTAATTTACACTATTTTTAGGAAATATAATGGCATAATAAAAGGGAGAGATCTTGTAAATTTTATGGCCGTAACATCAAAATATATAATTTTTTAATAAAAAAATATTTTTAATGCAGCATCTCAAAATTTTATATGTAAATAATTTGTTTTAAAAAGTAGACAAGTATTGTATTATATTGAACATCTATTTTTTTGCAGAGTCGACCTGGCTCTCGGAAAAAATTGACGTGGAAAGTTTGACTGCTGTAAATCAATCGAAGACTTTCAATATGAGAAAATTATAAACATGATTCAAGATATCAAAATCCGGAAGTATTTTTTGTAAGTTATGGTAATAACACTTTTCAAATAAGTGCTCAAAGCGTAATTGTGCCTCACAATGGCTACACTTTAAAAAAGGATGTAAATTACTTTCATTACCACTGTAAATTGTGAAAAGATATTTCGCCAATGTTTTCTAATCGAATGGTTTTATTAGGAGTGCAATTACACTTACACCAAAGATATTGCGATATTGTTCTGCACTTAACTGGTTGTACATAAAAAATCAATTTTGACTTTATCCAGAGAAATTTTGCTTGCATTTTTTTTAATGAAACATTTATACTTCATGCCGATATCGCCAATTCTTCTAAACCATAGCCAAACGCGCCAAATATTGGTATTAAAAAGCTTAGTTTTTATACAATTTTTTAAAATACTCTTAGTTATAACCCACGTAATTTTACAATTTTATTTGTTAAACACAGTCACTCTATTTAAATTGAGTTCAAAGGTTATTATCTTCATATACAGTGCAAATAAAAAAAAATTATGTGCTATTGACAACAAACTGATTTCATATTTTGAATAAGGAGCTTAAAGACTATCGTTTGTGATAAGTCTTGTCTCAAAGTGCAAGCTTCCACAAAAGTGGTTCACTTATGAGACAAAGAGTATTTACTCTTTAATGCTGTGAATAAATTATGAGCGAACGAAAAATTTCTTCCTTAAATGGTGAAAATCAGTGATGAAACATTAGAAATAAATATGTACGATGAAAATTCCAGGCTTTAAACTTTCGAGTTAATTCTTGTGGGGGGGGGGTTTGCAAGGATGAGTATCTCTGAAAAGGGGTCTGTGGTCTAGGAAAGTTAAAGAACCGCTGATGCATGTAATGTGTTTATACGACTAGTCATACTCATAACAAACTATCAAATTTTATTGGAAACTATTTCATAGTCCACATTGCTTTATGCTTACACCATGTTATGGTGCATGGTTATATTGCACCATGTTATTGTGCAATATAAACGTGTCTGTATTAGCATGGTAAAATGGCCAATCGCCCATAGAATTAATATAGCAGTCATACACATACCCATGCATTTTGCAATAAAATGTGAGATAAAGAAATCCAACATGGTAAATACAGTAAAATTCCAATTATCTAAACTGTCCAATTAACCGATTGTCAATTCTTTATCCAGAAGATCACATGACCTTACAATAATCATCTACCTTATTGATAATAATGCATCACATCTCATCATCCGGATTTCCATTTATCCAGACACAGTCTGGCGCAAATTACTCCAGAAAATTGGAATTTTACGTTATTAATTAACAGGCCAGTGATAGCCAGTGTCCATAACCCAGTTAGCATGCAGTTATTCTTAATCCATTGAAGTAAATAAAGCCCCATGAAATTTGAATGTTTGTACATGCGCATGTTTAATTCCGCATGCATAAAATATACATGCGTGCTAAATATACCTTCTCCTTCGCCTGTCTTAAATCAGCTTCTGCAACTGCGTTTCTATACTGCACCTGGATAATCAACTCTGGATTAGCATCAATCATCAACGATTAATCTAAATGATCATTATCCATCAACATTATGATCATCTTCCCTACATAAAGTCTAGGGGCCAATTAGCATACCTCTTTTAATTTGTTTCTCAAAGTCTCCATGTCTGTGTCTGGCGAGAGGGAGCCACTGCTGCCACTTGTTAGATCGAAGACTTCGACTGTTGGTGCGTCTTCCCCTTCTTCTGGCGTTGAACCCTGAGAAACGTGAGAGCTATCTCCGCTGTCCAAGCGCTGTTCCTCCTCCCGAGCAGATAAAGGCAATTGAAAATCCTTGTGTCCGGAAACCTGTAAAATGAAACGAATGTGGTAACGTTCCTGCAATCACCATTGTGACACAGTTTATATATTTTATAACAAAAGATAGTGCTATAGGTCATTTGAGACAGGACTAACAGATCAACATGACCACCAAACCATGAAACATTCACACTCTTTATTTTGTGTTCAACAGCGCAAGGACAAATAAGATCGTGCTACTCAGGGCGCACAGTTTTCTGAGGAATCCAAACATGTGTTGCTTAGGAACCAGACACTGGCCTAGAGAAGGTGGACAGAAGAACGTCATGCATTCAAGAGTAGCATTAGAAACAAATCCTGGTTAACGGTATGGATTATAAATAAACTATGACTATGCCACTATAGGTCTGACACATTTACCCAAAACAGATCTTGCTGGGATTCAAACTAGTGATGCAACCAATACCGAATATTCGGCAGCCAAATATCAACTTCCTTTAAAATTCACCATAAGTGTAAACCAAACGTATGCCGTGTTTTTAATTTAAAATTAAAATCTATTTTTTATTTTTAAATAAGGTGGATATTCGGCCTTGAAGCTAGCCGAATATTCAGACATACCAAATTAAAAAAACAAAACATGGATTTAATTTCATTTTCAGTTTAAAATACAAAAAATACATTTTTGTTTATATTCATAGTGAATTTGAAAGGAAACTGATATTTGGTTGATGAATATTTTGTATTCGGCCTTAAAGCCAGCCGAATATTCAGTCACATCCCTAACCTCTCTTTTCTCACCTAGTCGAACAAGGTAACAAAGACACAAAAAACAACGTTTTAGAAGCGTATTTATGTCAAGATTGAGTTCGAGCTACGCGTTTCGGGCGATAAAAGTTCGCCCTTCTTCGGGAGTGAACACGTGGAATATCGTCAACAAACGAGGTTGATTCGCGGATGTAACTAGAGTTGAGTTATTAAGTGAAATGTTGACTTCCAAAAGTAGGAAGTCAAGTACTACGTGGTTTTTGTAGTGCGGCCACTCTTCCCAGAAATTACCAAATTGTGGAAAAGTTGGCTGTCTGTTAGTAGAGGTGGCAATTATGGCGGGACTATGGATTAATATCAGAAGGAGTTAGGTGGAGTACATTTCGCCAAGCTGAGCTGAAGGAAGGAGTTGAGCTGTGGTCATTCACAATGGAATCACGAAACATGTTAATGAAGAAAGCTTCGGCGAAGTCCAGTTCAAGTGGTGAATTGCTTATACATTGTCTACTACCTGCCTTGAAAATAGGAGAAATGTTAGTTATTTTCAACGATGAAGGAAAAATAGCTTCAGAAAGGGCACAATTTAACAAATAGGTAAGGAAAAGAAAGCTCAGAGGCGACATACCTCAAGACCCTGGGACTTAAGCCATTCGGTCAAATCGATTTGTTAGGCTTCAAAGATCCCAAAATATCACCAACCTCAAACAACTCAACAGGCTTACAAAACATCAACTGAGAATGAGAAACAGGAACAGATGATGACACAGACATTTGTCGCGATAATGTAAGATGATAAGTATGCAGGATAGATAAATAATCATTAAATGTCTGAACAACGTTTAATTCAGCACTGAGAAGTCTGTCGTTCAACTTAAGAACCAACAGTATACTAATAGGGTAATTTCTAATGAATACATTAATACCCTTCCATACTGCATCAGAGTCCGATGAACTTAAAAAACCAAAATAATAAGTCTTCTTAGTTCTCCTGATGGCAGAATTTAAATCATTTCTAAATCTCTTAAATTTGAGAAAATCCTCCTGAATCTTGGAAAACATGAAATTCGCATAAAGCTTATTCTTAGCCTTGATCTGTGACAACATTTGTTGGAACATCCAAGGTTTACGATAATGTCTTGATCTGGAGATTTGCCTTAAAAGGAAAAGCTCATTGTAACAACAAGTAAATACCAAATGAAAAGTACCAAAAGCTGTTTTTGCATCAGCAGCAATTGAGTCCCATCAAGACAATCCAAGTGAGAATGGAAAATCTCCAGAGAGTCATTATCGGTCTGCCTAATAAAATAAGTCAGGTTTACATTAGATGTAAACATGGATCTACAAGTAATATTTCCTGATAAAAAAACTGGGAGATGGTCACTGATCTGAAACAGACGAACACCTGATCTAAAAGATGTAGCATTAGTGTTAATAATTTGGTTCAGAGTTGTCTCTAAATGATTAGTAATGCTGGTGAGAGAACTAATGCACATGGTGAAACCAAAATAATTTATAGCATTTGATACTAAATTAGAAGAATTATTGATAATATGAAAATTTATATTAAAATCGCCAGACAAGTATAAAGTTTTCAGAGATATTTCAGAATATTCCAATAAAGACAATGTATCAATGAACATAGATAAATTCCCTCTGCAGGTACGATGTAACACAGAAACTATGGTACAATCATTTTCAACTGTCAAAAGTTCAGAATTAGCATCAATATAAGAAAAAGTTAATGGTTTAGCTTACCTAACAAAACCGTCAACAATGAGGCGACCAGGAATTAATTTCATGCATACACAATTAAACATTACCACTATAATGGACTGTGTACTTTTATGATGAGCAACTAATGAAGATACAGCATAAAGACAATTATTACCTACAAAAACTACACATAGATCATTCGCTCGTGAAGTGAACCGCAAAAGCTACCTTCCTGATCGACTGCGATACCCACACTGTGTGACCTTCGCTCCCACTTCCACCCTTGGAGCAACTTCCGATCACGTGAACAACCGAACAAAGTTCAAACCGATTCTTCATTCTCCCACCTTGAAACCCTTCTGGGGTTTCAGTAAACCTCCAATGGCAGAGAGTGGGTGAAGGGGCACCACAAAAGACACAAAATCACACATGTTTTACAATTTTGAAAATACAATAGACTGTTTCAAAATACACAATAGGAAGTTTCAAAAACAAACAACAAAAAACACACAAATGAATACTTTGAATATACACACATGTGAAAACGACATAAATTCAAAGATTCAAAAAGTTGACAACTAATCTAATGGCAGTCTACAAATTTTAGTAATAGGACATTTCAAAATGCAGTTATCAGTTTTTAATGTGACCATTCTGACTCTTCGATCTTTACCTTGATGCACCTCGAGCACACGGGTTAGCTTCCATTTCAATGTAGGTAATACTTCAGTTTTTATAAGCACAAACTCTCCAACTGCTATGTTGGTCGTTGTAACATACCATTTTGGCCGTTGTTGCAATCTTGAGAGGAATTCACCACTCCATCTCTTCCAAACTTGTTGCACTGAACTTTGAATCAGTTGCCAGGGCCCAAGATAAGATAGTAAAATAATTGATAGATCTGGTTCAGGAATTGCGGTCAGTGCCGAACCTATCAGAAAGTGACCTGGTGTCAATGGTGAAAGGTCGTTTGGATCACATGACAATGGGCAAAGTGGTCTTGAGTTAAGACATGCTTCTATTTGTACCGAAAGTGTGAATAATTCTTCCAGCGTGAGCAATGTAGTTCCCATGGATTTTTTTAAATGATACTTTGAGTTTACTCTAGCTTCCCATAGTCCTCCAAAGTGACGGGCTGCAGGTGGGTTGAAGCTCCATTTGATTCCCTCAGAAGCAGAGTATCTGAGGATCACATTGTCATTCCTTGGGGAAAGCAGTGACTTTAAGGTAGATCAGAGCTCTTTATCAGCACCAATAAAATTAGTTGCACAATCACTAATTAACTCTGCAGGATTGCCTCTCTGTGAAATAAAACATTTTAATGCTGCGATGAAAGCTTGTGAAGTGAGGTCACTTACTACCTCCAAATGTATAGCTTGAAATCCTTTCGTTCTGTTTCTGAATAAATGAGCAAATAATATAAAACCATTTGTTTTTAGCATATTGCAATGTGATTATGTTTTAAATAGTTACATTAAAAATTAAACAGTGTGAGGATTGCATCTATTTTAAGTTTAAAGTCAGTAGGTGATATTATGAATATATAATCATTTTAAAACACTGAGAACATACATTATATAAGTGTTATGGTGGATTTTTTCACCCTAACATAAGTATATGCATAATTTTGTTTATTTTGATTATTATATTTTAGCTCGTATATGAATTTTTTCTGAGGTTTTTGGAATCGCCAGATTTTGTCCCAAATATGGCTAAAAGATTTATTGACCAAAAGTTTGTTTTGCAGGTTTGTATGCATTTTTAGTCTTTGTTTCGAATTTGTAGTGAAATTAAAAATTCTACTAAAAAATTATGACTAAAACAAGTTCAAATTTTTATTTAATGACAGTTCATAATATAAAATTTTTAACAATACAGGCCATCCTTGTTTTTATGTGATATTATTACATTAAAAATAACCCATAACTGAGATATGCAACATATGAATGCCATATTTTTTAAATCGATTACCATCAAAAATTGGTTTTAATAAACATAAATTAGAGTAGTATGTATGAGCATTTTTTATTGAAAATAAGCTATGAACGTATAAAGTAGTATATTAAAAAATGTTGAAACAAAAATGAATTAAAAAGGAAGTACAGTGACCATCACTTATAAGAATCACATTCATTTCGCTCGTTTTGATTCTTATATGCAGTTGATTCTTAAATCTGGCATTTTTTAAAAATATTGTTCTATAGTAAACACTAACCTCTCTACTGTGTTATGTATAAGTTTAGAGGATTCAAGTTATATGTATATAAGTCAAGTACTGTTTTAATAAATTTGTAAATCTACTTCTGCAGTAGTATTAGGTGTGTGCAAAAGTTCTACCCGTCTTTGGAGATGCAAAGTATATGAATGGATATGGTGTCATACATTGCTCTGCAATGACTGGAATTTTCAGCCAATGAAACACGTAGACAGTATATAAAGGCAACGTGGTTGTGAAAGTACATTATTCATAAAAAAATTTCAAGTGGTTTAAAATGGCAAGTGATAAGGAGCATATCAGACATCGTTGTACATATTCGATAGGGCAGTACTACAATCCTAGCATGCCAAAATATGCATCAACTGTAAGGGGAGGATGCAGTTGACGATTAATTAGCAAATGCCGTCATTTGTTTCAGAAATTCAGAGATGGAGACAAAAGCTTTAAAGATCAACTACATTCCAGACAGCCATAAGTGATTTCTAAGCAGATTCTGGATCAAGTTATATTGAATGCCTCACATCCAACTGTTGAAGAATTAGTGGAAATGCTATCTGTACACAGAATAACATTTGAAAGGCAAATGCACATACTTGGATTCATTGCATGAGAAAAAACGGGTAGAACTTTTGCACGCACTTGTTAAGAACATTTCTTATTTTACGAACTATAAATCTTGCAACTTAAAAATACCGTAGATAGTATATATTTATTTAAATAAGAATAAAAAGTTAGTCAAAAATAGTTTATATATGCATAATAATAACATAGTCATACTTACTGTAGCCTGTTGTTCAGGAACAATAAAAATTTATCCATTGTTGTTTGAGCTAACAAATTTGTAATAAGATTGAAGACTTCTTTCTAAATCATATAATCATCCATAAATTTTCTCACAAGGGAACTTTTTTTGTGGGTCCCTCTACCTAGAATCGAGACCTATTACATTTTGTAGAGGCTGCTGCCTTAGTTACAAATGTGGTGTTATTTTTCTGCAAGACTCGTATTTTGATTTTTTATTTGACTTTGAAGTTAGGGAAAGTGCGATTTTAGAGCAATATTCATATTTTTTGCTGACACTGTATTTCAATTAATTTTATTTTCATTTAAGTAGTAGTAAAGAAAGTTACGAAACGAAACGTGTAAAATTAAAAAAACAAACAAAAAAAACCAAAACGTGAATCTGATTCGCAAAAAATTTCAATTCAGAAGAACGTTTATGAAAACACAATTTGGTGATTTTAAGTATAAACGTTTGGCGTGCGTGATATATTTGGCATACGATAAAGACAAAACTTCTATCGGGCACTATTTTGTTTTAGTCGGCTTAATTGTCAGTTGAAGAATGCTGTAATTCCTTGAACTAATCGTACTGTGTGCTTGAAATGACATTTTTAACTTAAAATTAAATTTTAACTTGTGCTTTGGGGAATAAAATACTTTAAATGTAAAGTGCTGAATGTTGAAATATATTAAAAATTATCGATTTCTGATATAAAATTAACTTTGCAAAATCTGGGAAAAAATGAAATGTGTTGTAAATATCATAATGTCTCTTTTAAATTTAGCAATTAATAAATATAAAGTGGAACCTTCTGTAATTACTGAAAGCGAGTATGAAGAAAGAAAACAAGGGTGTATTCGAAAGAATTTAGGAGTTAATTTGGATGGATGATGTTGCGGAAGAGATAACATTAGATGTTGAGGATCATAATTTTAATGACGATTATATCAGCGATAATTATTGTAGTGATTGCAGTGATTCGTATGATTTATATGAACCTGCTTCTAAACAAAATAACGGTATAGTCAGTCTTAAACAAATGAAAGAAATCATTAAGTTTTATGGTTCTTGCAAAACAGGTAAATTTAAACAGATTCAAAAACGTTATCCACAGCTTAAGAGTAAATCACGTGTTGCAAAATTTAGAACACATTTGAACAAACAGGGTAGTGTCAGTGAAAAACGCAATATCGTTAAAAATTGTGTACATAACAATTTTTTAAATGCCAGAGAAAATAATTTTGCTGTCTATGAAAAGAACTTGAGAAAGTGGAAACTGGTGAAATCCAAAGCATTAGGTTTCACAGAATTTAAATGTACAGATTCCTATATAAATACTTTTAAAAAAAAGTTCAAAATAGTTTCCAGAAAAATTACAAATTTTGTTATGACTACTGAAGTTAGAGATGAAGACAAAATACAAAATAATGCTATAGAATTTGTTTTACAAACACGAGATGGGATAAAAAATTGTGTTCCAAGTCAAGTGCTTAATGCAGACCAACGTGAATTTAATTATTTTATTGGAAATGGTAGATTATTATCACATTAGTGGGGAAAGACAAACCTTTGCAGTTTAAAAGGCATTGCATAATACAACACACTAATATACGATAATGTCCATTTCTGTTGGTGGGGAATTACAAGGAAAGCTTCTTGTATGTCTACGAGAAGTTTCAGGAAGTTTTGGGCCAAAGGTAGAAGAAAAATTATTTCGGCCTTCAAATGTATACGTCACTTGTTCCAAATCCGGGAAAATGGATAAAAAGACCATGAAAGATTGGATAAATACTGTTTAAATCATATTAACCTCCATCTTGCATTCTTTTAGATGCATGGACAGGCTGTACTGACCCATATATATATATATATGACAACCTTAAGAAAACTCATCTCACTTACAAATATCTGCTAAAACTACATCTCTCATTCAGCCTTTAGAAGTTTATTTCTTTTGCCAGTATAAAAAGTTTGCCAAAAAAATCATAAACAGAATTACGCTGGACGAAATAAACATTGACATTACCAATAGAAATTCAATTTTAAAAATGCATTCACTTCTCTTTAATCAGTTACAGTCAGAAAAATTTCGTGAAATGTTACAATTCCCATGGTTTAAATGCTGTTACAGTGACAAAAATCCAGGGAATTTTTCGAATGTAGAAGTATGCTTTATGTGATATTTGCACCATTGATAACTGCCAGTCGTTTTCATTCTTAAAATGCTCCTATTACAACAAAATGCTTTACTTTCATCGTTTTTACATAATGTAACATTATCATGATGTGCCGAATGCATAAAAAACATGTTTTATTTATTTTCTTAACATTTCCAAGGGAGGCCACCACCATTGGGAAAAAACGTTTTATATTTCAAGACTTTATTAAACATTTTTATACAAATTTTGCAAATAAAGTCTGCAAATCTGCTACTCCTGTGTATATATAGTATATATAAGTAAGAAGTGTTTTAATCGATGCTTCTTATTCCTTTTTCTTAAGTTTTTTGCAAAAAGGATGTTGCAAGATAACGATATAGATACTTTCTAAAATAAACATGCATGTTGCTTTTTCCTCTTTCCTTTCAAAATAACAAACCGTTATATGTATAAACTACATAATTTAACATTTATCACCTCACTTTCTAGACGGAAAGTACATTTTTCGAGATTATGAACCATTCATTATCTAAAGCTGAAATTCATTAACGTAAATGTATTATTTATAAAGCAAATACGTATTTGCCAGATTTCTCTTTGTATTAGGCATATTTTTAAATTTTCATTTTAAATATAAAATTAGTAAATACAAGTATTTTTGCACTTTGTGCTGATTAAGAAAATATCATGTAATCGCTTTTTCTCCTTTTGATGGCAATAATATTTTTGTAGGAGGATCTTCTTTTACTTGTATGTTGTCATCATTTTCTTCTTCGTTACAAATGTTCTTAATTTTTTGCACTACATCATGATTTTTCTTTTCAACAGTTTGTAAATTCTCATCTATGTGAACTCATTATTTGAAAGGCGCTTCTAATTCCTCTTCATCCTGCACAACGATGATTTCATAATTTTTAATGCAGAGGCAGCTTCTCATTAGTTGAATGAAGGAAGAGTGATGTTTTTAAGTAAATGATAAGAATGTGGCATTTACAAGATGTTAAATGACTAACTGAAGTTCTAAGATTCTAATCCGAGCACATAGACAAAGATGTCCTTACTTATAACTCATTTTCTTAACAAAAGGTTAAATCTTCTTTTGAACTGATTTCACATCACTCAATCCCTTTCAACAACTTCCCTGTTGTTCACGAAAGTCTTCCTTATCCTATAGTAACTACCATCCCAGTCATATTTTCAAAGAGACGTGACAAAACCAATTTTTCAAATACAAAACAAAGCCTTCAAATATGAAAATTACCTAAAACTAAGTTAATTTTTTGTTTACTTCTCCTGCTCCACTATGAAATCAAGAAACTTCAGATAGAAAAACCGATTCTCAAAAGTGGAAATCACAGTGCTTTAAAATGGTGATTTTGCAATTTTGAATTCACGTTTGTGTTTTAGTTGTTTTGGTTTTTATAACCACTGATTCGTAAAAGTGGTGGGCACTGTAATCCATCAGAAGTGACAAATAAATGAATCAGTGAGAAATGGTTTAATTTAGAGTGGTAATTGTCAAACAGTGTAAAAGCAAAATAACAAATAGTGAAATGATGTAAAATAGGGACTGTCTGTGTTTTTATTAGGCCCTGCAATGGTAACACATTCACTTAGCATGCTGTTATTCCAAGTTTGACTTCCAATGATACCCCAAAAAAAAAGAAACGAAAAAAAGACACTAAATGCTCACTGTAGTCTGGGGTTTGGTTCCCTAGGCCATAAGAGGTTTGGATTCCTCGGAAAACTGTATAATAATAGCATATAATCCTGGCAATCTCCCTTTGTGCAAGCTCCCTTTGTGCTGTAAAACTATCAAATTATATTTTCAATTTTATGTGTAATATTTTCAGCTGCTGGAGTTATTCGATAGTGAAGATCCAAGAGAAAGAGATTTTTTAAAAACTACTTTGCATCGGATATATGGAAAGTTTCTAGGACTACGTGCCTATATAAGAAAGCAAATAAACAACATATTTTACAGGTAAATTATATGTCTGTTCTTCCTATTCATATAATTGAGATTTTTGCTTTCCATGAATTCTGTTTTTGTATAGAATTGGAGAATTTTCATTAATTATTGATGCTGTGTATGTGTATATGTTAGTTCAGGGTAATAAAGGTTGAAAAAGCAAATATATTGAAACGTTTATATACCTAAGCCCCCTATTGGTTAGTACTACATGCTTTGTGTGGAAAAGACAAAACAAAACTGCCCATTCATGTTTCCAGTCTGTGAGATTTGAATTCAGCGTTTTAAAGCATTTAAAAAGCAAAAGGCATTGATCCATGTCTGTGATACACAGTATGTTAATAACTGCTGTAATTTTCATATGCTTGTGTAATGTTTGATTAAAGTCTAATTAAAACTCTTTCTTAAAATAGTTACCCTGGAATATATTAGCATGTTCACACAACATATTCATAAAATAACTTTTACTGTGACAAAATCCCCCAAATGCAGTTTTCTACCATAGTCAGTATTTCACATATCATACCTAATTGATGATAGATGAGGGTTGTCCAACATATGGCCTGCAGGTCACAATCCAGCTTGCCAACAATGTTAATCCGGCACATTGACAACTGTTTGGAATAAAAGAAATTCCAAAACAAAAATGTTAGAATTTTTTTTCACAAATACGGAAAAATCGCGGGGACAGCATGACTGATCTATTCCATGTCGCAAGTGAACAAACTCTGAAAGGACTCTCTCTCTCTCTCTCTTTTTTTTTTTTTTTTTTTTTATGGAACCATTGGCCCTCAAGATCCGTAAAAATGTTTTAAGTGTCCTGCTGCCCAAAAAGGTTGGACAACCCTGTGATAGATGATAGTAATTTTTGTTCTGTGGAACAAAAAACTATAACGCATTAAATACTAGATGATAAATTGC
>QLNU02015360.1:84221200-84237514 GCA_006491805.2 Dysdera silvatica | reverse complement strand
CTCCGCAATATTCTAGACGGTTATCCGTCCGCAAGGTCTTTAATTTTTGCCCAGTTCGGTTCTCAAAAAGGGCTTTGAACTTTTGAAAACAGTTCTTGACCTTGTCTTTTGTTTTTAGGAAACATATTTCAACGTATCTAGATTTGTCATCAATAAAACTTACAAAATATCGTGAACCACCAATGGATGGAATTGTTGATCCACAGACATCTGAATGAACGAAATTTAATAATTGTTGACTTTTGAACTTTGATTCCTTTGGAAAAGGTTTAACGGTTTGTTTGCCTTGAATGCAAATTTTGCAGTCCTTTATTGAATTGGCTTTGTTGGAGTTGAGACTGCAAACCATTTCTACAGTTTTCAGCATCTTCAAATCACTCTCGTTTAAGTGACCACACCTTTGATGCCATTTTTTTAGTTCTGTTACAATCGCAGCAGAATCGACACTTGGATTTATGAAATACAAATCTTTTTTTCTTTCAACATGCATGATGATTTCCCCGCCAGGCTCGATTACCTATGCTTCATGTTCAGTGAATACAATGGAACGATTTTTACCGGTAGCTTTCGATATGGATATGAAATTGTTCTGTAATTTTGGAACACATAACACGTTTTCTAATTTAATGATTTTTAAACCTCTGTCCATTGGCACTTGAATCATCACTGTTCCCTTTCCTGTTATTTGCACTGTTTGGTCGCTCTCTAGCTTCATATGAGAGTTTGTTTGTCCATTTATTTCCCAAAATAAACTTGCGTTGTTACATATATGCAATGTAGCCCCTCTATCAAGACACCATAATATGTCATTATTAGCAGTATTCATAACAGCATTTGAAATGCTTTCATTCTCAAAACTAGTCAACATTTACGTTGCATGATAATCCCATTGGATCGTTTATATTTTAAATCATGCAATTTCTTTCGTCATTCTCTCGCTTTATGACCTTTCTTTGAACAGTAATTGCATTTCATTTTCAGATAAGACTTGACTTGGTTTTTAGGTGTATTCCAGTCTTCAGAACTTGTTTTTGATTGATGAATCACCTTTTTAGACGTTAGGTAAGCGTTCTGTGTACCAATGTTCTTTTTCTTTCGTGCACTGCATTCTTCCAGCATTTTTATTTTCAGGGTTTCTAGCTTCGGAAGTTCGTCTCGAGATTCAGTTACGCATCGTAAATTGTCATAACTCTCAGGAATATTATATAACATTAGAATTGCTAGCTGGTCCTCTGCAGTGTCAATTTCTATTTCCTTGAGTTTATCCACAGTTACAAAAAATCCTTTTAAATGTAATGTTCGGACATATCGCCTTCATTCATCTTGCGAAATAGCAGTTGTTTTAAAACAATGTCGCTTTCTTTGCTGGACCTTTTGGATTCGTAAATCGATTTCAGCACTTCCCAAATTCCATTTGAGGTTTTACAGTTTTTTGTGATAGTTCGCTTGGCAAAATCACTAAAATGCTCTCAGCTCATGCTTTTTGATTGGTTTTAATCCATTTAGAAATCTTTTCCTTGTCTGTTGGTTTGGGAACGTTACCAATCATGTGATCCCAGACGTCGTTTTTTATTAGGATGGCTTCAGTTTGCAATTTCCAGGTTTTGTAATTGTCTTTATCCAGCTTATCAATCAATGTTAGAGCCATCATTGTTAGTTTGAATTCAGTTCAGCTTAATTTCAATTTAAGAAATCTCAGCTTTGAAAACACTTTCAAAATGGTGTGGAATGGATACTTGCTTCACTGTCATTCACCGAACAATTTTCATGGTGCAATTGCAAAGCATGTCTGGTCGCATAACCTTTGTTGTAAATGATAAGATAACAGAGTGATTACCAAGAAACTCAGCACTTTGATCTTTATTAGAAATATTAGTTGACTTTCTTTCGAACGTTTCACCATCTAATCACGCCATAACATCGGCGCTGGTATCACTACGCCAATAAACGTTGATTAATATTGTTATTTGCTTTAATCTGCGTAGTGTTCGATTTATTTAAATAAATTAGTTGACTAGTCGCTCAGCACGTTGGCTTGCATATGCTCTAATTTGTTGGAGTTGTTTTGGTGATGTTAGAAGGATACTCACATGCATGGATGGTTGACAAATGCTTTAATAGTAACTAAATAACAAAAAGTTTAATACGACTCTGCTGGAGTCAAAAATAACAACCAACCTCACACTGCTGCAGAGAAACAACAAGGGTAACAGGGACTGCAGTGAGGGCAAGATAAGAGAACACATTCTGGCCAGAAACCTAATTGGTTTAGTAGACAGCTGCTTATCATAACCTGGTTGTTAAGCAGCACCATTTATTGAACAAATAATACACAGAAGAACATAGAATAACAAATATTTTAATAACTCTCCCGCTTTTTGGGCATTATTGAAAACAAACGTAACATAAACTTTACAAGTATATCGTACACTAAAGTCTTTGTAAATATATCGGCAACATTTTCTTTACTTGAAATAAACCTTAATAGAAAAACTTTTTCTTCATAAAGTTGCCGCACATAGTGATACTTTATGTCTTTATGTTTTGTTCTTACATTTGTTACCGAATTTTTACAAAAATAAATTGCACTTTGATTACTGCAATTCAATATTGGTTTAGGTATATTTACATAAAATATTTTGCATTCACTTAATACTGCAGTGATCCATTGTAACTCCCTTGCTGTCTCTGGTAAGAACCTTGATATTTACATTTGATACATTGAACTTATTTACAATTTTCTTAATGTGGCTACGTAGGTTTAAAAACTCCTTATTTTCACTCATCTCAAACTCTGTTCCTAAGAACCTTCTAATTGGACCGAGGTTCACTAAGTCATATTTCTGTTTTAGCAAGCTGATTACAAAATCAATTTCCTTGAGATTCCTGAAGAAAACAGCTAAGTCATCAACATGTACTAATATCACAGTATTTTCACCATATCTATATACACAGTTACAACACTTAAATTTCTTAAAACTAAGTAATTCTAATGTTTTGTTTAGTTCAATGTACTATTGCCTACCACTTTGATGTAATCCATACAAAGCACGTTTTAAAAGTAATACATTTTTTGTCTTAGATTCAAAACTTTCAGGTTGTTTCATGTAAATGCCTTCATCTAATTTACCATATAAATAAGCACATTTTACGTCTAAATGTCTGTGATACCACCCATTAATTATTACTGAAAGAATAAAGAACAGTCTTACAAGAGTAAAGTTTACTACGGACGACGTTTTGTTATAGTCAATACCATCTTTCTATCCAAAGCCTTAAGCGACAAGCTTAGCTTAGCATCTGGACATCTTTCCTTCAGTGCCGTATTTCAAATTGTACACCCATCTGCATCCGATAATGTTCTTATCCCTTGGTCGAGGTACTAGTTCCCAAACTTCCCACTGCTTAAGAGTTTTGATCTCATCCTCCATGGCTTGTCTCCATTCCTTACATAATGAACTGCTAACTGCTTTTGTATAAGTATCAGGAACTTCGACACAGTATACGGCATGTTCTCTGTTTCTTTTTCTTCCACTGGTTTGAATCTGGGGGGGCATTTTTGAAGAAGTCGTGAATTGAAGTCATTTGGATTAAATGGTATGTTCTTATCACGACAGTACTTTTCAACATGTTTTAGACTTGGTAATCGAACATTTGGCTCAGGGTAATAATATATATCAACCCTACCTGCAAATTCTCCAGTTTCACAAACTTTCGTCTCCAGTCTCCACTGAATGATACTTTTTATTTTTTCTTTGGTGTCAAAATCACTACTGGAACAGGAAATTTCTTGGGTTTCTTTGGAGTCATCATCTTCGTGAGTTTCTTCATACTTATCTATGGCAATCCAATCTTTATAAGGAACAATTTTTGCTGATCGGAAATTAAACGTTGGAAATTTTGTTACTCCTAGATTATGTTCATCAAAATAGGCGTGTTTTGTTTCTTCAACCGTATCGGTATCAGAAAACCAGATTCTATATCTCAGTGTCTTCAGAGCATATCCAACAAAAATTCCAAGTCTAGGTGTATTTTCCAATTTGTTTCATTTTTGCTTTGGTATGTAAACATAAGCTAAAGAACCATACCATTTTAAGTGACGAATGGAAGGTTTCTTGCCTGTCCACAGTTCATTTGGAGTTTTGCCAGTTTTACTATGCATAAATACATTTTTCAAATAGGTACAGGTCACTAAGGCCTCTGCCCACATATCTTGTGGTAATTTTCCTTCTTCCAGTAATGCTTATACACCTTCGAAGGCTGTATGGTTCAATCTTTCGGCAATACCGTTCATTTCTGGACAATATCTGTTTGTGTGTTCAATTTTAATTCCTTGGCCCTTCAAGTGGTCCTCAAAGTATTTTGCACAAAACTCCATTCCATTGTCAGTTCTTATTCATTGGATCCTTTTTCCAAATCTCCTTTCTGACATCGTTTGATATTGGCAGATATAGGAAAAAGCTTGGTTCTTATTTTTCATCACATATACTGTTCCTTTTTTCGAGTAATCATCTATGATGCTCATAAAATAACTTGCACCTCCTCTAGATTTTACAGGCGATGGTCCCCATATGTCCATATGTAACAGTTCCGATGGCTGTTTTGTTATTCTATTAGGAATTTCTCTCAATGTTTTAGTTAATTTGGTTAGTTTGCAAATATTGCATGGTTTAATTATACCTTTTAATTCCTCAATACCAAATACACTTTGATCTCTTGACATTCTTAGTAATTCCCATTCGTTCTCGTGTCCATATCTAATGTGCCATTTCTCCAAGTTCCTGTTATGCCGGACTTCTTGTGACATCATGGCTTCCTCTGAGTTACTTTTACTCAGTTTGCATTCAATTACATAGAAGTTGTTTTTCAGCTGAGTTGTGAACAACTTATTTCGATCTGAATCTGTTACTTCTATTTTTTCACCACCTAAAATAGCTTTAAAACAGCTTTAGCATGTGCTTTATCTATTAATCTACCAGAAATAAGATTTCTTCTTATTTTGGGAGAATGACACACATTCTTAAGGGTTAAGTTTACCAATTCACCCCCATTTTCAATTTCTAAGCATATATCACCAATTCCAATGATTTTGGTGTTTCCTTCTCCAGGTATAGCAGTTGTATCTTGAAGATGATAAGTCTCTTCTACTACAAAAATGGTCTGTAACTGCTGTGTCTATAGTCCATTCTAATGATTTTGTGTCAACGTTCGTAGCAGAAGCCAAGGGTGCACTATTCTTAGTTGCGTTTGGTGCTGTTCTTTCTAATGTTCATGGTTTCGTTTGTTTTTGTCTGAAACAATTCTTCGCTATATGGCCAGCCTTTCTGAAAATATAGCACTTCACCTTAAAAGGTTTATTCTGTGTGTTGGGGCTCTGTTTGATTGAAGTTTGCTTTTTTTCAAAATTTAAAACTTCAGTTCCTTCATCAGTATGAGAGCCCGTCCTGGACATTAAGTAGTGTTCTGCGAATAACCTACTTTTTACCTTTTCAAGAATGAAGTTTTTATTGTCAAATTGATAGACTTGTTGAACAACACCATCATATTCGGAAGGCAAACTTCCTATTATCTGGTATGATACTTCGTCATTTGGTATTTTCTTTCCTGCATTTTCTAGTGATTTTGCAAGTTGAAAGACATGAGGTAAATAAATTCCCATGCTCTCAGTTGATTTCTTCTTTAGTCCAAAGAATTGAGATCGTAATGAAGCAATTCTGGCCCTTGACTTTGGCTTGTATGTTTTCTCTAAACATTTCCATGCTTCAAATGCTCTATCTGCTTCTGCAATCAGATCCTTTTGGGAGTCTTCTAGGCAGAGGTGGCCCAAGCCTACCTCCATTAGGGGGGGAGAAGCACAAAATTTTCCAACTGCACAAAAGCGTTGAAAATTATATAGTAAACCACCCTTAACGACCACCTCCCTTAATAACTATTTTTTCTGGAAACTGGTTTTCTCCCTCCCCACCCACTAATAGACCCAATGCTAAATTTACCTCCATTCAGAGACCACCTCTCTAAGCAACTGCTTTTTCATGGAACCGACAGTGGTCGCCTTAGGGAGATTTTACGGTATAAATATTTGAAGATAGCGTTTACTGTTAAATAAGCAAAAAATCCGTAGTAATAGACATTGAAAGCATTTGGCGTTTTACGACAGGAGTATAAATATTTGAAATTTCTGCCTGCCTATTGTATAGTTATAGCTACAGACGGACCCTCCAGCTTCAAAGTGAGTTTGAGAACTCAACACTGTGGTCATTTGCAAATTGGATTCAATATATAAGGAACACCAGCGAAAACATCCTGCTTTCTTTTTTGCGGCACTTAAAATGAGGGTTAAATGAGAAGGGGAAGAGGCGAAATCCCCAAATCTGTGGTTCTGGTGCCCTGTTGGCTGGACAATATACCACAGACGTGGAAACGGAAATAACTGCTAACAAAATGGGCAGTTATAATCACAAATTTTTCCGACCAACAAAAGCAAAAAAGTCAATCTTTTTCTTCAAGTAACTCTCAATTTTGCCAGTGTCAAAAAATTTTCCAATTGTCTAAAGTTGAAGAGTAAAAATAAATAAAATTTTCTACTTTCCCCCGAGAAAACCTAAAATTTTACCAAGTTGGCAATTGAAATTGCATGAATTTCCAACTACCCAAAGAATTAATTATTCATCACTTCCTTTTTCGAGTTCAACCGGAATTTCCTCAACTTCAAACTTGACTTTTCCCAATTTGGAACTTGACTTTTCCCCAACTTGGAACTTGATTTTTCCTAACTTGGAACTTGATTTTTCCTAACTTGGAACTTGATTTTTCCTAACTTGGAACTTGATTTTTCCTAACTTGGAACTTGATTTTTCCCAACTTGGAACTTGATTTTTCCCAACTTGGAACTTGATTTTTCCCAACTTGGAACTTGATTTTTCCCAACTTGGAACTTGATTTTTCCCAACTTGGAACTTGATTTTTCCCAACTTGGAACTTGATTTTTCCCAACTTGGAAGTTGATTTTTCCAAACTTGGAAGTTGATTTTTCCAAACTTTTAACTTGATTTTTCTGATTGGGGGAGACTCCCCTCCCATCTACTCTATAAGGCCGGCCCTAGGCTGGACAGTATACCACAGACGTGGGAACGGAAATAACTGTTAACAAAATGGGCAGTTACGATCGCAAATTTTTCCGACCAACGAAAGCAAAAAAGCCTTATCTTTTTCTCCAAGAAACTCTCGATTTTGCCAATGTCAAAAAAATTTCCGATTGTGTAAAGTGTGAAAAGTTAATAAAAAATTATTTCATCTTTTTTCCCCGGGAAAATCCAAATTTTTGGCAATTGAAATTGCATGAATTTTCAACTACCCAATGAATTAATAATTCATCCCATTTTTTTTTCGACTTCAACAGGATTTTCCCAAATTGGAGCTTGATTTTTCCGATTGGGGGGAGACTCCCCCCATAAGGCCGACCTTGCTTCCAGGCTAAGATAAATTGTTGATAACGTTTTAGCTTTCCGACACTCATAATCACTTTTCTCCTTAACATTTGCATCTTCAGCCAGTTCCGGTTCAGGTTCATCAATAAATCCATATATTCCTCTCTTGACATCAAGAGCATTTTCACATCTCGCTTCCACTGCCTGAAGTTAGTTCCTTTAAGTCTTGAAAAGCTTAGAGCATTTACACTATTCACACTTTCAGCCATTTTGAATGTGTATCTTAATTTCCAAGAAAATAAGTTTCACAAGTACTTGTGCATAGGCCTAATACTCGACCAATAATTCAGTTTAAAAAGAAGCACTTGATTGTTCACTAAGAACAGAAGCATCCAGCATGTTCACCAAGAAGAGAGGCATCCAGCATGTTCACCAAGAAGAGAGGTACCCAGCAATGTTCACTAAGAACAAACATCCAGCAAAAGTAAATTCCTAAGTGCAGTAGAAAATATGGGCCAATAACCTCGTTGGAGTTGTTTTGGTGATGTTAGAAGGATACTCACATGCATGGATGGTTGACAAATGCTTTAATAGTAACTAAATAACAAAAAGTTTAATACAACTCTGCTGGAGTCAAAAATAACAAAAATAACCTCATACAGCTGCAGAGAAACAACTAGGATAGCAGGGACTACAGTGAGGGCTAGACAAGAGAACACATTCTGGCCAGAAACCTAATTGGTTTAGTAGACAGCTGCTTATCATAACCTGGTTGTTAAGCAGCACCATTTATTGAACAAATAATACACAGAAGAACATAGAATAACAAATATTCTAACATAATTTACATCCTGCCAAACAACTGCTTAGTTTGTAGGTGTCACTCCAGGGGAGAATGCCTGCACAATTGCGCATGCGCTTTGCACATATACCAGTTGGACAGGGTATTTTCGCAACAATTCTGTATATAATTGTTAAAATTCAAAAGCAATATTTTAGTGCTTAAAAAAAAGAAAAAAGAAAAAAAACCTACTGGTTTTCACATCTCTTAAAGTGGAGTTTTTGTTAGTTAATTTGCAGTCAGACCAACTTCTTGAAGGAGCATTAGTTCTATATACAGTCGGGTCTCTTTCTCTCTCTCTCTTTTTTTTTTATTCGATAGACACATTCTTCTGAAAATTGGATATAAAATCGCATTAAAAAAAGCCTTAGCTTATGTTGAAAAATTAGATATATGTTCCATAAATTTCTAAAATCACATAAAACCAAAGCAATGAGTTAAAATTAATCTAAAATTGCATGAATAAAAAGCTTAAAAAATTTTTAAAAATAGGAATGCTTAATAAATTCTTTGAAAATCTGAAAGAATTGATATGAAACTTAAATTTGTTTTATAGCTTTTCACCTTGTCTGGCACAGAATGACCTTTGTTGTCCTTGTGCCATAAAAATACAACCGACCAACTGTTTTCAACTTTATTTTATTTGATTAAAATAAATAAATTAAATATAAAATATTTTTGCATTATTTATTAAAATTTTTACTATTTGGTAATGGTCTGCACTGTTTGCAAACTTGTGCCAAATCGCTTTCATTACTAGAAGAGGCAGTTTCCACATCAGATCCATAAAGGAAATGGATTTTCATGAACTTCATTATCGTAGTATCTAGCTCTTTCTTTTCTAACAATGTAATTAGTAATTACACTTTGTGATGATTATACTAATTTTTTATATGGTTCACAATATCCGGACATATAGTCAGGGAATCAATCCAAAAATCATTGGCGATGGGTGGGGGAAGGAGGTTCAATTGGCTTTAAAGAAGATGGTTTGTTTGTTTGGCTTTTTTATGGCGCAAGAGCATCTGGGCTATACTGCGCCAAACATGGTAAAATCAAAGACTGTAGTAAAAGCCAGTACTTTTTAAAAATTTAAAAACGTGCGTATGGTCATTATGTGATTATGGATTATGTGATGTGGTCTTAGAGAAAATGTGTTTTGATATCGAATGGGGCGCTCAAACCTCCATTTCCTATGGTGCTGTATGACTTTAGCTGTTCTTACGTCATAAAACACAAACAAGCAGTTGAAGTATGGAAAACTTTAAAATCAACTAACCATATCTGTTGTTAGGATGTTTTTTAAACACAACACACACGTTTCCTTATAGAATATTCACTCTGTACCTTTTGCTTTGTTTATATCACATTGAGAAGATCAAAACAGATCCCTGTATCATATTTTGTAAGAGGATCATTCCATGTCAATTCAACCACACTCTGACACGTACCGACAAGGATTTTGATAAAACTTGATAGAGTCGAAACTGCATATATGCAAATGGACGCGGCAACGAAATCCTTTGCATATAAGCGAGTTTCGCATATAAGCGGGTTTTACATAAAAGAGGTATTCTCTGAACTATAGCGTGCAAATAATTTGCTCATTAAATTTTTATCGAATTTTATTATTAAATTAGATATTCTTATTTCTAATTTTATAAATCATACACATTATTTATTTCAATATTTATAATGCACAGTTACTATTACATTAATAAGAGTAACAAGAAATAATGTAGTACTTACATAAACGCATGTACTGTATTTGTGGAAAACAGTGGACAAATTATAACAATATTTTTTTGTTATTTCTTTGTCTTATTATTTGATTTCAAAGAATTTAAAATCGCCAACTTTTGATCAATATTTAAGCAGATATGTCGGTTTCTTTTCATCTGCTAAGTTCACAATGAATATAAACCGAAAAGTGCAAAAGAAGAAAGCAAAAAACTTGCAAATAGACTAAGTATTTTGTAGACCAATAAAACCAGAGAGCCTTAATTCACTGCATCAGTTACAAATACAAAATTTGATAGTGAGTACGAACACACACATTATGTACATCGGTATGTGCAATTCATTGTACATGGAACTTATCTAACATAATGCTTAAATATGTCTTTACAGATTGTGTGTATTGTATATTTCCTGTGATAAATATTTATTATTATTATTAGAAAATGGGGAGAAGGTATAAACAAAACCATAAATACGCTGGTAAGTGGCACTTAGACATGGGCTTACAGCTATTTCGGATGGGAAAAGCCAATCCTAAAAAATAGGGTTGCAACTATATGTTTACTGTGGATGAAAACTTGTTCATAAAATTTGTTTGCATATATCTGGTTTAAATTCTATAATAAAACATTCGTTTGGCTTCAAAAATACTTGCTTGCATGCAGTTCCTGCTATATAAAATTGCAATTAAGCAGGTTTTGATAACATTAAAATGATAGAAAACTTAAAGCTCGATATTTTTTGCATATATTCCATTTTGACTGTATGTCTACTACCCCCATGTAAGTGAGAACCCATGTAAAATTTTTCTTCCCTAGGCCTCACAGTTCTTGAAATATAGGGGATCAAAGTTTTGATCATTTCCATGAATTGCACATTTTCGAACCTCCTTTTTTAGATTGCAGTTTCTTCTTTAAAAATGTGCAGTTTGAGATCTGAAATACCCAGGGACTTGAAATTTTGACCGCAAATCAATTAAAATATGCTGTCAATGAAAAATGACATGGAAGCATTTTTTTCATTTAAAGGAACAAAATTACAATTTCATGCACAGTTATCAAATTGAAGTTTTTAAGACCTGTTCAGGATAAGGATGTGAACAAATATGGTATTTACGGTTTTTACACTGAACACTTATTGTTTTTACATTGATTATGCCGTGGGACAGTCAAAGACAAATTTTGAAGGAGAAAGGAATCTCAGCAATACCTGGTGCCAGAAAAGGGAAGCACTCAAGTTAAACTACAGTTGAATTGATTGAAAAATTTTATGATAGCGACGAATATTTCAGAATAATGGCTGGAGAAAAAAGATGTAGTTAGTATTGCTAGGAATGTGCATATACAGAAGAGATGATACTATATAATCTGTGAGAGTTACTTTGCTATACTATAATTTTCGGCATCCACATATTTTGGTTTTAGGAGAAAAAAAAAGAAAAAAAAAAGACACCATCCCCATCCTTTCATTGAGCCTGGAGTGTCTTGGACTGCTAGACGAGGAGGATAGGATTGTTTGTTTGTTTTTTGGTTTTACGGCTCAAAGACTACAGTGGTCATGCTGCGCCGGGACCTACTGTTTTCCGAGGAATCCGAACCTCTTAAGGCCTGGGGAACCAAACCCCGGACTACAGTGAGCAGTGCGATCTTTATGAGATCTCTGAGTAAGCGTTCTTTTTGCACTGCTGGGAGTCGAACCCGGATTAGCCGCGCGCGTTACGACACTGCGCCGCTGCGAGGACAGGAACAATGCTCTCTTTCTCCGTATATAAGGATGTAAGATATTACCCTTCTCAGGGATAACACAATTGCCAAATAATGGTCAACACACAAAGCCACTGGGGCAAGTTTTTTTTTTTTCATTCAAACTTCAATTTCCTAAGGCAAATGTAAAATTTTTCAAATTCTGTTCTTTGAGGCCAAAATGGTGCATGTTGGCTGGATCATCGCGTGCATATTTGGTGTGTGTATATGCAAAACACTAGAATGTCACCCTTTTGCTCCATGCCAGTTATATTACAAAGGACTACCATGAGCTGATTAAATATCTTTTCTATTTCAATGTTACTCAAAATTAAAGAGGTTTGAGGACCATGAGCCAACCGATGAGATCAAATACCATCTTTGGGTTAGCACCAGCCGAACTGAAATGATTATGTGCACTGTTGTTTTTGATGAATATGTAACTACCTTAAAGTCTGGAAAAACTCATCTCTCATTCTTTCATTAAAAAGCTCAGTCTACTTTTTCCTGAAGGAAACCAAAGCAAATCTTGGACCAAATGAAGTTACCTTCTGGATTTTAGTGAAAACTTCAGTTTTTGTTGTTCAAGATGAGGCTCAGGGATATCGCTGGACAAAAGAAACTTGTACTGTACATCCAACTGTTATATACACTCCATCTCTTACTACAAACTTGGCTGTTTCTAATCTCTGCGTTTTATCTGATGATTTGCAACGTAATGTTACTTTTGTATATTAACACAGTGGGAAGTCACAATATTCATAAAAGAGAGGTTTTCTGCAATGAAGAAAGTTTACTACTTCAGTGACAGCTGTTTTGGCCAATATAGAAGATGTAAAAATTTCCTTAACCTTTGTCAACACTAAGAGGAATTTGTTGTTTTAGTTTTTTGAATATGTTTCACAAATGAATATTTTGTAGTGGAAATATTCTGAAGAGAGAAAAAAAAAAAAAATTGCAAAAGAAAGATATATTGGAAGTAAATCTGTTAGGTTCGGACCATTACCTTATAAAAAGCAGTTTTACTTGGCCACAGCCCCACAAAGGTTGAGAAGACCCACTGGTGTAAAGAACTAAATTCATACTTTAATAATTAATGGAAAAAATCTTAAAGAAATTTAATGTTTCATGTTAATAATTTGAAAACTAGTACCTATTTTATTTATGTAATTATAATGACTTAAAGTACATTTTACGAGACTTGGAATGACCTACAAGTAAGATGAAATGGAAACATTAAGCTGGAAGTTCAAAAATGACAAGTGATGGCGTAAAAACTGTAAGTACCACATTTGTCCAGATGCTTATTCTGAACAAGTCTAAAAAATTTCAATTTGATTACTATGCATAAAATTGCAATTTTGTTTGTTTAAATGAAAAAATGTTTCCATATCACAATTTTTAAGAGCATGGCCCATTGATGTGTTCCATGAATGAAAATGCAATTAATCATTTTTTAGAGAGGAAAAAAATTTTAGGAGTTAAGGATTAATTTATTCATTAAAATTCATTTAAACTATAATTAAAATAAATAAATAAAGTAAAATTAAAATACAAATTTATTAAAAACGTTGATAAATTCATTAAAACTTAGGTGTCTGAAGTAACTTCTTAGGTGACTTTAGGTCTGAGAATTTTTATCCCCGAGTTAATGCATTTTCTGTAAAAAAAAGAAAACAAAAAAATTATGCAAGCCATTAGAAAGGCATTTTTTATTTCATAACTAGAAGGAACAAAGTGTAAGCTTCAATGTTAAAAAAAAAATAGTGTGTTTTATCTGCCTTGTGAATTTTTTTTTTAATATAAAAAATTTTGGGAAAAATTTGCCTGGTTTCTATTTTTTTAACATTTCTCCAGTCTTAAAAGTTACAAATTACCATTCCAGTATTTTTATTTATAATCAGCACATTTCTATTGATTTACAGTCAAAATTTCGAGTCCCTAGAGATTTCAGATCTTAAGCTGCAATTTTTTGAAGACTAACCTGTTGTCCAAAAAAAGGAGATTCAAAATTGTGCCATTCATGGAAATTTTTAAAATTTTAACCCCTGTATTTCAGGAACTATGAGGCCTAGGGAAGAAAAATTTTATCTAGATTCTCACCTAGATAAGAGTGGTACACATACCAAGTTGTACCAAATCCCTGTCATAGGGTGTCAAATCATAAAGAAATTGATTGATTTGACATGGAATGACCCAAGAGCTTTAAATGTTAAAATCTCCATGTTTACCAAATTATAGTTCAGGTGATTTGGTAATTTAGTCATTAATTTATCCTACATTATTTTTAAAAATTTCTCTATCCATATTCTCCTAACTTATTTCTTTTTCCTAGGTTTATATATGAAACAGAGCATCATAATGGTATTTGAGCTGTTGGAAATATTAGGAAGGTATGCATTTTATTAGATATCACACTAATTACAGTATTAGCTAAAATAAATTTATATATATATAAAAATCTGTAGAATAATACTGTTAATGAGTTTAAATATTTTTTATGAGAATGTGCTGCTTGAAGTAAAATCAATAAACTTATTTATAAGCTCTGTTGTATAAACTGTATGTTTGAAGAGATACTGCAGAAAAGTACACAGTATGTCGTATGTATACACTTCTTATTAATAATTGACACCTCAATGAATTACATGATTTGCATATTACACAATTGCCAATGAGAGAACAACCAGAAGATATCAGAATCCAGGGGATGGATGTAGTAGCTGAATAGAAATGACATTGCAAATTATCAGGAACTAAGTGACTTTAAGAATGATGTCATTATGGAATGACACATTGGTGGTATGGCTGTAGGCGCTATTAACACTTGATTGGGGCATGAAAAATCAAAGGTTGGTGATGTGATAACCAAATGATGTTCTGGTGCCACCAGTGTAGGAAATCATCCACGTTAGACCCCCATACTGATGGAAAGAGACTGGAGTGTGTTACATCAGGTAACACAGGAAAACAGGCTTCAGTCAGTGCAGATCATTCGTGAAGTGTTCTAAAGAAGCACTAACATTGCTGTGTGCAGTAATGTGATCCCAAAAAAACACCAATCACTGGGTTTTCATGATAAAGTGGCAGCAGCCAAACTGAATGAGGTGGCATATCTGTTATGGTGCAAAGAGCATATAAACTGGACAGTTGAACATCGGAAAATAGTATTATGGAGTGATGAATTCAGGTTCCTTTCAAATCGTGTGGTAGGTTAAGGGTGTAGTAACAGCCCATGGAGCACCTGCTATTACAGTTTGTAGTTAGTACCTATTGTCACGTGTGGTGGTCATAGAGTTCTGGTATGGGTGTGTTTAGCTGGTGTGGACTTGAACCACTGATCATTATCGCTGCTATCATGAAGCTGTCTAACTACATTGACATTCTCGTTAATTAGGTGCTCCCTACACTGGCAATTTTATGAAACAGATGAATGTTATTATTACCAAGATGATAAAGCACCATGCCGCCAAGCTGTAGCTATTATGAACTAGTATAAAGAGATGGATGTGAAACAACTGCTCTAGCCCACCCCAAGTGCTGGTCTCAACCCCATTAAACATTTTTAGGATGAAATAGAATGGCTATTGAGATAGAGACAAACATGTCCCAAGTCTGTTGCTTAATTCAATGTGGTTTTGCAAGAGCAATGAAGGCAAATTCCACTTGATATTGATGTCACCTAAAAATTGGTCAAAGGCCCTCTTCAATGAGTAATGTCATTAATCCAGTCCAAAGGCAAACATACCAAATATTAAGATCAGTGTTTTGTGTTCATATGTTGAGTTTCTAGTGTCCGGACAGTTATTCATAGGTAGTGTACATAGAAGATGGGTATAATTAAAGTTTCCTTATTCAGAGATCTCTGTAGTCCGAACTAATAAGTGGAGTGACACCGAAATTTTTATGTATTCTATTTAAAATATAGGGAGAAGCATTCTGTGGAAGAAAAAGTAAATTCTTAAATTTTTCTCATACGGGAAAATATGGCCCTCCAAAACATGAAATACATGGAAAAAATACACATGAAAAATGAATAAAGCAAATCTAAAATGAGAATTTTCATTTTCAAGTTTACTTGTTGCAGAAACTGGAAGGAATTTAATTGACCTGAAGTTTTAAAAAAAAAAAAAAAAAAAAAAAAAGGAATGAAGAGAACTTACAACTCACTTTTTTCCAGCAAAGGTGAGCTATAAATACAAATATCACAAGCATATTGCTGAATTTAGTGTTAAAAAAATGCATCTCAGTGTACCAGATCATGCTCTAATCATTAAGTTGTTCCATGTTAATGGAGATGCAATACCGCAGTTGCTTCGCATGAATTTAGGCATTTAAAAAATATACATGAAGGTTTTTTATCAGTCAATTTTATTTCCAAACTGAAATAAGCTGTACAAAAGCATTGTAAATACAGAGGATATCAGTAGGTAGACTTATATGTATAAGTTTATGAAGAGTTCGGCTGATGCAATGAAAAAAAGCCAACTGAGTTAACTTGATAGGTTCAAAGCGTCCAACAAATTAAAAGCAAGATAGAAGAAAAACAAGAGAAAATAAAAAG